>MU001492.1:2740732-3013082 GCA_010093485.1 Karstenula rhodostoma CBS 690.94
TTTTATACTTACTACCTACTATTACTAGTAGTTACTATAACTTACTATAATAGTAAGTATACTATACTATAGGTAATAATATATATATATATAATCTAATATACCCCTTTAGCTTAGTACCCCTAGACTACCTAAGCTAGATTATAAGTAATAGTTTAGAATACTTAGTAAAAATAGTTTTAGATTTCTTTAAGTAGTATAGTATTTATTACTTCTCGATTTTCTATATTAACTAATTTAAGCTAGTTAAAAAAGTCTAGCTATTTATTTACTAGTAGTACCTTTATAAGTTTATTAGTAATTATTTTAGCTAACTTAGTATACTTAATAGTAATTATTTCTATAAAGACTTCTTATTATAGCTAGTAATTATAGATATTAATATATTAGAGCTTAGTCTAGAGTTTTAATACTTTTTAAATTACTAAATAAATTATTTATTAATTATTATATTATATTATAATTATAGAGCTAGGTAATATAATCCCGAGCTCCCTTAATAATCTTAAAATATAAATAACTTCCTTAGCTACCTATAATAAAGCGAGTAGTTTTACCTCTATTATAGAGGTAGTAATTATATTTTATTTATTTACCCTCTATACTATTAGACTATTAAATAACTTAATTATATAGCCCTATAAGCTTTTTCTATTAATTATATTATTAGTAAACGAGGCGTTACTAGTAATTTAGAGGTATAATCTACCTCTAAGCTATAGACCCTTATATTTAGTAGCTAAGAAATATAATAATACTCTATTAGTAGTATTTTAATATATTTAGTCTAGATTTAATAAAATCTAGACTAGCTATAATATAGTAAAAGTAATATCTAGTTATATTATAACTACTATAAATAGTAGTAATTTAATTTTTTATTAATACTTATTAATCTCTAATAGTAAGGCTAGACCTTCTTAAGGTTTAAGCTCTATACTAGCTATAGGTATATTATAATAATAATTAGTTTTATCTACTAGTTATTAGATCTTCTTAATATATAAGGTCTATAATAATTATATAAGTTATTAGTCTTATTTTTAAATAACCTCTATACTAAGGAACTATTATAGATTATCTCCTCTAGTTATAGTATATTTTTATTTAAGTAGTTTTACTACTTTAGTTACTACTACCTCCTTTATTTAGTAATAAGTAATAATAATATTATCTATATAAAAGAAAATAATAATATTATCCTTAATTATATAGTATAATTTATATAGAATTATAGTAAAATCTATATTTTTAAGTATTATAGTAAATTTTTTTTACTATAGCTTAGACGAGATTTAGAGTCTATAGAGGGCCTTCTATAGTTTAAAGATTATATTTTTCTTTTAGTACTCTATAGGTATCCTTATATAGACTTTTTAATTAAGTATTATATATATAAATATATTAGTTATATTATATTATTTTAGTTTAAGGTTATATCTAGTAGCTATTATTATAAATATATAAAATAATTAATTAGCTAAGGTTACTATATAAGTATCTTATAGAGTAATATTCTTCTACTAGTCTCCTTATATAACTAGTTAAGCCTTATACTTTAGAAATTAATAGTATTTATTAAGTTTATAGGTATATACCTATATATAGTTAAGAATTTAGTAACCTACTTATTTAATTAGTCTCTATAGTACTTCTATCTATAAGTTTATTTATTAATAGCTAGTAAGGTATTTATATTTAGCTTCTTAAAATAATTCCCTTATTAGGTAATCCTTAAGTTTAGTTTAGATTATTAGTAATAGTAGTAGCTAGCTTTAATAAGGCTTTAATCCTTTTATAAGTATCTATTTTATTTATATTTTATTAAGATTATAGCCTTTATATATACCTTTATAACCTACTAGGGTACCTACTATAAATATAGCTACCTAGGATATAATCTTTATACTAGTTACTATTAACTATTATATATAGTTATCTACTACTTATATTTTTAGTAATAGTATATTCTATATTATAAGTTATACTAGTAGTATAACTAGTAATAGTATTATTAATAGTAATAGGTAGGTACTATTATACTTTCTTCTTAGTAACTCTTCTAATATCTCTTATTATTATTATAAATTACTATAATTTATTATAACTAATTTATCTTTATAGAATAAAGTTATCTTTAATTTAGTTATTAGAGTAGGTAGTCTCTTTATAGTTCTAACCTATAACGCGATCTCTTTTAGAGTACTATATATAAGGTTATTTATAAGCTCTTTCTATATTCTATTAAATACTATATTTTTATTAAATATAATATTATAAATACTAATTACTTTTAATAGTAATAGAATCTATATATACTAGATATTTATTAATTAGTATCCTATAAGGTATCTAATCTATACCTTTAGATTAAGTCTCTATAGCTTACTTTTTCTATATTATATATTATTAGTTATAGTAAAGATTTTACTTCTATATACTTTAAGGTATACTAGATTTAGTTTTTAAGGCTAAGTTATTATCTTATTAATAAGGGTAACTATTATAAAGAATATTTTATATAATAAGTACTAGTAATTCTTATAATTTAGTATTTAATTATATAGATATACTATAGCCCTAGTAATCTTAAGCTATATTTCCTATAGAAGGTTTATATTAAATTATATTATATAGGCTTTTTCTTTTATTATATCCCCTAAGTACTTAGCTCCTCTATTTTATATTTATATATCTAGTACTAAGGGCTTAATTTTAATACCTTAACTTATATACTAGTATTTAATATCTACTTTTACTATAAAGATCTTATTATCTAATTTAATAATTTTAACTATTATACTAAACTATACTTTTATAAATAGTATAAAGCTATTAAGTACCTTAATAATAATCCTTACTAAATAGTTATCTCTAAAGTAGAAGTCCTATATATAGCTAGAGTATTAATTAGTAATTAATATTTAGCTTTTCTCTTTAGTAGAGCTATTAGGTTTAAAGTTATAAAAGTTAATTATAATATACTTACTAGGTCCTTAATTATTTAGTTAAAGTATATATTTAATTTATTATTTTAATTTAACTTATCTATAGGTATTATATTTTACTATAGGGATATCTTTAATATATACCCCTTTAGCTTATTATACTAGGTACTTAAGTATATTTAGTCTTAGATAGCCTAGTTATTTATATTATATAGCTATACTTATAGTTTTTACTTTATACTTTATATATATTATTACCTTATATATAGTATATACTATACTTTATATAATAGTATAAATACTATTAGTAAATTTATACTCTAGTACTTATTAACTATATAGCTTTTATAATTCTATTATAATAGTATTATTAGTCTATTTTAGTATTATAGGTTCTAATTTAGTATTCTACTATAGTTTTTAATATCTAAGTAGTTAAAAGGATACTAGATTATAGAGTAGGTTAGGGTAGTAAGCTATATTATTAAGTCTAATTATACTATTTTTTTAATAATTTTATAATTTAAGGTAAATACTTCTATATTCTTATATCTAGACCTATATATTACCTACCTATATAAAGTCTCCTAGTATTAGTAACTAGAATAAGATAAATTAATTAATATTATTAAAGATATAATATATAGTACCTAAGTTAAGGATTAATAAGGTTTATAGTAGGTATATATAAGGGTTAGATTAAAAGATTACTTAGAAGTTTATAGGGATTATAGTAATTTTTTATCCTTCTAGTTACTTATTACTAGCCTCTAATATTTAGGTTAGTATAGAAGTATATAATTATTTAATTTATAATATTCTAAATTATATTTATTTAAATATATATATCTATTCTTATATTAAGGGATTATTTTAGATATTATATTTAATAAAACTATTTTATTCTAGTTATAGTTTCTACTATACTAGAGCTTTTTCTAAAAAAGTATAGTAGTAATCTTTTAGTATATATTCTATAGAATATATAGAATACTTTTTTTTATTTATATTTTAATTTTTTATTTACTAGTAAGGTATTTTATTCCTTTTATAACCTCCCTACCTATATAATATAGAGGTATTCTATCTATATAGTATAGAGCTTTACTTATATAGTATAAAGGATCCTTATCTATATAGTATAAGTAAATTAGAGTTATATAATTTCTATAAGGATATTATTATACTCTATCCCTATTTTTAAGTATCTTATATTTATATAAGTATATTATTACTAGTATAAAAGGTATCCCCTTTAATACTAGTATCTAGTTCTCCTCTAGTAATAAATATAATTTTAATTATAGTTTTAACTAGATAATAGCGCTCTATATAGAGTCTAAACCTCTTTATTATATTTTAATATATTATCTCCTATTTATTTTAGAGGGCCTATTTAAAAGTAGTAGTATATATTTTATTTAGTATTATAATACTTCTTATAAAATTATTAAAGATAGTTATATTATCTATCGTCTTTATATAGTCTTACCTCTTAATAATAAATATTATATAATTATATTTAGCTAGTTAGAAATCCTATTTAATTAACCTTTTAGTATTTTAGATAATATATAAATATTTATATTATATTTATAATTTTATTTCTTTATTATTAACTCCTATCTTCTTTATAATAAGGAGGATCTATTCTTTATATAGTTTCTTAAAGAGGTAGTAGATACTAAATAGGTTAGCTATAATAGAACCCTATAAGTATAATATAAGCTTCTCTACTCTCTATACCTCTATATAATATTCTACTAGTTCTATTTTATACTAATTAGATTATAGTTTATAGTATTTAATTTATAAGTTCTACTATAACTTTTATATATTTATAAGAATATATAGGTTACTTAGTATTAGGTTATTATTATATATAAATTAATATAAGTTTAGTAACTATAGTACTTATAGTTATAGCTTTAGTATTTTACTATTAGTTAGGTTAAATATATACTATACTTAATTAGCTCTTATTTATATTTCTAGTACTATTAGCTATTCTATATACTATATAGAGGTAGTAAGGAAGGTCTTTATAGGTTTAATAGATAGTACTATATTATTTAGCGTATATAGTTAGTAATAAGGTAGTAAGACTCTTAATTATTAGATCTACTATAAATAATAATAGATTACTATAAACTATAGATATAGATAGGTTAGTTATATATTATATAATTATATAAATTATTATAATTAATTATTATTCTAAGTCTAGCTAAGATACGCCTTTAAATAGTACCTTAGTACTCTATATTAGTTCTAATAGTATAAAATATTCTAGTCTCTCCTTTTATACTTACTACCTACTATTACTAGTAGTTACTATAACTTACTATAATAGTAAGTATACTATACTATAGGTAATAATATATATATATATAATTTAATAATAACTTTATAATATAATTTTCCTTTAATAATTTTTTATACTCTAGTTTACTAAATACTTTTATTACTATATTTTTTTCCCTTTTATAGTATTTATATTTAGTAAATCTATAGTATTATTATATAATCCCTAAGTAGTTATTATATATCTAGATTTACTATATAGAGGCTAGTATTTTACTTTACTTTTCCTCTACTTAATAGTATATTTTATTAGTATTTATACTTATAATTCTAATTTTATAGTTATAAACTAGTATAAAGTATTTACTACTTTTATATATCTAGTATAGGTTTTATAGAATTTAATTTATAATATTCTTTTTATTAGTTATTTCCTAGACTTCTATTAGTATATTTAAGAAATTAGATTTATTTTCTATATTATTTTTTTATAGTAGTATAGAAGTTCTAGACTATAGTATTACTATAGCTACTCTTATTACCTAGACTTACTTACCCTAAAACTTTTTAAAAAAATATTTAGTTTTAAAGTATTTCTTCTCTCTATAGTTTAGATAAGCCCTATTTTTAAAATATTATTATTAAATATTATTTTATTTCTTTTACTATAAGGTTTATTTTTTTTTTATAGGCCTTCTTTTTTATAATTATATCTCTATTATAATTCTTTTACTTATAATATAGTCTTTATATATTAATCTTTAAACTAAATATTAGTTTAGTAGATTCTTTCTTCTTTAGCTATTATTTATATAATTAATAGTTAATTTATACTATTAGTTTAATTAGGGTTTCTAGACTATTAGGCTTTTTATAATAGAATAGTTTATTTTTAATTAACTCCTTTAAGCTATTATAATAGACTACCTATAATAGAATATTATTTTAATTAATTTTAGTCTAAAGCTATTAGAATATAGTAAAGTATTTACTAGCTAATTCTATTTACTTAATATAGTAAATAAGTTATTTAGTCTATTATTTTTTATTTATTTTACTAAATATAATTTTAATTTACTTTTTAAATTCTTTTTAAAATATAAAAACTTTTATAGTCTTTTTATTTTATCTTTCTAGTTCTTTTTTATATACTAGAAAGTCTTTAATAATTAAATATATTTATTCTACTACCCTTCCTATTATATATATTATAGTAGCTAAGATTTTTACTTAGTTATTTCTAAATATATTATAGTTATATCTATAATATAACTCTATATTTATTAAAAATATTTTAAAATTAGTTTTTATTTCTTTATTATAGAGTTTTAGAATTTTAAAATTAATTTTTAGTAGATATATTATTATAGTTATAGGGGCTTAAACCTATTTTATAATTATAGTTAGTTATATTTTAAACTATTCTATCTTCTTAGCCTATACTACTAAAAGGGTTATAAAATTACTAGTTAGATCTAAAATAGTATTTACTTAAGAGTTCTCTAAACTAGTAGGTATATTTAGTACTACTATATTAATTTAAACTTTTAGATAATTAAAGTATTATAAGGGGTTTTTTATATACCTAATCTAGATCTATACCTTAAGGATTATTTAAGAAATAAAATATAATAAAGGTAAATATAAAGTTAGATAATAATTCTATATTATAATAAAATATAATATAATAATATTAAAAAAAAACTAAGTATTTATATAAATATAAATAACTTTAATTTAAATATAAAAGTAAACTATTTCTAAATAATATTTTAAATTATTTATAAAGAATAAAAACTATATAGAAATCCTTTTAGATTATATACTAGTTATTTTAATTCTTACTATTTTAAAATCTCCTAGTCTACTTCTATAAATTCTATTTTCTTAGTAGAAATATTTATTCTACTCTTATTAAGACCTAGTATTTCTAGAATCTTATATTTTTAATAGAATTATAGTTATATAACTTATAATATAAACTACCTTATAGACTTATATATAAGTACTTATTAGTTTTATTTCTATTATTAATATTTTATATATAATTCTTTTCTTTCTTTTAGTCTAGTTTTATTATAATTATAATATCTATATAACTCTAATCTAATCTATATCTAAGTATAGGTATACCTAATCTATTTACTAGTCTAATCTTAAGTATATAAGTTTAGGGTCTAAAATTTAACTTTAGACTTTTATTAAATTTATAAATTTCTATTCTAGTATCTTTAGTCCCTTAGATATTTTACTATTTATATTTTAGAGGAAATAGAAATAGAGATATTAGTATAGATATTAGCCTATATATAATATTATAGATATTTAGAAATATATTTAAGCTATTTATAATAATAGAATATATATTATAAATATAGAAAGGAATTTTAAGGAATTATAGTTTTATAATTATAAATATAATAGATAGTTACTAAAAGTATATTTTATTCCTTTCTAATATATATATATATAATACTATAAATAAGTCTTTTAAAAGATTTAGAAATAGTATAATAGGGTTTACTTAGCGTAAGCTAAGCTCTGCTCCGCTGGAGCCACTGGGCGGCAGTCCGGCATCATGGGAACCTGCAATTGCCTAACTGCTTGGATACGCGTTTTGTTCTGCTGCTCATGGGCGAGGGGATTGTCTTGTTAGGCTTGGAGGGCTTGGAAATGAGCATTGTTCGAGGGCGGTCGCCTATGCTCCTCTCGTCCTTCTCCAGCTGTTTTTGTCACTTTTCGCTCCTCAAGATTGAATGCCTCCAAAGCACCCTCGAGTACCGCCGCTTCTTCCTTTTCCTTCTGCGCCTGCCTAGCTGCCAGGATACGCTTCTTATTCTGCTGTCCAAGGCCAAGAAGCTTCACCTGATAATCTTGGAGTTGCCAATTGCCCAGGGGCGGTCGTTCCTGCTCTTTCCGTTCTTCTCCGCCTGTGTTCATCACTTTTAGCTTTTGTGAAGGTAACACCTCTAAATAGGCTTCAAATTTGGTCGCTTCTTGCTTTTCCTCTTGCGATTGTCTAGTTGCCAACGGCCGCTCGTTTTTATCCTGCTCAAGGCGTGCAAGTTGTTCCTCATAACTTGCTGGTTTCATGAAGTAGGGCGGCGATATGATACATCCCGAATCCGACCATATCGTCGTATGATTCACCGGATGATATAACAGGGCGCCGATGTCGTGCACGAACAGTGGGTACAGATCCTCGGTTGTCTTGTGCTGATTCGCAAGTTCCAGTGCACGTTCAAAGGGAATCCTATACGCGTGAACACAAAACCACTTGACGGCGTAAACCAACCATTGAAACATACCACACCCCTGAGAGACGCGTTGGTGCCGTCTCCGCAACGTGTTTGGTCTTCTCCGCCGCCAGTATGGCATCTCTCGTCCCACGAGATCGACCTGCCACATTCAACAGCCTGGTGCCGAGTATTATGCAATTGTCTTCTCTCCTGGACACTGAAACACCTTCCCACTCAACGTGGAAGACGAGAGTGCCTTCATCTTCCCAAAGTGATGCAGTGACAGATGGGGATCTGCCAGCCGGACAGATCTGCCCAGTGCGATCAAACGTGCGCGTGGGGGTAAAGGCTTTGTCTAAGTGATGTTGAGCTGAATCCGTAGGCGATACATTGGACCACTTACGGACTCCAGGGTTGCGGGCAGCTTCTTCTGCGGCCCCTGCGATGCACTGGTCTTGCAAGCGCGTATGATACAGCGTCTACACGGCCGTTGGCTCTCTCTTCCTGCCAGTACGGGACTCGGCAGCATATTTCAAGGCCGTGAAGTCGTCCACTTGCCGCAGGTTAGATGAGCTCGTTTGCACGGATAGCATCCCCGACGGCGTTTCGAGCGTCCTTGCGATGTCATATTTTCAGCTTCCCTAGATCACACGTTCATGTGGCGTACAAGGTTCTCGTCGTGATTGTTTATGAAGGGAACATGTTGAATCTACGAGGCTGGAACTGGGCGCGATATGCAGCCCATTATGAATTCGCGACCCCGCTCCTTATGCTGTGCAACATAGGGCGGCCTCCTACCACCTCCTACGCGCCTGCGCTAGCAACGATCACGATAGAACCCATCGCCAATTCTCACACCCAGTCAGTGTCAAACCAACATTCTGGGTGTTCCGTGAGGTTGGCGCAGGGTTCTAGATTGCGAGTATTAATAGGTGACGCACTTCGCGGCTAGACCATGCCGTTCACCGTTAGTCGCGCGCCCCATCCAGGAACCAGAGCTTGACGTCATGGGCCGTACCTCAAAAGAAAATCGATGCGCCTCTCACTGTTGAACCATCCATCCGATGATCGCTTCTCGCCCATCCACGTCGCTGCGCGCGCTTCTGCTGGCATCTACAGTCTCGGCTGTAGCCGTCCCAGATTTCTCTGGCCAGCAAGCCCAGATTCCAATCCAGCCCCAGGATCACTCGCAGGGCTACCAGTTCGACCCGTTACTGCATCTCCCGGGTATCTCGCCCTACTTTGATGCCGTAGGCTTCGGGCTTGAGCACAGGGCTCCGGAGGGCTGCAATGTCACCGCTGCATCGTATCTGGTGAGGCACGGAGCGATATACGCCAATGACAAGGAGTACGAGGAGTACATCAAGCCATTTCTATGGAAGCTGGAGCAATACCGTGAGGGCTGGTCTGGTCCGCTCTCGTTCATGTCAAAGTGGCAGTCGCCTATTGAAGAAGACAAGCTGGAAGAATTGACGCCTTCCGGTGCAGTTGACGCGGCTAAGGTCGGCAAGCACCTGCTCGAACGATACGAGGATCTGGTACCCAATACCAAACGCATCCTCGCTGATAAGAAGTCCCGGACGTACGACACTGCCAAAAATCTCATCACGGCATGGGCACATAACGACACCGTCGAGATCGTCCGCGTGACGAAGAATAAGAACGGTGCTATGGAGGAACTGATTCCACACAAATCTTGCGACGCCTTCTCGAAAGAGCCCGGCGCAGAGGAGCAGAAGACATTCATCAACATGTACGGCGCTAGCGTTTCAACGCGTCTAGCTGCGTACATGCCCTTCAAACTGACGCCGAAGGATGTCGTCGGCCTCCAGCAGCTCTGCGGCTACGAGAGCGCCATCAAGGGGAAGCGTTCCGAGATCTGTGCAGTCTTCACCGATGCCGAATGGATGGCATATGAATATGCATGGGACCTGAAGTACGCATACATGGTCGGGCCTATGAACCCACTTTCTCCGTATCTTGGCTTCCCCTGGTTGCACGCGCAGTCCAAGATTTTCCAATCAATCGATGAGAACGGAAAACCTGGTGGGAGCTGGCCGGATGAGCAGCGGTTCTTCCTCTCCTTCACGCATCGCGAGGTTCCCCCATTCGTCGCGACGGCGCTGGGATTGTTCAACTCATCGTCCAACGCCAAAGAGCAGTTTCCTGCTGACCACATCAACGTACGTCCACGACTCTACACTCTGCATCTCTTGCTGACAACTATCTAGTGGACACGCGCCTGGCGCATGGCCGACCTAATCCCCTTCCTCGGCCACGTAGGCATGGAAAAGATGGCCTGCGAGCGCGGTGCCGTCTCTGGCGACGGCCCCGGCGAGTTCATCCGCTTCATCGCGAACACAGCGCCCCGGCCTATCCCCGACTGCCAGACCGGACCCGGCGCGAGCTGCCCGCTTGGCGACTTCGAGGCTCTCATCGGCAAGGGCGCGGAGAGGCATAAGGATTTCCACAAGGTGTGCGATAAGAAGAATAAGAATGTGTAGGAAGTATACGTGTGGTCATTGCAAGATACCCTTTGTATTATTGTGTATTATGTTAAGACGGTGTTAAGATAGTACTGGCGATAATGAACCGCAGATATGTATCACAGGATGGGACTTCTATATGGTATTGACGCAGCAGCTCCTCCAACTCACGGATCCGAGCGATCAACACATTTGTATCCATTTCCAGTGCGGTTATCCTGTCTACCCTCGAATCATGAAATATAGGCGTAGGAACGAGTTGTAGAGGATTATTAGAGAAGGGCTGAGGTAACGAAACGTTCTCGAGATGCCCGTGAGGGTGGACTCCCGCGGACTGTAACGCGACTCTCGAACGGCCTGCCCTACCAGTTACGACTTCGACATCTCTTAGAGCGTGGTCGGAGGGATGAGCTACGTGGCGACGAGCGTGCTGATTACTTGTAAGCTTCCCCGTACGGCTGCCCAGTGTTGACTAGAAAGACGTACCGCCCGCAAGTTGTTAGCATGAGCTGTGTTATAATCACACCATCCACAGTGCGTTTCGCATGCTTCGATTTGGAGTTTATGTTTACCGCTCTCTGGCCAGGCGTGGTGATGGTGGTTGAGGCATGGCATCGTGGTGGTTTGGCTTAAGTTTTGTCGGCTATTGTACAGGGCGAGGGACTGCTAGTAGACGTCTGAGGTCAGTCACTGAGAGATGAAGGAGGGACTGTTTATATAGGAAATCAGCCGTCAGTCGCGACTCAGCCTGAGTGTTCTTTTTCTATAATACACGTGCCAGCGCTCCCGCTGTTTCTTCAACGGCCGTCGCATACGGGAAGACTGCTAGCCCGGGGTGTTGCAGCGAGCGAATACGAACATACACCCAGCCCACCAATGTAAGAGGGGATCAGTGATACTTAATCGCTAGTTACTTGTTTGCCTCGAGATGGACGAGCAATATGACCGTGGATGTCAGAGCGCGTTGGATGACTTTCGGCCGTGCAGGGGTCCAGGATCGGTGGGCGTTGCGCCAGCTTTACGAAGACACTGGGCTCAGCACGAAATTGCTTGAACGTTTGAACCTACTCTTGTCGTCTTGTCGTTAGCATACCATACATCGCCGAAGCATGCGCTAGGCCTGTGCCATGCGAGTGCGGGGACATCGCCCTCGCCGCTAACTACGATAGCCAGACTCTGGTGTGCATCTCACTGCACAGTTGACATCTGGAGCCCTGGACAACGTACGGCGCCATGCGCGCACCGCACCGCAGGGCCCGGGCTCGACCAGGTTGGCATCTCAGCGTGTGCCCACGACATCTTGATCCCTGATCGGAGACGGGACGGCGGCTGGTCCAGTCGAGCGAGCAGGCTTGGGTGGCGCGCCAGGGTTGGTCTCAAGTTGCGTCGTGTGGGGGTGAGCCTTATCCCGGTCTGTCACCGCACGGAACCGCATCACAACACGATGTGAAGCGTAAAGCTATGCGACTCGACAAACTGGGGTGGTCGAGGCGTTAAAGGAGATGCTGTGACTATCGACCACATGCAATAGGCATAATGCCAGCATATCTGTGGTACGATCATGCCCAATGCGAGAAGGAACAACAGGATTTATTTTGTCGCTCGTACCAATTTTTTGGCATGTCGCAAAAAGTGGGTAAGTCCTAACAAGATGCGGTAACAGACATCTCTGGCACGCGTAAGGCGGTGACGAGCTAATGAGATGCGGTAAAACAAGGATCTGGAAGCAACGTTGTTGGCTTGGGATGGATTTTGATTGCAATGGATGTTTCGGTGAGTGAGGAAGCTAAGAGTGCAGAGACTCGTTCATTGGTTACGGGATTACCCCTCTTACCGTTTTTATTGCCGTATATGCAAAGCGCTTCAAGGGTGGCTGTAATTCGGAGAAGACCTTACCACTTCTGCAGCCGTATATGCAAAAGAATCCAAGGATTCATGTACTTCAAAAAACTACGAGGGCTCGTAAAAGAAATGAGCGTTTGCAGCACAACAATACCTTGACTTCGCAACATTTGCTACATGTATTGTTCAAAGCCTGATACGTGTTCGCCCGCCCTTGTCGATCAACTACACGATGTCGGAACAGAAACAACGCAGAGGTCACCGGAGGCCAGGGGTACAACCCGTACGTTCGTTTCCTCGATGTCGGCAAGGTATATGTATGATTCCATTATTGTGTGAGGTCGATTTTGATAATATCTACTCCTGTCAGCTTTACACTCGTGCTATTATAGAGATTATACCTTTAGGTTTAGTTAATATATTTACAAGCGATAGGGAATAAGGATAGGTAAGTACTATAGTATAGTAGCGCTGCGATATATATACCTGTCCTAATAAGAAAAAGTAATTATATTAATAGTCCTAAGGTTTTATAGTAGGCTACTAAGCCTTACTTACTTACCTAATTTTATTTATTATCTACTTATAACGCTTCTTTTTATATTATATCACGAAAAGTTTTCACCTTGCTAGTGCGCATAGGCGGCCAGCGCAGTCCTGCGCACGCTCGCGCACGATTAAGCGCCCTAGGCGCCTAGTGCGCACTAGCCAGCCCTATATTTTTATATATATATATATATATATCTATAGCCTATATATATTTATATAAATTAATAATATATTAGTAAGTAACTTAGTAAATAAAAAAAAAAAAAAAATTATAAATTTAAAGCTTTAAAGGCCTTACTACTATATAATAATATAATAGGTTAGTTATACTAGTAACTTATATAGGAATTCTACTTTAACCTAAAATATAAGGTTTTATTATATTAAAAATATAAAAAATATAGTTTTATAATATATTTAAAGAACTAGAGTAGGTAAAAACTAGTAACTTAGTAAAAAAAACTAGTTTATTTTAAATATTAATTAATAACTCTATAATTAATAGACTTTTTAATAATATTATTTAAAAATATAATTATATATTACTAATAGTATATAAATATAATATAATATTATATAATATATATTTAAATTAGTAATAAATAAAGTTTTCTTTATATTATTAAGTAATTATATAATATAAAATAGATATTTTTAATTAAATAAAATTATATAAGGATTTCTCTATAAATCTATTAAAAAATTATAATTATAGCTTTAATATTATAAAAGTTATTAAAGAATAAAAAAATTCTCTTTTATAGAGATTTTGTATAAATCTAGTACACCTACACACACCTATATATACCTATACATACCTACACACGCCTACGCATACCTGTACATACCTGCGTATACCTGCGCACTCTAGACAGTATAGGCATAAATGCGCACAAATGTGCACATCTGCGCAGCTCTCCTAAAAAACTTTTCGTGATGTATCTATCACTTTACAGGTCACTACTAGTACTTTATAGTTCGAGTCAACAATCAGAAAACCATGATTCCATCATTACCTATGATATGATGTCTCACCAAAGAATGCGATTTCTTATCAATAATACGTGTGTACAACGCTCGGTTTGAGCTCATCGTGATTGCGACTGGTACAATACGGACTTTCGTTGTTGTTGTGGGTTCCTCATCGACCACTACTTGCGATCCTTGAGCGCGCGCTAAAAGTATAATTGGATAGTTACAAAGAATATCGATTTACTATCAATTTGCTATCAAATCACTAGCAATTCTGAACACATACTTCGATGACCGGTCAATGGTATGGGAATGCATATAACCGCTCGACAGCTTTCCCAAATACTAATGGATCACTTCTTTGAATGCTCTCAATTGTTTTATGCAGTCCCTGTTGTGCTACCGATCCGCCAGGCCCACTCGTCAGATAATTGCACGATGTCTACCACCGCCGTCCCCGCCAATTCTCCGTCTGTATGGGACACACCCATTATTATCGGCGCTGTCTTTGCTATCCTGGCCATTTTACTGGAACTCCCAGGCGCAATCCTCGCAGTGAAGGAGCTGCGGAGGTGTTACCGCCCCCAAAAAGGTACACGCGTCTCTATGCATTTGGAAGCCAGAGGTTGGAAGACATGATGGACTGACATTTTCTTAGGCGACGTTGAACGTGGTAATGTCGCTGAGTTGGATAATCCAACTTGTAGAATTGCGGACGACAGTGTTGGACAGCTGCGCGATTGAGCTGTCGACATGGAGGGACCCTAGATCTATTGAAAAGCGTTATGTTCAAACAAGGAGCATGAAATTTACCATCCAGTCGATTTCCTACGTTTCTTTTGCGGTGTTCCTCTATGAAGGACACGCCTTATTTATAGGAAAAAAACTGGCTCCAACTCAATCATACTCTACATGTACCATATCTCATATTCGTATAGCACACACGTGAACGCATTCGCGAGTAGCAACTGTGCAGTAGAAATCGGGTGCGGCAGAGGTCGTACTTACCTCGAGCCTTCGCTGGCAGTGCTGTGGGGTGTCTGTTGGATGTTCTCTAACATGTCGAAGATCTGCGCATGGGCTGACGGAAGGCCTGGGAGACGAGAACGTAAGGCTGTAGTTGCTACAAGCCAGAGTACTCAGAAATGTCTCAGGAGTGAGATGGTATTGATTTTGGCGGATCTTTTGAATGTCGTCACGAGGTCGAGGCCAGCGGCGTGTTAGTTGCGGATGAGGTGCGCGTTCGCTCCCTGGAGGTCACTAGGGATACCTGGTTGACAAGACCAAAGTTTCAAGGTTAGCTTCAAACCGCACCGTTGTATTGGTTTTTTATCTGCCTTCATCGTGTCTCGTGTCTCACCAGGCAAGATGACGGTAACAGCCAGTTGAGCACTGGATTCGGGCGAGGCCGAATTCGTAATGTCACCATGTTCTGCAGATCTTTGCGGTTACACAAGCTGCGGATTTTGCTTAAGCCAAAAAGTATGTGCGAGTGATGAGATTGATCGGGCGAGTGATGCAGAGCAGGCATTGGATCCCTGTCACTCCCGGCACCCTGGGAGTGTTCGAGGAGTACCGCATAATCTGGAATAAAGGTCTATGCTAGGCTCACTGAGGACTGTAGAGTAGCTAATTAAATACTTACTTCATAAGCTACTTAGACAAACTTAGACTAAAAAGGTAGATTTATGGGTGTTTAGAGCTGTTATCTAGCCTCTAATTAGCCGCTTTATAGTCTCAATTGAGCCTAGCATGGACCTCTTATCCCGGATTATGCGGTAGTGAGCCGGTGAGGTACGCCAGCTTACTCTGGACCCGATGCCGGTCGACCCAACACAGCTCGCTTCGCTTACAGTTGATAGGTTGCGAATAGCAGATGGGCACTAGGTATCCCAGCCACACGCACAGTCGCGTACTACATGTGCAGATACGAAGGTGATGTAGCAAACCAGGGGCGGTGAACGGGCTTGAGGGATCCATACCTTCCTTCCATGGGTGGATGACCACGAAGTACACCGACGCATACTAGCGACGGAATTTACTCATGCTTTAATGCGGTGGACTCATCCCTGCCCGGGACTGCACCACTATATTCAAGCCGTTTAGTATTTAGGACAGAGATCTTTTTGGTAGACCGATCTACAAACAACACTTCACATCAAACGTCTCTGCTTTCGATACGTATCATTCCACTTCCCCTCCCTAGTTTCACCTAGAACCATAATGTCGACAGCCGATTCCCACTCCAGCTCAAATGCTCCAACATGGAACACCGCCATCATTATCAGTGCAGTCCTCGCTATCATGGCTCTCGTCCTAGGCATCCCTGGTGCCGTACTTGCCATCTTGAAACTCCGCAGTCGCAAGCGAGGTAAACGAAGTTTGTCTTCATCTCACTTTAGGCATTCGAATCGGAGCTACACTGGACTAACCCTTTCGGCCAGATCACATTGAGAATGGCAGTTCGTACCACGATTCGATGCCCCTGGGTCACAACACTCTCCTACCGCCTCGGCGAACCAGCACGTTTCATATGCGTGCTGCCTACGCAAGTATACACTGTGTTGTTATGTCCGGGCGAGATTGGGAACGATCGTGAGCCAAACGAGGTCGCTCACTGGCAACAATCCGAGGGCGACCAAACACCCTTCGCCCGCCAACATGACGTACAACATCTTCCTCTTCATCTATCTCCCAACTTTCCTCAAGCTCACCTAGCAGCATTTATAGCAGAGATACCCAACACAAATGCAATGCGCTTTTCCCTTCAACCGCCTCAACACCACCTATCCACCGTGAACCTATAAAACCGTGCAAACCCACCTATCCTTCTCTCAAGGCCCCAAACCATCCCGAGCGTTTGCGGCTAAAATACAGGGGACCCATTGGCCACACGCGCCCCGCCCCGCGGGCTGACGCCTCAGCCTTGTTCACGCACGAATGGACAAGGCTGGGATTTGTCCGTCCCACGCGAACTTGCGGCTCTGCGGGGACAGTAGTATATTGGCGTAGGCCTCCTGCGCTAGGTAGAGCATCTGGAGCATAGGGACTCCATCGTAATCCGGGCCATCGCTATGCCACTGGTAGCGGTTCGGGTGGAAACAGAGGGTTATCGGGGAGTCTGTCGTAGTTGTAGCCAAGAAGAGCGGTACATCCTCTCGACACCACCCCAAAACCCCACTAACCCAAATCGTATCATAATTCTACTCGTCTGGACAATATTCCAGCCGCGGTCTCCCAATCCCATCGAGTACATTGCGTGTATGGTAGCGGAACCTCTCGATGTATCTCCGACCATCAGTGCGGCTCTGCAACACCAACCGCCCAGGGTGGACATCCACAAAGGCCTGGGTAAGTGCGGCTCTGCGAGTACGTCGTATATATTTTCACCCAAACCCCTCGTCCATTTCTATTCTCTTCTCCACATCGCAAAACCTGAATCGAAGCTTTGCGCGCCTCAATTCGCATCACCCAAACGTCCCGTCTATTCATCTCACCGACCGACAACTTACCATGCCCGTCAACAACGCCACCACAGATGACACTACAACGGCTCCCGCCAACGAGCCCGTCGTGTGGGCGACACCCGTTATTATTGGGGTTGTTTTTGCTATTCTAGCGGTCGCGGTTGGGGTTCCTGGCGCTGTGCTTGCTGTTAAGAAACTCCGGCGCCGCGAGCGGTTGGAGCGAAGTATGACTCTTCCGCGATGTAGTGTTTAAGATGGGTTGCATCAGGTTAATTCCTTGTTAGGCGACGTGTAAATGATAGCAGGTGGGTAGGGCCACGGCTCGAGGGTGAATGCGACCGCGGATGGACCAGGAGGGGAGTGACTGGGGGGCTCGCGCTACTAAGGTGATATACAATGTTCCTGTCTGTGATGATTTGTATGGTGTTGTGTTGAGTGTGCTAGCGAAGATGCGAAAATGCAGCTTGCAACGTATTGAATTATTCTTTTCGGTGACTTGACTGGGTATATCCTACTTGTCCAACCGTAATATCCTCACCGCGTTGTTCCCAAGGACACCCTTCGCCTGGTCGTCGTTGTCGAACGCCTTCGCTATCGCAGCGTAGTTCGCATTCACGCTATGCCATTCCTCGACGTCTTCCTCCAGCGGCGGGAAGAACGGGTGATCCGTACCTGCAGACGTTAGCAAACTTCTTCCCTTTCTTCAACATCGAGATGATCAACTTACCGAAAAGTAGCCTGTCAGCCCCACTCGCCGCGACCGCCGCCCCAAGCCCAACTTCAGAGTAGATGACAGCGTCGAGGTAGATATTCGTCTTCAATATATCCCACACACTCCTCCTGTTATCCCGCGTCCCCTTGCTCTTCAAATGCCCATCATGCAGAATGCAACTCTCAATCCTGCCCGCCAAAAACGGCAGCGTACCCCCGGAATGCGCAAGCAGCACATTAAGGTTCGTAAACCGATCCCACACCCCGCTCAACAACATCCTGCTCACCGCGATGGTCGTCTCGAGCGGGAAGCCCAGTGCGAGCGGCAGCACGTGGCCGTATTCGTTTGCGCGCGGGCCGTAGACTTCCTTGGGGAGCCCGTAGTGCGGGTGCAGGAAGATCATCTGCCCCGCTTTCTCGATGGCCGCCCACACGGGATCGAGGCGGGCGTCGTCGAGGCCATCACCGAGCCCGGATGTCCCCATGATGACGCCACGCATGTACTTGAGCGTCCCCAGCCTTTCCACCTCTTTGACTATCGTGTCGGCATCCGCGCTCAGAGGCAGCGTGCCGAACGCGTAAAGCCGCCCCGGATACCCGGCGCATATCTTATCCACATCATCGTTGATCTTCCGCGCGGCCTCGCCTGCTTCCTCCGCGGGGAGGAAGTCCAGCCATGGGTTCGCGAGCGAGATCACAGACTTGTCGATCTTGTGCTGGTCCATGAAGGCGATCTTCTGCGCAATGTCGTAGTACTCGGGCCCGATGGGGCGGCCGCGCGAGGTCGAGGGGGTGGAGGGGTCATCTTCGCCGGGGAGGATGATCAAGCGGCTTGAATCTGGGGCGTCTTCGAAATTGCGGACGTAGGGGACCGTTTGGCGGGTGCGTAGGAGGTCGACGTAGGAGGGGGGGTAGATGTGGGTGTGGATGTCGACGATGGGCATTTTGGCGGGGCGCCTGTAAGGACAGAGGGGTTGGGCAGGTCGGGGAGGGGGGATGAAGGGTTTAGGAGGAAGGTGGGAGGGCAATGGGTTGTTTGGTGGTGATGGTGGTGATGGTGTTGTGGTGCGGGGAGCTTCTGCCCCACTATGAGATACAGTACTCCGCCAGGGTCCTTCTAGATTGGGGAAGGCCCACTACGGAGATGCCCGCAGTCACTAAGAGTAGATATAGTGTCAGATAAGACGACATGTTTCTGATATGATTGAAAGACGCGTATGTAATTAGTCAGTCCACCTCACATCACGACTATCCCTATCAGGACGGCCAATCCAGCGGCTACTGTAGAAAAGCCAGCAAGACGGCCAGCTCCACTGTTGGACGGCCCACCAGGTGAGGTCCAACTCGATCCATTCCCTCCTGAGCCCCCAATCCCCGCCTCAAGCACGACACTTTCTAGCCCCCCGCTTGCACTCTGTAGCGGGGCGACCAATGCCATTTGACTCCAGCTGAAAATCGTATTCCTCCCACCAAAGACAAACACCTCGTACCGCCCCTTGAACTCATCGTCGACCCAGACTCTGCTTCCGTTTACAACGTCCGTCTCGATGCGAATGTTCGCCGGGAAGGTGATGGGTACAGGGTGGTGGGTGGAGCTTGTGAGGTTCCACCAGATGCGCCCTGGGTGACCGGGATCGTGGCCATCTGATTCGGACGTGGAGCGGAGGGGGTAGGGGAATCCGTCGGCGGTCGAGAACACCAAAGTTGAGGTTCCGTTTGCGCTGATGTTCGAGGGCACAGTACCGACGGAGAGCGAAGTGTCTGGTCCGAGCAACGTGAAAGGTCCTGAAGTTGCGATGGAAAGCGTGTATGGCGGACCGTACGAGCCCTTGCCAAGCGACACATTCGACGCACTGTAGCCACCAGAGCTCTTCCAAGAGAACAGTGGCGCACCGCTTCCTGTTGGCTTGTATTGAGCCGATGTAGAGAACCTACGATCGAGATTCTGTCCCGGAGCGTTCGCTGTAAGGATTTCGAGCGACGAGTCAAAGTCACTGGTGCTGACATTGACACCCTTTAAACCTGACCAGGCTCGTGCTGCGACTAATGGAATACCGTTGCGCATCGCATAATACCCCTCCAGCTGTGTCGTTGCATCTGGACCGCTGTCGCTCCATGCGGCCAGAATAGCACCTCTGTTTCCACTTGCACCAGGCTCCAGCTGTTCTGTGGTGTTCACCGGATTGAACAAGCTCGGGTTCCATTGCCAGCCTTCCGCGCTTGCAAAGTTCAAGGTCCGAGTATTGTTGAAGAATTGAGGGTACGGGGCTGGGAGAATAGGCATGTGGTCATTCTTCAGGCTCATATACGCCCACCAGTCCTCCGAGTTGATCAATTGGTATCCGTCATCTTGAAGCTGCACCGGATCAGATTGGCCATACTGCCAGTGTTGGATAATGACATCTTTTGAGATCGTATAGTTTTCCGATGGCTCATTGGTGCCCCAAATGCGGACACGTTTGCCGGATGTCGAGTTCACAAAATCGGACATCTCATTGACGAAATTGATATAGACATCTGCCAGTGTAGCATCGTATTCGTCAGCACCAATGTGCACTTCTTTGGTCTGGAACCAAGGTAGAAACTCTGACCAAATGGCCTTGACCGTGGGGATTGCCTCCGGATGCGAGAGGTTCAGAAGATCCTTTTTCGCTAGAGCAAGCTCGGGTTTCCACTTTGTGATTGAAAGGCAATGACCAGGAGCTTCGATTTCGGGAATGACAGTAACGCCTCTTTGTGCGCAGTGCTCTTGGAAGTCTTCGAATTCGGCTCGTGAGAGTGTCTCATTCGGGCGCTGAATGATGCCCTGCAACTCAGGATCTTCTGGGTAGAGCGAGAAATGTGAGAAGACTTCTGACCACGTTTCCTATCCCATTGTCAGTCGAGATTAAATGACTTAGATATGCATGTCTCCACCCAGCGAAATGGGCTAATATGCTTCCTGGCACTACAGCATATACGTTTCGAACGCACCGAATACTTACATTGTGTCCCCGATTCAGAGGGTAGTTGTCGCTAGAGTGATAATGGAACTCGGAAATCTTGAAAAAGGAAGCATACGTGCAGAGATCCTTCAAGAAATCCGTTGTGTACCACTTCCGCCCAGCGTCGAGCATGTAGCCTCGCGTAGCATACGCGGGGGCTTCCACAACGCGTCCCGATTCCAGCGACGCTCCATTGGCAATCAGCAACTCTTGAAGCAGTGTGCGCGTTCCCCAGAACAAACCCCGGGAACCGGTGCCGCCGATGAAGACACTTCCATTGCCTACTTCCAGCTCATATCCTTCTTCGGTCGCAATACCGTTCTCATACGTCAATTGGCTTGCATCGCCCTTGAATTTGCCGAGGAAGATGCCAGATTTTGGGAACGAGTCGACTTGCTGCAGGGTCCAATTGGCGCCGAATAACTGGGAGAGGTCTTTGCTGAACGTCTGCGCAAACTCGTATGCTGTAGGTGGGATGAGTGTCAGACCCTCGGTGTCAGAGACATTCGCGAACGAGCGCTGCAAGTATATCGTCTTGGGAGCATCCTGCAGCGAGAAACCGCCGCCCGCCGAGCTATTGCCATGCGACCATTGCACGGGAGGGAGAGGCTGCAGAGCTGCTGCAGCGCCTAATAGCGCAGGGAAGTACCGCAGATGCATATCGGTAGATTGGCTTGAGAATGTCCTGCGGTGACAGGGAGCTCGCATGTTTTGTAGTCAGGTACAAGATCAACAATCAGGGCGACCAGGGTCACATCCTTGTGGATTGGCTGTAGCTCTTCCCCGCATCTTACGCTTGGCTCCTGGGAAGGTTACATTGTCGAAGAGAAAGGCTTCAAAAACGGCAGAGGAGCGCACTTGGCTCGTCGGGATGGTAGTCACGTTATCGTGTGAATGTAGCGCGCGGGTTACATCGTGCTCGTATACATGAAGGTGGGGGGCTCTGATAGATATGTAGCGAAGCGGCGCAAGCTGCAAGTTGGAGACCTGGTTACGGCGAGGATGCAAGCTTCGGGGGGTAGAAACCACCTTCCTGTTAGGGTCATCCGGCTTCGGGATGTATCTTTACGAGTCTGAGCGTTGGATACGAGCGATCCTCGAGTGGTGGCGCGTGTCTCTCCTCAGGAAACGCGCTACGCCGCTCCCGTCTCAACTAGCGCCTTCTCTCCACGTCCCGTCCCGACTTCACGACAACGCCCACGATTCACACATTTACATGTTCATCTGGTTCTCGAAAGCTCATGTGTATCGTCCATCGGACACCACGCATATGCAGCTACACGTCGCATGAACTCCAGGACGACTGCCCACCCGCCTATCAAAGTTTAGCGCCCTGCGATCGACAAGACAAGATGCCTGTTCCTGACGACCCAAGATGCTGGACGTTAATTTGCAATGCCTACAACAGCACACGCGGAACCTGTGAACCCAGCACAGCATGCATGGGATCCCATATCAGAAGACGCGGGGCGATAACAGGAGGGGCATAAGATGCATCCAGCGCCCACGCCTTGGTGGGAGGAGCGCTTTTGCCCGATTGCAAGATTCGCCTTTGCTAAGATATAGAAGCTGGTCATTTTTTCCCTGCATTTCTCGCAAGTTATTGAGGGATTGTACTAGGATACACCGGCATGGGGCTCCTCTCCAAAGCAGTGCTGCTGTGCACAGCTCTCGCAGGACTGGCTTCTACCGCGCGCATCCCTCACGATGGCCCTTCATACACCAACGTGACTTACCCAGGCCAGAAAGGTGACGACTACGACTACACCGGCTTCGAACAGAATCAGACCAAGCGCGCAGATGCCGTCATCGAAATGTTCCGCTTCGCCTGGAACGGATACTACTCCATCGCATTTCCCAACGACGACCTCCTCCCCGTGACCTCGAACTACAGCAACAGCCGTAATGGCTGGGGCGTCACCGCCGTCGATGGCCTCGACACGGCCATCATCATGGAACAGACCGACATCGTAAATCAGATCCTAGACTTCATACCGACCATCGACTTCACAAAGGTGGACACGGCCGCACGCCGCGGCGCGAGTCTGAGCGTCAGTCTCTTCGAGACCAACATCCGCTACGTCGGCGGTCTGCTCGCCGCATACGACCTGCTCAAGGGCCCCTTCAGCCACCTCGCCGTCGACGCAGACAAAGTCGACGCCCTCCTCACACAGTGCGTCACCCTCGCCGACACGCTCAAGTTCGCCTTCAACACCACCTCCGGCATCCCCGTCAATAACATCTTCATCCACAACGCCACCTTCGCCCCGCGCTACCGCATGGCAGACGGCACCTGGTCCGCAGGCCTCGCTGAACTCGGCTCCCTCGTCATCGAGTGGCAGCGCCTCTCCGACCTCAGCGGAAACCCCGAGTACGGCGCCCTCGCGCAAAAGGCAATGAACTACTTCCTCCAGCCCAGCGCGGAGGTCTGGCCAGGACTCACGGGTGGCAACTTCAGCGTCGAGACGGGCGAGATTCTAGATGCCTACGGCGGCTGGACCTCGGGCAACGACTCCGCCTACGAATACCTCATCAAGATGTACGTCTACGACCCAGACGCCTACGCCCTCTACGGCGAGCGCTTCGCCGCCGCTGCCGACTCAACCATCGCCCACCTCCTGTCCTCCCCATCAACCCGCCCGGACCTCACCATGGCGGGTTCCTTCGCCGGCCGCGCGGCGCAAAACTACAGCGAGGAACTCGCCTGCTTCATCGGCGGGTCCTTCATCCTAGGCTCCACCGCCATGGACCGCCCGGACTGGCTGCAGCACGGCCTCGACTTTGCAGAGTTCTGCGCAAACGGGTACCGCTATGCGCCCGTGGGGATAGGCCCCACGCTGTACTCCTGGAACCTGACGGAGCTGGCGTACCCGCAGTTTGCGAACCAGACGGATTTCTATGAGAAGAGTGGCTGGTTCGTAGACGATAACAACGCTTTTCTGAACGGGCAGGCCCCCGAGGCTGTAGAGAGCTGGTACTACGCGTACCAGGTCACGGGTAATCAGTACTGGCGGGACGTCGCGTGGGCGTATACGCTCGCGGAGAACAAGACGGAGCGCGTGGGGCAGGGGTTCAGCGGGGTGCTGAATATTTTTGAGGAGGATGGCGGCGGGTGGGATAACATGATGCATAGTTTTACGCTGGCCGAGGTGCTCAAGTATCAGTATCTGATTCAGGCGCCGGAGGAGCGGAAGGGGATTTGGGATGTCGAGTATGCGGAGGGGGGTGTCGGGAAGGGGGGCAATGTGAATTACTTTGTGTACAACACGGAGGCGCATCCGGTGAGGGTAGTGGCGAAGAATCCGATATAGACGAAGGGGGGTGGGGTGGGCTGTTGTATATTGAGCTTGGGGAGATATACGATTGCGTGGTACATGGAGAGTACACAGGCTAGACCTTGCGCAAACAGATCGGGTGCTGGACACGGTACGGTGATGACGCTGCAAATGCTCAGGGTATATTCCACGCTCAATACGTAGCCGTCAGCCGCTTCACGAGATACTCCCCGCTCCGAATGCCCTCGTACTTCTTCCCCGCCTCCTCGTACGTCCCCGGCAGCGCCTCGATCACGCGCTCGAAGTTCGGATTGCAGAAATACGCCACCGAGTACCGCGGCGGATACGTCTCCGCATCGCTGATGTCGACCTTTGGCGGAGGCTCCACGACCCGATGCTTCGTGCTCTTGATCGTGTCGTTCGACCAGCGGGCGAGCAGATCCCCCGCGTTGATGACGATGGTGCCGGGTATGGGCGTCGCGTTCACAAACGTCCCCTTTGGCGAGCGCACCTGCAGGCCACCCCGCTCGTCCTGGAACAGCAAAGTGAGCGACCCGTAGTCGCTGTGCTCGCCGGCGCGCACCTGCAGCTGTCCGTCGTCGCGCTGGAACACGCTCTTGGGGACGCCGGGGTAGTGCAGTAGGCGCAGCGTGTTATCCCCGCCATCCGTGAAGCCGTCGAACCAGGCCTCGTCGATGCCCATGCCGAGAGCGATCGCGCGCATCAGCTGCATGTGCAGGTCCTTGCACGTGTCGTGGAAGGAGAGCATCACTTCCTTGAAAGCCTTGGCGTCATCGTCGCCCTCAACCGGCGGCCACATGTTCGGCATGCCCGCCTCGCCCTCGCGCCCGATCTCCAGCGACTCCTTGAGGTCTGGGACTGCACGCAGCTTCTCGACCTGTCCCTTGTCCTCGTCCGGCAGCGACACTTTCTCGCGGCCGTGGCCGCTGTATCCGCGGTTCGCCTCGGGGGAGTACCATGATAGGGCGTCCTTCTGCTCCTGAGGGCGGGCGAAGAACTTTGCGGAGTTTGCGAAGACAGAGGCGATGGTGGAGGCCGGGATGGGGTGGTTGGAGAGGTAGATGAAGCCGGCGGTTTGGAAGCCGTTGAGGACGGCCTGCGCGGTTTGTTGTTTTTGGGCGGGGGTGCCGCTGAGGAAGGCGGAGAAGTCGATGAGCTGGTACGTGTTAGTACTGCTGAGTACGGGGAAGGTGAATAAAGACGAGGGTGGGGCATACGGGGATGACGAGGTCGTCCTGCGCGACGGCTTGGGCGACGTTGATGTCTGCCATTGTGAGGGTGGTTGCTACAGTTGGAACGAGGTTTACAGTGTGCGCAAGTGTCACGGCGGACGCGTATATGAACTAAGCGACGCAGCCGCAATGGCTGGAGTCGAGATAGGCATGGGCATTCGCATGAGGCCGCCGTTGCCGTCGCCGTCGGCCTTCCCCGCCGTGGTTCGATGCGTCTAAGGGTTGGTGCTGCCGAGGCGCGAAGGCAGCGGGGCCAGCCGATAAGAGAAAGGTGGGGTAACTTGCCAGCTATGCCTTTTGTGTGAACATGAACATCATCTTCAAGCTCGATGATATCGTCAGAGCCCAAGTATCACGAGTCAGGTCCGTACACGCTCCATGTAGCAAGCTAATGGCTGACCCTCTTTTTTCTTCTTCTCCATGTAAAGCTGCTATTGCAACTACCTAGTGATGAAGAAATATCTAGAGGTACTATATACTTCTGTTAACCGGCTCCGAGGGATGGTGCTGTTCACGATGAGAGAGGCTGAACCTCACCTTATACGAGACCCGTTCTCTGCCGGCATGACTGCAAGCACTGACACAAATGATTACATTGTTCCGAAAGCATTCTGGCTCAAGTTCTCGATGATCTGGGCTGGTGACCGGATTATGGGCCATTCATGCCTAGAGTTGACCGCCTGTCGTCATACGCCAGGGTCAATTTGTGATGGCAGGCTGAAGATGCCTGTTGAGTGCCTCCCGCCAACTGGCAAATGGCAACACGTGCTTACCTCGTATCACTTACGATGCAGCCTCGACCGCGCACCCGTTCCCCTCTATCTTCTCATCTGTCCTCCTTCCGCTCCTTTGCGAATACACAAATTTCCATTTCTGCGAAACTATTCCTCAAAGCATCCTCTTTTGAACGCCAAACACATCACCGCACCGCAACAGTCTTTCGGCAACCGTCAGGCTGGCCCTGTGCAGCCTCGTCTGCCTAGCCAGCAATGACGTCGCATTCCTGCTCCCGCTGCTCATGGCTTGTGTTGAGATCCGAAACTGGTCACAGTCCTTTTCCAGCGATGAACCAGCGCATCGCGGAAGAAGACGAATTCTTGACTCGTGACACGGGAGGATATGTGTGGCATTTCGTGTGGCCAATAGAGTACAACGCATCAGACGGTGATTGCGAGCTTCTGCAAGCCTTCATTGGATCCCTCCGAGACCTTCCCTGCGACGATAAAATAGTAGGAAAGGTCTTCGCACCGTCAAGGAGGGGTGTCAGATTACCCGAAATTGAGATAGCCGTTGAAACAGAACTATTGTCTAGTGTAGAACTTTTTGAGCTAATGCGCCCATGTACCCATTCTTGGCAACTCTTCACACAATCTGGTAAGTATGACATGCATCAATCAACATCCCACTAAAAAGTATCAGACAGTCCATGCAGTGAATGGATACCGACTCGTCCCGTGCAGCTCCAGCCAGATAGCGAAGATACTTACGCCCTCGTAAAATCGTGGATAAACGAATGCGTGGCCAAACATGTACCGACGCAACATGATGCACATGCATTACCCTCGAACAATCGTAAACTTTCCAAAGCTTGTACTCCAAGCTCAACGTACACCCCATTGCGGCTCTTAAAGGTCGAATTGAAGGACTCGGCGTGGGACATCTCCTTGATACACACCGGAGCAAACACATGCAATATCGAACCATACCTCGCACTGAGCTATTGTTGGGGTGGAGATCAGCCCTTCAAGACAACTAAGATGAGCCTGGATAAAAGCAATGGCACCATCGATTATCATCTTTTACCGCGAACTTTACAGGATGCTTGTAAGGTTACGCAAAAACTCGGTTACTCCTATCTATGGGTTGATTCCCTCTGCATAATACAGGATGACGAAGACGAGATGCAAAAGGAGATCGCAAACATGAAATTAATCTACGGAAATGCAGTCCTGACCATTGTAGCATCCCGAGCGGTTTCATGTTCAGATGGCTTCCTCCAACCGCGAGAGGTTCATGATCTCTGTCCAATCAAGATGCGCGCCGAAGGAAGAAGAGGGATTGCACACGAAGTGGGACTACTTGATATGGAATGTTATCCTCGCCCTCAGTCACTGGACCAACGCGCGTGGGCGATGCAGGAAAGCCTACTTTCGACGCGAGTACTTGAATATACGGATTTTGTGACACGATTTTTTTGTGTGACAAGCTGCACGCAGAATACTAAGAACCGTTACAATACTGAGAACCGTTACAAATCGGATGGCCTCCGTGGTGATAGAGGTGAAGGTGAACTTGGATTCGCGACAGTCGTAAATTCCCTTCCAGCTACTTTTGAAGATGCCAACATCGCAGAGGCTTATTGGTGGGATCTCGTCGAAGGATACACCCGTCGCAGCCTTTCAGTACTGTCTGATCGTCCGCTTGCTATCTCAGGTGTGGCCGAGCGCATGCAACAATCTCTCAGCTCTCTCAATGAAACTGGCTCGGGAAGTGACTACCTGGCTGGTCACTGGATACGTTCCCTACCTAGGAGCCTCAGCTGGTACACATCAAATCGGGTGGAACGACCTAAAACATATCAAGGCCCCTCATGGTCTTGGCTCGCTGTGTGTAGCCCTGTCGGTCGGTTAAATATAACGGACCCCGGCCAAAAGCTACTCATAAACATTGTCGACACAAGGGTTACACTGAAAGAACCAAGCGCGCCATATGGACTGGTCACCCACGCTATGATTACCGCCCAAGTCTACATCTGCCCTGTAAAGATTAAGATGCCCAAGGACAACAATCCATATGGGTACATAAGTAGAGAGGCCACGAAAGGCTCCAGCATACAACTCCACAACTACTTTCAAATCTTGCTCGATACTCTGTGCGAGGAAAACGAAGTTTCGCGAACGACGGATGCTTTCCTCGTTCGGCTTGGGCAAAACGAATATGGAGAACACTGGATAACAAGCGCACTTATATGCACGCCATGTTCCAAGATTGACGGTAAGAGAAGCTTTGTTCGTATTGGCTTATGCAGCTTTGAGAGCCACGAAAGGGACTCCGGGTATACACAAGCCAAGGAATGGTTTCAAGGATGGGATCAAGAGATCGTCCAGCTCATCTGAGTCGGTTCGATGGGCTCTCTTCTTTATTTCATATTCTTGGAGTCTTATTTGTATTTTGGCACCCCACCGAGTTCCTTTATCGAGTTTTGCTGCGGCTTGCCCAAGCTCGCGAAGTATCACATTTGATTCTTGGAGTCTACTTTTTCTTTCTTTGTAGAACATAACGTAGCAAGTATAGATACCCTCTTCGCAAGTCCCAACGATTGCAAATCACACTGGAGAGCAAACTGACTCTCGTAAGCCATGGTTCTACAGCATGATTTCTCCCCAGTAGGCCATTGTAGACTCCACATGCTGCATGCAGATAGTTCACTCGCAATCAACATGGTCGTTCCTTCACATGTAGCTGCTGCGACGCTATATCGCCTAGACATCAAATGCCCAACCATAGCTACATCGTGAAGCAACTCCACTGGCAAAACTTCCTACCAAAAGCACACACCCTACAGCGTCCCCAGAGGATACGCAATCGGCACATTCCCACTATCCGGCGAGACAACAGGCACCTCCCTATACACCGGCACCTCGACCTCCTCCCTCGCCCACACCGGCGCCCTCCTCACCTTCCCCAGCATCTCCATCGCAAACCCAATCCCCAACAACTTCCGCTCATCGAACGGCCTTCCCAAAATCTCCATCCCAATCGGCACGCCAACCGGCGCCTCAGCCGTCGCGTCGCTAAAGCCAATCGGCACAGTGACGACAGGCGAGCCCGTCAGCGCCGCCAGAATCCCGTTCCTGCCCGACTGCGAGGGCGCTCCGATTTTCACGACGAGGTTCTTCTGCTCGGGGTAGACGATTGCGTCGAGGGTGTTTGCCGCGAAGGTGTTCTGCAGCGCGAGGGTGAGGTTGGCGATGCCGAGGCGGCGGGGGAGGTAGGTTGTGTTGCTTGTTGAGGAGACGAGCGCTGTGTTGACGTATTCGTACTGTGAGGGTAATACTACGAACGCGCCTTTCGAGTCGTTGCGAGCTTTGAGGGCGTATAGCTCGTTTAGGGTGTTGGGGTGTGCGCCGCCTAGGGATGGTCGCTGGAGATAGGCGTCCATGAGTTCGCGGTACTCGAAGCGCTGGACGTCGTAGGCGGTTTGGATGGCCGTCGCGTTGTACAGCGGGTCGGTGATGGGGACGAGAGTTGCGCCGGCGGCGGTTAGGCGGGCGAGCCAGGCGTCCATAGCTGCGTTCACAGGGGCGACTTCTGGGTCGGAGGCGGCAGTGCGGTTGAAGAAGCCGGAGAGGACGCCGAGGCGGAGGCCGGAGAGGGAGCCGGAGGGGAGGTTGGCGGTGTAGTCGATGTAGCGGGTTGCGGGGGGGACGAGGGCGGTGGCGTTGTCGGTGCTGTCGTAGCCGGCCTTGCACATGGCTGTTAGAGCGACGGCGACATCTTTGATGGTGCGTGCGATGGGGCCGATGACATCGTGGGTTGTGGAAATGGGGATGATGCCTGTTCGGGTGATCAAGCCACGGGTGGGACGCATGCTGAAGAGGGAGTTTGCGGATGCTGGGCTGCGGAGCGAGTTTACGGTGTCGGTGCCGGTACCGAAGACACAGAAGGAGGCTGCTACTGCGGCGCCGGTGCCGCCGGAGCTTCCTCCTGGGGTTCGTGTCGAATCGTAGGGATTGATTGTTTGGCCGCCCAGTGACGAGACGGAGATTCCTTCCAGAGCCAATTCATGCAGATTTGCTTTTCCTAGAATTATGGCGCCTTCTATTTTCAAAGCTGCCACGCTTGGTGCATCTTCTGTGGGTTGAGAGTCTTTCAAGGCCAGAGATCCTCCGGTGGTAGGCATATCAGCTGTGTCGTAGTTGTCCTTCAGTAGGATGGGGACGCAAAACAAAGATCCAGTAGCATTGCCCGCAGTAAGGCTTTCGTCCATGGAGTCTGCGATGTCCAAGGCGTTAGGATTGAGGGTGATGATAGCATTGGTGCGGTTGTTGTAAGCCTCGATGCGGGCAAGAAAAGTTGAGACGACCTCGCGGCAGGTGGAGAGGCCGGAGTAGATGGCATGATGGACAGTTTCAATGCTTGCTTCTCGGGCATCGAAGGGTGGATTTGGCGAGCGTGTACTTGAAGAAGGATTGGGATCGTCCATTGCTCGTAGCCTGGTACGAAGGGCGTTTGCAACAGATCGGTCTGTCTGCGCCGAAACACCGCTGCTGAACAGCAACCCCGCGAGTAGAGTCAATGAAGCTAAAACCATTGTGGTTAGCTTTACGGAGTCTGCAGACATCAAACTTGAAGCAAAGGTGAGGGATTTAAGGTCCACGCTGCTGCTGCTGACCGGGTAGCACTGTACTCGAAGATTCTCGAAAATGCCTACGCACCACTATACCACTATAGAGTAGAATAATGATTCATGGTATGTGCTTAACTGTCGTCATTGCCTCCGTAGCTCTCGACGAAAGACCCTCGCATACAACAAACACGGCTTGGCTGGAGTAATTTCCTGATGTTCTTTTTACCTTATCAGTGTTTCGTTCGCCTATGGTTGAATGACGTTGCTCACAACCCCATTTTAACGTCCGGGCTACCAATGACACTCTATCGGATTACCCTTTACGGAATAGCGGAGAAGCTTAGTGCTCCTACTGCGCGAGACCCCCAATTATCGCAGCATACGTGAGTGCTTCTAGCCGTGCTCACAATGTATAACGGATACGAGCTACCTAGTGATCATGACCTATCACAGGAACCATAGTCACAAGACTCTGGACTTCGCCGTGCGATCTCCTCGGACAGCCTACCATGTCTTAGGCCCAAAAGTTTCGCCTTCGGCTACAGTCTTGCGGATTGCAGTGTTGAGGTAGTCCTGCAAAATAAATCAGCATACCGCAATCACCCGTCGATTGTACACTTACCGTCGTCTCAAACGGCTTCTCATTCCCCCACCAAGGGATCGTATACTCCTTGAACGTAATCGCAAAGAAGATGATGATGGTGGAGATTATAAGGCCGGCGTCAAGCCCGGCCGCCGTGATGTAGTTGTATTTGTGCCACCAGCCGTGGAACCTGCGCATGATCCAGAAATTGAACACCAAACCCCAGAGCGCCCACGACGAGAAGCTGAGCGGGGTTGCCGGCGGCAGCCAGCCCATTGCGCCTAGCATGACCGGGGCATTGAGATACCTGAGTGGGGACTTCGGAGCTGCGCGCATGAGGAAAAAGAAGATAACGGGCAATGCGGCGCCGATAAGCCAATAGTAGTGTATCGAAGAGTAGACCGAGCCAGGCCCGAACATGCGATCTGGGCCGATGACTCCCCAGACGATGCTGCTGGAGAAGAAAGCGCGACCGTTGGGGCAGGTAAAGTTGCTCTTCTGTAAGCGTGTGCAGATGTCTGGAATACTATAGCAAGGACACAAGTTAGCGGTGGTTGTCTCGATCAAGGTGAGTGCGCGATACGTACTTTCCTAATGTCCAATTCATGACTGCGATTTGTACAAAACTCGCCCACATGGTTGCGACAAGCTGAGCGGTGAATGCAGTCTTTGGCGGAATCTTCATATAATGCGCAAGCTTCAGATCGGCGGAAAACAGCTGTGCCTGCCCCAAGGTGATTGTACTGTAGACCTTGAAGATCATGACGCCAATGGGTTTGCCGGGGATCATGTATCCAGCAAGGAAAGGCGATATGATGTTGAGTGATAGCATGATGTTCGTGATGCCATAGATCATGCATGTTGGTATGATAAAGACAAGTGCAACGATAAGTGACACGAAGTATGCCCACCATGGGATTTGCGAATCGTACGCCAGGATAGTGGCGAGGCCAAGGGCAACAGATACTACGAAGAGAATGCCGTACCACCAGTCAGGACAGGGAGCGTACTTCATCATGAGCTTCATGTGAATGTCTGGTTCTTGGTTTCTTGCGGCCTTGAAGCGATACCAGATTTCCTTGCGATGGAAAATGATTGCATGAACAATAGATGCGGTCAGTGCTGCGAAACTCAGGCCGTAGTTTAATGCCAGTGTGGGTGCCAGGAACATTGGTGAGTATTCCTTGTACTTTTCCAGATCAAACGTGAAGTTCGGTCCAAGAATATTGGTGACGTTGTATGCAGCTTGCGTGTTGTCGAAGGTTGTCGAGGTGTTTATGGGCAAGTAGTCGCCATACCAAGAGTTGGTGAAAGATATACCGAGGGTAGTAATGATGACAAAGACAACCAATCCAATAAGAGTGTTAATGTGCGCATGCGCTGGCGCAAGTAGGGGATCCGACAGGTAACTGGACACGTAGGTCCAATCAAAGGTGATCGGTATGAGAGACAAGCCGGTATAGCCCCCAAAGAGTTGGTTTACCACCACATTGTCAGGTTTGATCCTAACCTCGCGTTAGAGCAACGATCTCAAAAGACTGATAGAGGCATAGTACCAAGTAATGAACGCGAAGACCTGTAGACCTTGCCAAATGACTCCTATGAACTGTCAGGCATGTTCCTCGTCCATGTTTTCGATAAAAACTGACCAGGAAACCAATAGTACACGAACATGCCGCCCATCACATAGAGGAAGTATCGCATCCGGGAAATGCGCCATCCGTTTACATCCTCTTCGATAGCCTTCGGATCATGGAAGGCATGAAGCAATGCTGCGTTGGAAAACTGATTTGGCCAGATAATGGCCGCAGGCCATACCTGCGATACGAGTGAGTTCAGAGTCGAAAACAGAACGTTTTGTTGTGCTCACCAAGAAGCGGCGGAAAAGACCTGCGAGAGCGATTCCAATCACTTGACTGCTGAGCGTGAAGAGTAGTTGGAAACCCCACGACATGGGGAGATTGTAAAGCGGCTTTGCTAACAGCGCCAGGAGAGCATCCGTCGAGTATGCGTAATTGATGGAAATACCCGCCATAATCTAGGATTTCAGAACATCGTCGAAAACAAGTGCAAGATTGACTCACTGTGATGACAGCATGTTCTTTGATATTGAAAGGCCCCGTGTTAAGTGTCCACTTGATCCCAAAGGTATTGAATTGCCGTGTTGGCATCACCCTAGCCCAAAGAACACCTATAGGATATACTACCCTGTATGTACGTAAGCATTCTGAACCCTGTTGGCTGGATACTTCATCACGTACAGTAGTACCACGATATTAGGGAAGTTAATGGCCGGGCTTCGCATTGACAAGAACATGTTTATGCCAGATGCAACAGTAACAAACAGCATGCCGAGAACCCATGCTCGTACCGTGTTCGCAGGCTCTCCACCATCTGTGTTCCTCACCGCAGCTCTCACTTCCTCGTAGGGGGAATCCTCAAGGAAGTCCTTTTCTGCCTTTTTGATCGCTTCAGGGTCGCCATCATGAGTCGCTGCATGTAGCTCGTCAATCTTGTCCTGTTTCAAGTTTGGGTCCCATTGATGGGTCTTTTCTGTGATGCGGGCAGGTCCGGTCTCGACAGAAGTGCTGTATGTCGTCTTCTCGTTTGCAATCTCGCTCATTTTGGAGTTTGCCCAATCTTGTTACACGAGAAATTCTGCTTCGCTCAAAAAAAAAAAAACCCCCCAATTGTCGAAGGCTGAGAAGCTGAACCACCAGATCTTGATGCGCAGCAATGAGGATGACGCGAAGCTTTTGAGCACACGAGCCTGGAGATAGTCGGCTTGGCTCGGTTGCAAGCATAGATGTGGGGATGTACAAATGTAGGTAGTCAATGTGGTATCGCGGTGAGGGGAGCGCTTAACCGAAACAGGGAGGCATAGCGGTTGAATTGCAACCATGAATCCGCCAATCGACCAAGTACAGGATTGAAGATTGCGATTATCTAGCCTATCTCAAAGGCATATCGCGAGCACGAAGGATGCGGAGGCGAACATGGCCTGACTCTCATTCAAGAGCTTATCTTGAGCTTGTCTAGTGAATGCAACAGTCAACTGCGTTAAGCCTTGAAGAGGTAAATGCAGTGCATATCACGTCTAGGGTATCTTCGCTCAGAGGGATTCTTCCCACAAGCATCGCATGCGCGATGATAAGCGATACGCAACCGCGGCTCTTGTGTCCAGTACACTTCAACGTGCGGCACAGTACACTTCGACCTGCGGCACGGGAGTCTATTACCGACGAGAACCGATTCGGCGCATGTCTTGTACTCCGACAGAGCGTATCGAAGCATGACTCCATTGCCGAAATGTGAAGTGATAAAGGTACCTTTCTCGCACGACTTCAAAGTTGATTTGCGTCGTTGTGATAAGCGCCAAAGCAAAGCGCGGCTAAGTGGGCGGGACAAAGTCAACAGAAAGATCCGACGCTCGAGAGCTGAACGGGTAGACAGCGCTGGGCGTACAGGCTCATGGAACAGGCGGGCGGCCGCAGATAGAATCGTGTAGCAAGACAACAACATTAATCTCATCATCACGATGTTGATGAAAAACGTGAAGACGAGGACGATTGGTGAGTGGGGAACGCTTAGCGCGGTGAGCGCTTTGACCGTCAAACTTACATAAGCCACGATGCAGCAGTGGTGGCAGCCCATTCTGTCGCTGTACGCCAACCTACCGGCGTCGAATTATCTACCAACGTCCAGATTCCATAATATACATCACCGTACACCGGAGAAAGAGCATCCCGAAGGCGAAACATGTTCGGACTCACCTCGGCGGTCGCAGTTGTGCGTGAAACGATGGGTGCGACACTAACCCATACCTGGCGCTATGGAGAATCGAAGCGACGACCAGGCCTGAAAGTGTTTGGGATCTGAGCGTCTCCAAACCACCGAGGCTGCAATGTGAATCTCGTTTCGTCTGTTTAATGGGTTTTGCCCAATGCAAATACTCGGAAAGTTTGATTGGTTCGGCGACGACGGCACGATGAAAATCCTCTCAGCAAACTCCAAATGTCTCGCTATGGATCTATTTTTACGAATCAATGCACAGCAGTTCTATCACCATGCACATATCTGATCGCAGATCAGGACTTGCCGGCTTGCAATGTCGTTGCAAACGACGCCTCTGCTCGACGCGTACCTGTGGTATTCTGGGGATACCAAGGTCATCGCGTAGCGTAAGCTGAAATGGTCCGAATGTCGCGAACGCTAAACCTAGAATCATTAAAGTCTTGTATCGCAACTACTCATGTCCATATCCGAGTCAAACGAATCACGTTGTGGCGTAGGTTGCTGCTACTCACCCGCCTTTCCTTCTATTCTTACTCTCATACCCCTTAGCCACAAACTGATACTCCAAACAAACGTTCATCACGGTCTCATCTTAGATCTTACCTAAAACCGCACGGTCCAGCCGGCATGCATCAAGCATTCTCCAACGCCAAGAGATATCAACACGTTTTGGAAACAGTAAACACTGCCTACCGATTCACATGCTTGCTTCAATCATGTTTCGTTACTATAGTTATGCAACTGGAAAGCTATTTTCTAGGTACACCTGAGGTTAGAAACCTCGCTAAGGCAGTTTATCACGTCTTGGCCAAAACGATTATGCTTCCCCAGGCCCGGATAGCAAGGTCCGATGCCTCAATGTATGGGTTGGGCGTAGGGACCTTTGAGACCTCAGTGAGGTATAAGAAGGAGCAGCACTGCGACGGTAGAAGGACATCAGCGATCAACATCTCCATTCAGCCTCTACAGTAATCTCTACACACTACTTTCATTCCACTCCTCTTTAATTATTTATTCAACAAATCTACTTGACCGGTTCAAGATGTACTTCACCAAGACCTCCGTTGTTCTCTCTTTCGGCCTCATGGCCAGCCAGGTTGCTGGTCACGCCGCGGTCATCAAGGCTGTTGGTGATGCAGGTGGCCAGGGTTCCGCCATCGGTGGTGAGTCCACATTTGCAAGCATTCAAGAACATCTTACTGATCAACAACCACAGTTGACCCCAACACTCCCCGTGACGGCACTGGCCGCAACCCCTTCCAGCAAGACTCCACCCGCTTCCGAGGAGACGCCGCCGATGCCTGCGGTGAGACTCTGGGAGGAGGTGCCAACGATGTCGAGGCTGGAACCGCCCAGGTCATGCAGCTGAACGGTGCCACGCTTCCTCAGGTGTCCGCTGGTGGCATGGTCATGATGACCCTCCACCAAGTCAACGGTGACGGTGCGGGTCCTTACACTGCCATGATCGATTCTACGGGTACTGGTACTCAGTGGACACCCATTACGGTTGCCACCAACGTCGACGGCAATGCTCGTGGCCGCAACAACGACAACGCTATGACCGATCTTCCTCTCAATGTTGCCATTCCCGCAGGCCAGACTTGCACGGGTACTGTTGCTGGCCAGAGTAATGTCTGCATGGTCCGCGTTCAAAATTCGGCACGGGCTGGACCTTTCGGTGGCTGCATTCCAGGTGAGTACACTGTGACTGAGTTCAGCTCATCTTCCAATCTTTCTGAGAGTCCATGGCTAACATTTACTACAGTTCAAATGGCCGGTGCTGCCCCTGCTGCTGGTGCCGCGGCTCCTGCTGGCGCTGCCCCTGTTGCGGCCGCCCCTGCTGCTGCTGCTCCTGCTGCTGCGGCTCCTGCGGGTGCTGCTTCTGGTGCCACAGCTCCCGCTGCGGCCGCTGCGGCCGCTCCTGCTGCTGCTGATCCTGCTGTGGCCGCCCCTGCTGTGGCCGCCCCTGCTGTTGGCGCTCCCGCTGCTGCAGCTCCTGCCGCTGCCGCTCCTGCCGCTGCCGTTTCTGGTGTCGTGGCTCCCGCTGTTGCTCCCGCTGCTGGAGCCGCGGGCGCCAGCACTGATGCTACCGCCCTCACCAAGCGCGCTCCCAAGAAGTCCCAGGACGGAGCCCTTGTGTCTGACGATGCTGAGGAGGAGGAGACCAACCCCTCTGGCCGCCGCACCACCATCGGTGTTTAAGCATCCTGCATCGGTACGACTTCTACACCGAGCCACACGACACAGAGAAAAGGGGATTGGGACTGACGTCGAGATTGAGAATTAATGGCGATGTACATACGGCGGGATAATAGATAGAGTTGGATATGGGACTATCGAGCGGACAGGTCTGCGACCGCGCTGGGATAGAGACTGTGGCCCTGGTTTTGGTTACTGTATTGGCATGGACAGAGATGTTGATTAATGAAGCACTGATCGCTTATACCGCCTCCTTTGCACATTGTGATTTTCGAACCATCTACTGATGCCTAGTTGGCGCCTAGATTCGAAGGAAGACGTCGAGTCAAGCTTTTGGTGGGTGATCTGAGCTCTGCAAGCTTCGCAAGGGGTGGTTGCGGTGATCGAGGCACGTTTCGCATGTGTTTCATTTGTAGGTGCCGGTAAAAGTTTACTTTCGATCGTCAAACGTGTGGTATGTGTGGCGCTTGATCTTGCATACAACAGCGAAAAGTTTCGGATTTTGCTGCAGGTGCATCTCGTAGTGTGGGTCGATGATATCTGTTGGGGTCACCCGGAGTCAAGTACCGACACGTAACTATACGTCTACCTCGGGGCCAGATTCGATACCAAGAGCCCCGCTCGAAACGACTCCACGATACCAAGCGCAATCATCTATTCGCTCCCGCTCTCAACACCATCCCTATATCCCTATCCGATAACCCAAGCGCCTCGAGCGTATTCCTAGCCTCCGCCGCTTTCTCGCGGTGTTGCGTTAATTCGTCCTTCATCATCGCCATCTCTTGTCTTAAGTCCCTGATTTGTTGACGAAGAGCTCTCCTCATCGGTGTATGTCTCGGCGCCTGTTCTTTCTCAGCGTGCAGCGAGCTCTTCCTGCGCTCGAGTCGATGGCCCGTGATGATGATCTCGCGGACTAGTTTGCTGTGGTGGGAATACGCATCGAGAGAGCGCATGATCTGCAGGCGTCGCTCGAATCCTTGGTGAGCATCGAAGCGAGATGTGTTGGCGGCGCAATTGCGTCTAGCGTCGTCGAGAGACTGCTGCTGTGCTGTCAGTACCCTAGGTACGTTGCATGCAGGAGAGGTGGGGCGGTTACGAACATTGATTTGATCTGAGCTATCGAGGGACATATTTGGATGGGTAGGCGGATAGCACCGGGTTGTGCTTTGGTGTTGGTCGTCAGCTCGGGGTGTACTTGGTGAGAGTGAGTGAGAGATCAGCGCAGGCAGGTATCGGTAACGTTGCAATGTTGAGGGAGATCAAACAACGCTGGAAAACAGGGAGAGAAGATGCCAGGATAGCATCTTATAAGGGGACCCGGTTGCAAAGATACACTGGGAAGTGCCCGTGAGAAGCCCGCGTGGCTACCGGAAAGGGTGGGAGCTTGTGTGGGCGTTTGCTTTGGTGACCTCGAGGATCCGAGTCACGTGTACGCAACACGGCCGGGGTTCTGAGTAATCCTTTTTTTCAACTGTGTTCTTGGTTAACGCTTGCAATGGAGATGGCCAGCCAGAGCTCTGTGGATTGGCCGGCGTGTGCCCTATGTTCACCTAGAGACTTTGCGCACGCTTTTCTCCGGCATAAGTACAATCAGAACCGTTGCCAAATATCGTAGTTCCTATGGCAGCATTCAATTGCTTATGCATTGACAACTAGTTTTACCAGGTCTATACACACCAAAGACTCCGTGTCGTCGATGTTTGTACTGAGGACTTCATATGTACAATTCAAATCGCCCAGTCGTCGTCATGGTACGCTTCGGCCGCATTAACTGATATACAGTCTTAGGTCAAAAGTCTGAGTATAATCGGCCAAGGTGTCTACTCTGGAATAACGCACTGTACTCAAGCTTCTGGCTCGGTGTTACACTTCACATATCAAATGCAAGATAATAACTTACATGCATGCCAGCAACCGATCCATTCACGACATCAACCTCACCCACCCCCAATCCACATTCTCCACAAGCAAATCCTCCACCTCCCCCACGCGCCTCGCCAACTCGTCGTCCTCGTGCCCCAGAGCATCTGACCTTTTCATCGCCGCTGCGATCTCACCCTTGAGCGCTTCGATCTGTGCACCGAAGATATCCTGCGTGGCAGTCACCTTCCCCAGGACCATGACGGGCGACTCGCGGTCCTCGGTTTCCTTGGACACGATGGCAGCGAGCTTTTTACGGGCGTCAAGCTCGGCTTAGAGGAAAGGGGTGCGCTTTTTGAGGGCGATAATGCGCAGGGAGAAGAGGGTGTCGAGGAGGGCGAGTTTGGAGAGGGTGGCGGGGCTGTGGGTGGCCATGTTAATGATGGGAGTTGGATATATTCAAATGGGGCTTGTGGTGTGATTACTGAGGTGTGCGCTTGCGGGGTCGAGGGGCAGCTTACGAAGAGGTGAGGTGTGGGGAGGGTGGAAATTGGACTGAGCAGGCGAAGAAAGTTTTCAAGGGTAAGTAATGGATTGAGAAGGGGTAAAGGTGCAGATATGATAATGCTTTTGGACTTACTGAGCTAGTGTCCAGGGCCTTTTCAACTTCGGTTCCCATTCAGCAAGAGAAGAGATAACGAGGGTCCCAACCTTTGTGCTGGCAAGTTCAGAAGAACGCAAATCACGCCGCCGCCCCGCTACATCTGTGTATAGTTTTTGTAAAGCATGTTCGTGTATCATGATCGCAGGCGGCCCCTTCTATCCTTCATGGTCCGTCGGAGTAGCACGAGAGGCGGTCGGCTTGAACCATCCCTCCGGGAACTTTCCCTTGTAGATATCGATGCCCCTCTCCATAAACCAATCCTCCACCGCCTTGGCCTGCCTGTCATGTTCTTCATGATCCTTCTTCTGAGCTGTGCAATGCTCGAGGATAGTTTCGAGCTCGGCCTCCAGGAACGCCATAAGCACTATGTTGTCTGCAATCCCCTTAGAGTCAGTGCCGACTGCTCCTAGTAGCTCGACGCGCTCTTGCCGGGCGACAAGGACCTTTTCCCGGACTTGTGCCTCGTGCCTATTGATGTTCACCACTGCACGCGCACTCTCCGTGCGTAATTTGCGGTGAGATTGGAGGCTCCGTAACTTCCTCAGCACCTCTCCGCGCATGTCGTCGCTTATGTAGACCATTCTGGTCACAAATATGTGGTAGTAAGTGGTCCTTTCTGATGATTAGCACATCGCGTCGGCCATTGGTCTTAAATATACTTACGGTGGGCGAAGGCTTGGAGAGTGAGGGTTTGAGAGTCTGTTGTTGTGGTAGAGAGGGCCGATTAGTCTTCGTGGTGGATTGAGTCGTGTGGTGAGTTATTATATGGACGAGTGCGGAGCAAGGCCAAGTGGAATAGTGACTACTCCACAGCATGCGCGCACAGGCCAAAGGAAAAGAGCAGATGGTTAGGGAACTCGTGTGCGACAAGGTCCACTTTACACTTCTTAGGATTAAACCTATCGCAGGGTCCCTGCGTTATCCACGTATTGCTTCATGCCCCTCCGTAAGACCAGGCTCGGTGGCTCATCCCGGCTCGCGGATCCAACCATTCTTTCTGCCAGTGAGTGGAGCAACAGTCTTACTCAGACTCCTCAATGTAGCCCATGATCTCGATTATCTCATCATAATCCACGCCACGCGCCATAAGCCAGTCCTCCACCTCATATATCCGCTTCTCCTCGAATGCTTCTTGCTTTCCCAGAACATCCACCTGCTTTCCCAGTACATCAATCTCGTGCTTCAGCACCGCTCCCGATTCCAGATCCCTTTGTATGGCTTCGATGTACTTCTTACGCATTGCACTTAGCTGTTGTTCAGCTACGCTGAGTGCCTCCAGGGTCGAGTTGTACTCCGCGGCTAGGGTCCGCAGGAACGCCAACTTGAGCTCGACCTCATTGCTCCTGGACGTATTGGATTGATAAGCCATCTGGATGATTTTGTATGATGGTGGCTTTCCTGTCTTGTGGTTAGCAGGCCGTGCTGGCCAAAGGCTTGGACTGTACTCACGCGGGTAAAGGGAGCTTGAAGGCGGAAGGCCGACTGTGGGCGGTGGAGTCAAACAAAGCAATGTGGTGGTTGAGGGGGTTGCTGATTTCGTAGAGATTCAAAGTAGGCAGGTGCAAGGCGACAAGTCAAGGTGAAGGAGCACCCTCCCGCCAAAACGCTAGCGTGCAAACGCAAAAGACCACTTCCTTGGGTAAGAGAAGACAAGCCCAGATTTACTGCCAAATGATTTTGCTTGGATTTTGCTTATCTACTGCTTGATACCTGTCCTCAAGAAAAGGTTCGGCGGCTTGTCCCTGCTCGCGAATTCGGCATCCACCTCATACACAATATCCCCCGTGCCTTCCGGTTGGAACCCAAGCTTTTGATACGCGCCCCTACCCATGCTGCTCGCCTCCGTCGTACACTCCAAATCGCCTCTCCTCTTCGCTTCGTCCAAACCCCACTGCACTAGCTTTTGCGCAATCCCTCTCCTCTGAAAGTCCGGGTCCACCGCACACAAATCCAGAACAAAGATGGCCGGCGGATCCGCGCTAGCCTTCTCCTTCGCATACGCAATCCTCCGCTTCCACAAAGACTTGAACATCTGACCAGCGAAGCGCGCCTCAGTCGGATCCAATGTCTGGAGGAGTTCGCTCATGTCGTCTGTAGGAGGATCACCATACCCATCTACGAACGAAGCTTGTTGCCATATAGCCATTCCAGCTATGCGTTGCTTACTCGCATCTGCGGGATCGGGGAGCGTGGCTTTGAGGAAGATGGTATTGGGCTTGCCGTCCTTGTTGGTCTTGACGTTTTGCCACCGCTTTACAAGCTGGTCCGCACCCTTTTTCTGACCTTCAGGAGTGTCCCATCCTGGGCTGGTGGCTATCCAGGTGGCATCCTTGGCTTGGCGGCCGAAGGCTTCGGAGACGCAGTGGAAGACTTGGGTGAAGTCCTCTGCGCTGGACACGGGCTCGATGGTGATGTTTGTGTTTTCGGTCATTTTGATTGTTGTCTACAGGTACAATGGTACAAGAGGGGTGGTGTGACGGGCTTGCTTCGTACAATTACGAAGGTTCGATCAACGACGGAACGTAGACGTGGAGGATGACTATTGTGGGCCATGGAGGGGCACTCGGAGCGGCATTACCTAATACTCCGCCACAATGCCCAGCAACACCGAACAGATAGATTGTGACGTGAGAGCGTGGGAGATCCTATAATAATGGATTAGTCTACTCTCTATTCCGGGAGTACCTGTGTCAGTATGCGGAGTAGTGCACAGGTTCACGACCAGACTTGAGGGATTGCCGAGGTATTCCACCATTGTTCCTGGAGATCAGAGAGTGACTGTCAATTGCAGCAGCTGCTTGAACTTCCCAGCGATGTTCATTTGCCAGAGCCAGTCTGAAATGTTTTGTTAGGAGGCGTGAGAACGCGGAGAGGGATGGAGGTCGGCTGGTCGCAAACCCATTAACGCGTGGCCGGGATGGCACGGGCCCCGACGCGGGAAGGCGCGACTTTCGTGTCTGACATCAATCAACTTTGGCGTCCGCGTTCCTTCACAACATCACGTCGACCTTTTCCCCTCCTTCTCTCCCACTTACCGACCGGCGATCTTATTTGTACCCAAGATGCCGGGCGTCACGAAGAACCCAGCGAAGCGCGTGCTGGGCGATGCCTCGTCCACCCGCCAGAACATGCAGGCGTCGCCCCGCTCGGCGAAGAAGCTCAAACTCGACAATGGTGCTTCCACGAACGGAAAAGTGCCTGTAAAGATTGCCAATGGCTCTTTCAACGCGAGCCAGCAACAGAAAAGCCGCTTTGAGGAGGAGGTGCTCGAGAAGATGTCGCAGGACATCGAGTCGCTCAAGCAGACCAACGCAGAACGAGACCAACACTGGCAGAGACCACCTCTGCCTGACAACTTCAACGAAATGACGCATGGTGTCATTATGCAGCAGATAGATGCCGAGGAAGGCGTGCTCCACGGTGGGAAGGGCACCGTCAAGCTCTTTGGTGTCACCGAGGTAAGGCGGCTTCGAGACCCTCCAATGCCAGCAAAGCTAACGATCGGTGTCATAGGACGGCCACTCGGTATTGTTCCACGTCACGAACTTCCTCCACTACTTCTACGTTGCTGCCCCGCTCAGCTTTCAAAAGAACGACTGCGACGCGTTCGGAACCTACCTAGAATCGGAATGCCAGAAAGCTTTCAATCAGCATTCGGCTGTGATAAACTCGGTCCAGATGACCATGAGGGAAAACATTCTACGCTTCCAGGGCAACCAGAAAAGCCCATACCTGAAAATCACAGTGAATGACCACAAGATGGTCAACCGGGTGCGACAAATGGTACAACAGGGCAATGCCAACTGGAAAGGCCTGTGGGGAAACGTACGGGACATCGGCGGGCTTCTCACCTTTGACAACACCCCATACGTGCAGCGGTTCATGGTGGATACAAGTGTAAGCACATTTTGTCCCCTGGAGAACTTGACTGACTCTGTAGATCGTCGGCATGTCTTGGGTCGAAGCGCCTATCGGGAAATACAAGTTGATCTCGCCTCGCGAGCGACACTCGAATTGTCAAATTGAAGCCCAAATCAGTTACAAAGACTTGATTGCCCACCCTGCCGAAGGTGAATACTCCAAAAGCGCACCGCTGCGCATTCTCTCCATGGATATCGAGTGCGCTGGTCGCAAGGGTATCTTTCCCAAGGCCGAGATCGACCCCGTCATCCAGATTGCAAACGTCGTTACGCGATTCGGCGAGGACAAGCCCTTCGTACGGAATGTCTTCTGCATGGACACCGTCAGCCCCATTGCTGCTACACAGCTTTTCACATTTGACGACGAGAAAGAGATGTTGTTGAAATGGCGCGACTTCGTGGAGGAGGTTGACCCCGACGTGATCATTGGATACAACACTTCAAACTTCGACTTCCCCTACCTTCTCGATCGCGCGAAGCACCTCAAAGCCACAAAGTTCCCTTACTGGACACGGCTGAAGACCAAGATGTCTGAGCACACCAGTTCTCGATTCTCAAGCGCACAGTTGGGAGCTCGCGACACCAAAACCACAAACACAAACGGCCGCCTCCAGCTTGACTTGCTCACACTCATCCAGCGCGACTACCAATTGCGAAGCTATACCCTCAACGCCGTGTGCGCCCACTTTTTGAAGGAACAGAAAGAAGACGTCCATCACAGCATGATTACGGAACTTTACAATGGCGACTCAAACTCGCGGCGAAGACTGGCAGTCTATTGCTTGAAAGACGCCTATCTTCCTCAGCGATTGCTCGACAAGCTCATGTGTCTGGTCAATTACACCGAGATGGCCAGAGTCACGGGTGTGCCCTTCAACTTCCTCTTAACCCGAGGTCAACAAGTCAGGTTCTTGAGTCAGCTATTCCGAAAATCGTTAGAACACGGTCTGCTCATTCCGGATGTCGCGAAAGCTGGTGGAGGTGACGATCAGTATGAGGGTGCCACTGTCATCGAGCCTAAACGTGGTTACTATCAAATGCCTGTCGCCACCCTCGATTTTGCTTCGCTATATCCCAGTATCATGCAAGCACACAATCTCTGTTACACAACGCTGTTGAGTCAGGACATGGTCAAGAAGCTTAACATGAAGAAGGATGAAGACTACATCCAAACACCAAACGGCGACTTATTCTGCACAACGAAAGTTCGCAAGGGTTTACTATCACAAATTCTAGAGGAATTGCTAGGTGCGCGTAAACGTGCGAAGAAGGAACTAGCCATCGAGACAGATCCGTTCAAAAAAGCCGTTTTGAACGGTCGCCAATTGGCTTTGAAAGTCAGTGCCAACTCTGTCTACGGTCTCACTGGTGCAACCAACGGAAAGCTACCATGTCTTCCCATCGCCAGTAGTACCACCAGTTTCGGTCGTCAAATGATTGAGAAGACAAAAGCCGAGGTCGAAGCGAAGTACAATATTGCCAACGGATACAGTCACGACGCTGAGGTCATTTATGGTGATACTGATTCCGTCATGGTGAAATTCGGCACGTCAGATCTTGCTGAAGCGATGAAGCTGGGCCAAGAGGCTGCCGACTATGTCTCCGGGAAGTTTGTCAAACCTATCAAGCTCGAATTCGAAAAGGTCTATTATCCGTATCTTCTCATCAACAAGAAACGTTACGCTGGCCTGTACTGGACGAATCCGAACAAGTGGGACAAGATGGACACGAAGGGTATCGAGACCGTCCGACGTGACAATTGCCGTCTTGTTCAGACGGTCATCGAGACATCACTACGCATGTTGCTGATTGACAAGGATCCCGAGGGTGCCCAAGCGTAAGTCCCACCTTCAGTCACATAGTGATGTTTGCTAATGCTTGCCTAGCTTCGTGAAAGACACTATTGCCGATCTGTTGCAAAACAAGATCGATATGTCGAACCTTGTCATCACCAAAGCGCTCACCAAGGAAGAGAACAAACAGGGAGAGGGCGGTTATCAGAACAAGCAGGCACATCACGAACTTGCCGAGCGCATGAAGAAACGGGACGCCGGTTCTGCCCCAGCACTGGGAGACCGTGTCGCCTACGTCATGATCAAAGGTGCTGCTGGCGCGAAGAACTACGAGAAGTCCGAAGACCCGCTTTACGTCCTGGAGAACAACCTACCCATCGACGTCAAGTACTATCTAGACAACCAACTTGCCAAACCCCTGGGTCGTATCTTCGAGCCTGTTGTTGGCGAGAAGAAAGCCAACAGCTTGCTCACCGGCGAACATACACGCTCGATCTCGGTCGCGGCGCCTACTATGGGTGGACTCATGAAGTTCGCCAAAAAGACGCAGACGTGCATGGGATGCAAGAAACCGATGGCGAGTGCAGCAGAAAAGGACGGCGCTGTTTGCGAGAACTGCAGGCCGCGTATTGGCGAGCTGTACCAAAAAACACTGTCCAAAGTCAGTGAGCTTGAGGTGAGGTTCTCACGACTTTGGACGCAATGCCAGCGGTGCCAAGGGAGCTTGCACTGTGAAGTCATCTGCTCGAGTAGAGATTGTCCGATCTTCTATATGCGGATGAAGGCGAGGAAGGATGTGGAGGATTCAGGGAAGGAGCTGATCAGGTTCGACAAGGACCAGGCGCTGTGGTGAGCACATGTTGTTCGGGTAAACGGTGTTTTATGGTGTTACTGCACAGGTTTCTTTGGACATTGTATAATGGGCGTTTTTGGACAGACGGAGGCTACCGAAGTTTTATGGATACCAGCGCTGGAACAATATAATATATTCTCGCACTTGCTTACTGTACTTGATCCTCTACAAGCTTCTGACCCATCGACACTGCGTGAGCACTGAACTATTGTATCTCGTGGCATACAGAGATCAATCCACCGTCATAGTCCTACCCAAGCATAGTACTTCGCATACATGCATCAGTCTACACACTCGTGGTATTCTTGTACCGCAGTACAGTATGTTTCGGCGTGATTCTCATGCGAACACCGAAATCTGCATGAGAATATGGGGCATTATGAGTATTTGGTAGGGTTTAACGTGTAGGACGGGGCAGTTAGGGTGTGGAGATGTGGTTGGGCGCCTGAGATCGTTTGAGTTTGATTTAACCACGTTGGTGGTGTAGGCTGGCGGTGTCGAAACATGCTGAATGTTCACTGTCAGTTGTGTATAAGATATTATTGAATGCTTGATGTTTGCTTGCGGTCAGGAGATGATCTCGATGTCCTACGGTTGTTGCTTCTACAGAGTGATTGTCGATGCAATCTGCAAGCAGAGCGTCATAAGAGCGACTACTCTACAAATAATTCGTCCCACCGAGCAGTAGTCCCACCAGAATCAATCTGCACACCAGTACCCGAACAACTAAGCTCTGCCACCAACAGAATCGCCGACAGCAAGTCCATTGGCTGTTTCCCATCTTATCCGCACCCCCTACCTAGGCTCACCTTGCTACCCAAAATCAACTCACCCGTACATCCCCACCTACATCAAGCATGTCCTCATCCGGCGACAATCCTTCCTCCAACATCACACCAAACGATATATTCGAACACATGGACCTAAGGATCAAGATGCGAGACGACATCATTCAACTACTCAAAGCCCAGAGCAAAGCGCTGAAAGAGTAAGTCGAGCTACTGTACGGGCTGCAGGAGGAGCTACTCAAAACGCATGCAGATCGTGCTGCTATTATAAGGGGGTTCTTGGTGAGTTGCCGAGATGGTGTAGTAAGGGGAGAGGGGAGCAGTGCAGAAGACGGACAAAGTAGTACTGCGGGGGTTGGAGAGAGCAGAACTCCTGGAGCCGGAGAGAACGCTGATGTGCAAGGCGGGGAGAGCAGTACTGCAGGGGATGTAGCGAGCGAGACTACGGAAGAAGGAGCGAGCAATACTGTGAAAAGGGGAGAGGGCAACACTGTCGAAGGGGAGGGAAATACTATGAGAGACGAAGAAAGACACGCTGCCGAGAACAGTGACGGTGCAGAAGATGGAGCAAGCATTCTTGCGGAAGACGGAGGTAGCACTGCTATAGAACATGGAGGGAGCATTGTTGAAGAAGGACAAAAGGGGAGTGGGGATAGTAAGGGGCTTGAAACGGAAGGAAAAAAAGTTTGGATTACTTGACTATCGAGAGTATTCAGTCTTCTGATGGTGAATATGATGAGGGTTTTGGCGGGCAGCGCGAAGGCTGAGGTGAGAGGTCGATAGAGCAAACGCTGTCTTCAGCTTGAGGATTGGATGGTGTACTTCGAGTTGCGATGCATGTGGGCAGCTCTAGTTCTCTTGCATACTTCATGTATCTTCTAAACACCAAGTAGTGTGCTTGTGGAAGGTACCGTAAACTCATGACGTAGACTAGGATAAGTCTAGACTTTATCCATCTTCGAATTCTAAAAGTGACAGTAAAACGTGGATGTGATCACAGACTTACATGAGCAATGCAATATGGAGTGAGTTTTTGGCGTATCCCATTTATATTCTATGTGCTCGCTAATCTCATAACGATGCGGCCTTTTGCAGCTTTTTATGACCACCTCTTCTTGGCCAACTTTCGGAAGGCTGTAGAGCACGTGCTAAGTCTGCTGTCATGAATCTACCTTTGGCCACTGTGCCCTGATAAAGATGTACACTGGTGCGTTGGTGGATATGATATCTCTCAGCGCACTTGGACACCCTGGTCCATTGTGTTGGAGGCGAGCGTGTAGAGAGCCAGGTACTCCACCCAATTGGATCCAAACGACATCAATATAGCCTGCATATCATCTTTCGATGGCGACTTGCCAGCGCCAACGCGCTCTCGAATTGCTGACTGCATCTTTCGCACCTCATCGACCTTCCGCTGCTCGGATTCGCTCGGTGGTCGAGGGGACCAAGCTGGGGCGCCGTTGTCCAGATCCGCTGCCATGACATATGCAGGGGACCCGGGAGGAGGCTCCAAGAGCACCTGGGCACGAACCTCGTCGTATGTCTTCGAGAGGTTGTCTCGCCACTGAGGACCGAAAAGCAACTGCATGTTAGCTGCTGTGTCCTTGCCGGTGATGACGAGACGGCGCAGCGGCCTCCTGTACACACGTGTTAGCTAAGATCTACTCGAGACGTTTCGAGACATACACTGTGCCTTCATGGTCGGCAGCTGATGAAGGAAGTTCCAGATTGAGTGTAGCAGCGAGTGCTTTCGCCTCCGCAGATTTGTGAGCCAAGGTGTTGTAGAACTTGTGAGCATCGACGGCTGATGCAGCTCCATCCTTGCTTGGACGGTTCGCAACGCAGACAGGCTTGTGCTGCTTCCAATGAGCCTTCTGGCATTGTGGGGAACAGTACCAGGTCTTCTTGCAGGCGGCACATTTCATCAACGGCGATGGAGCATCGTTGCGATGCTTTTGACAACGGTGGCACTTCGTCTCGTCACCAAGCTGGACACTAGAGCCAGTCGCCTGAATGGTGCGTTGGTTTTGCATCGATCGAGTGTCCTCACTCACAGACTCCACCAATCGACCCAGCAATTCGTCCCAGCACTCGTTGGAGATAGCTTTTTCGTCCTCACTGCACACTTTGACATTGCGAAGTTCCTCTGGAAAGCCCCGCTGCGCGAATAGAGGCTCTAAAGCCGCAGCCAACGCGGAATCGACCGTAGACCAGCTCCATGGCGCCTTCGCTTCGACCTGAGTGCTCCCGCTAGGATCATGAACCTCGTTGACGAACACCTGCAACAGGTAAGGCAGCATTTTCTCGGCCTTCTCTTTGGTGGTCAGTGTTGTTGGAAGTTGAAGTGGTCCGGCTGTTAGCTGGAATCTGCTCTGAGGATGCACGGCGACGATCAGATCACCAGGAGGCTCGAGAGGCACCTGTGTTAAATGAGGGTCAGTTTACTCCTGTGAAAGTACGAACTAGTTGACGCCAGAGATAGTCGAAATTTCAACCGTAGCACGAAGGGCAGGAGCCTGCGAATAAGCGTCGTGTTGTTCTGCAGCATATCCACACCCGATAGAATCTGACTGTTGCTATGGAATAGGCAATACATACATGTCGAGACTGGAAAACCCAGTGATTAGGCAAGCCAGTTGGTGTAGTTTGCGGTCGCGGCAGACGCTTGAAAGCGTTGATAACGTCCCCCATAGCTCGATGCTAGAAACCCTCAACTCAATAATGTGGACGTGCAGAGAAGGGTTTGCTTGCCTGGCCTGAAGTAGCAGTACTCAGACTCTAATTCTGATGGCAGGAAAGTGGTCGTGTCGAAGAGCAGTTTAGTATGCGAAGTAGCGGGTGGAGGTTGACTAGCGCTGTTTTCATGGGCGCTAACCTGCTTGTGTAACAGCAACAACACAGCATAAAGCTCTTGCCGAATGCCTCAGTACGTCAATATTACGGAAAGTCGCATTTCGCCCGTGTGCTGCAGCAGCAGTTCAGGATACTCGCTGCCGTGTCAGGTCGATGTATGTATTCCAGGAGAGTGACCAGATTCCGCACCACCAAGATATGCACGCTTACTGGATAGTAATGCGGGGAAGCCCTTTCCAGGGGCTACAAGTAATCAGGAACAGCTTTATTCAATTTGGCTCAAAGGAAGTTACGCGCTCATACATAGGCCTGTCAGGTCTCACTTTAGTTGTAAAGCTAAATCATCGATTGCACCGCTGTTTGACGAGTGTTTACGCAAATAGAGCACACTCAACAACTCGTTTTCAGAACTGAAGGATAGAGCCTTGACACAAGCAAGTAGGCAGCTCCAGCTCTCTATTCGTCTTGATATGCAGCTTTCCATATGTGCCCGTGATATTCGCAATTTCTTGGCGAGTGTCCGACATTCGACTAAGAAAGATAATCCGCAGATGCTACACGTATAGTTGCAAGGACCAGAAGAATAAGATAGACACGAGAAGATCGTTATCCAAATAAATCGCACGAATGTACAAGCAAAGACGATAGAAAGAGTAGGAAATTCACTAACCAATCCGACGGAAAGGCTGCCAGGGCTTCTTACCTTTCCACCATCCCAGCTCTGGAGGCTTCATCTCACATACGCCAACCAAACCAACCAGTCAATCTCCTCTACGCAAGCAGGACACGACACGACACCCTAATCCCCTCTCCTCACCGTCCGCCTGCCCCTGCTTCCTCCGTCCTCCAACATCCCGAGTCCTGCCACTACCCACACCCACGACTCGCCGAAAGCAGCAATTCTCGGTGATTACCATTGACGCGGGAGGAATAAGTATCCCAAGTGGCAAGAACAGACGGGCCCTGTCCGCGCTACAGCACACAGGACAAAGAACAAAGGACGAAGGACGCATTACGCGATCCCTCTACGCCAAAGGAAAAAGGAATGGTTGATCAAAGTTGGGACGCGTACGCACCTCGGCATCCCCTTCGTATCCGTATCCGATCGATGCTGCGTCCAAGTGCAAGTCTTACCGTGAAGGACCAACCACCCGGAAATAACCCTCAGCAGCGCAAGCAAAAGTGCAAGTGCAAGTGCAAACCTCAGCATCTCGATCCCTGTCCACCTGCGTACGCCCTCCCCTGAACACCACCACCCGTCTCCATCTCAAACCTAACCTTACGAATATCCCACACCACGCAGCACGCCTCAACCCAACTCGACCTAAACTCAACAACGCTTAACCCGTGCCTGCGCCCGCTTCGTCCTCCGTCCACCACAATCTCGCAACAAGCCCAATCTCAAGCCCAAGCCGTCAACCCCACACCACACCACACCGCAGCGCCACTAACCCCAGCCAGCATACCGTAGGTACGTACCCATTATTGAATTCCATTGACCGCGACGCGGGCACCCACCCTGACCCTCAGCTCAAAGCAGCCTCCCTCAATAGCACCTCACTAACTACTACCTCCATCTTCATATCGCTTTCCCATTACTCAGCCCAGCCCAGCCCAGCCCTGCCCTGCCCTCCTTTGTTGACTCGCTCGCTCGGCCCAACCAAAAAGCCCACATCCATCCATCCATCCACCCCGCACATTCTCCCATCCTTTGTATTAGCAACCTACACAGCGTCGCCGGCTTTAAAAAAAAAACGTGGACTCAACCCTCCACCTCTTCCCTTCCCAAATTGATTTTTACCGAGGCCGAGGGGAGGGGCCCGGGGGCCCGCCCAACGACCAAACAGCAGGCAGCTGCACGCGAGCTCCGCCTTGACTCCGCCCCGTCCAATCAGCGCGTAGCTTTTCCAACATCACTCCGTTTTCGCACAGCACAGACAAACCAAAACCAGAACCACGGCATAGGGATAGCGCTACTGCATCGTGAGATTGTGTCATTGTCATTGTCATCGTGATTACATTTCAATATGTCCAACTGGGAGGGAAAAACTTTGCATGATGCTCCATGATGATTTCCATTTGTGTTGTCCCATTAAACCACCCGAGGCGGTTCGGGGATGCAACCACCTGATCTACTAAAAGTGATATCCGAAGGATCCGCCGCATGTGGGAGATGCCCTCTCCATCTGCGCACGAATGCCAAGTGCTGCCAGTCCGCAGATGCTGGACATATAACGCCTTGTGATGCTCAAATAGAATGCTGGGATAAGCTGGCTCGAAACGACCAGCGTGCTTGAAATATAACCACCCAATGCAATGCAACGCTTAAACGCAGGACGACAAAAGACAAAAGAAAGAAAAAGATCCACCCAGGTCGTTGGGATTTTGGCGAAGGTGTAGTGTATGTACAAAGCAGCCTGTCGCTCCTCAACGGAAGACAGGCTGCTGCGGGATGGGAAGTTGATTGAATTGATTGACCTCTGGCCATGCACCGTGATCCATGTAAGGAAGTGGCCCGGAACGACGATCAGCCGTAGGACGACCAAGCGGCTGATACTGCATTTGCTCGTATGCGATGTTGCGGGCCGGGTTATGCATCGAGGTCGACGGCGGAGGAACAAGTAGCGTGTGAACACCACGAACCGGGCGGTACGGTGACTGCCTCTGGTTGAGGAAGTACGACGGCGACAGTTGGCGCTGTCCTGCAACAGGGAAAGTCGCGCTCGTTGGCGAGGAGCCGGCGGAGGGCGGATAGGGGCTGACTTGGCGCGACCGTTCTGTTGTGGGAGTGTGTGTGGGGAACATGGAGGGAGGGGCAGTCGAAGTAGGCGTGCTGACAGGCTGCTGCCACTGGACGGGAGGAGGGTACACCATAGCCATGGAACGATGTGCCGGTACGGATAGCGGGAGATCTGACCAGTTTTTGACCTGCATAGGGGGGTTGGATTGCGGGGCCGGAATAGACAGACTGGGTAGCGGCGGGAGCCTGTTCATCAACGAAGGTGGCTCAAAGGACCTGTTGACGGGCGCTTGCAGCGTGGGGATCAACGGGGCGTTGCTGTAAGGACCAGGAGCGAATCCATGAGCATGTCGCTTTGGCGGTGGCTCCACACTGTAGTCTGAGCTGCGTTTGCGTTGGATGGGACCAAGTTCCGGCAGGGTACCAATTGGAGACACGGCAGTGGACGTGGCTTGCGGCTGCAAAAGCGGGGTGTTGGAGAACTGGTTGTGGGACGGAGAGTACAGCATCTGCATCGGAGGAGATGGCTGTTGCGATGTGGGAGGCGAGGGGATGAAGTTGGGTCGGGCGAGCTGAGGGGGCATCGTGTGGACTGGGCTGATGGCGCTGGGCGGCGGTATTTTGGATGCCCGATCGAAGAATGTCCCGAACTTTCCGACAATAACGTGCCACTCTTCCCATTTCTTCTGTGAGGTGAACAAGCTGTATCGCATGTTGCTGAGGAATTCCACCTCCATAACGTGCACTTCCTGTACTGAAATCCCCGAGACCTCGGCCCACGTCTTGTTGGTGTATGTGTTGTCGTCAAGGAACTTGTTGCCCAACATCAGAGCCACGGTCAAGAGGCGATATTCGCTGCCAGGTTTTCCCTTCACCGTTGGGTTGGTGAGCTTCAACCGATATATGAAGAGCAGCGCCAAGAGAATGACATTTTGTGCGACCTGCGTGGTGGTGAGGATGGTGGTCACCCACTTCCTAAAGCCGGTCGTCGGGATAGCATCAGGCGAGAGAGGCTGTATGGGCATGCTCGGTGAGCTGCCATCTAGAACCTGTTTCAAGACGGTCGAGCTTTCGAACCAGAAAAGGCACGTCACCTAGGGAGAGTCAGAGTCAGCCAGGCGCGAGACAACCACCTTGACCACTCACCTCGGCAGCTAATTGCGGCAGGCCCTCCTGGGGCGTGCTGATTGTGGCCGGTACCCTAAGGTTAGCGGAAATCTTCCTTTGTGCCATGTTTTGCGGAGGCTGCTGGGGCGCTATGCTTTGTGCAGGTTGCTGGGCCTGTCTTTGTGCACCTGGACTCTGGGGGGTTGCTGTTCGTGAGTTGCCGATCGCGGGCAGCTGGTATCCGTACTCTTGGCCGGTGCCTTCAGTTGAGGGCAGAGAGACGACTCTCACTGCGGAGCCCGGAAAGTCCGAGGAAGGCGTGAGCGTCTGGGTCCGGTGGGCGGTTCTCAGGGCATCGAGCCCGTGATGGGCGTTGAACTGCGGCATGGGCAAGTGCATCTGGCGGGTGGCATCCATCTTGGAGAGCGGGCGAGAGGGGGCGTAGAAGTCGAAGGGACGCTCCCGAGGGACGGCGTGAGGCATTGGATGGGGGAGGTGTAGCTCGAGCATGTGGACGGTGGACGGTGGACGGCGGACGGCGGACGGCGGGGAGGGTGAGAGCGGCGGCCAAGGCTCAGCGTGGGTTGGGCATGTGAGGAGCGTTGGCTGGAGGCGCGGTGAAGAGTGTTTGCGTCTTCACGACAGGGCCCATTCGGAGTCGTGGTGGTGGACAGAGAAGCTAGTCGCAAAGCAAGGGCAGCGTCCGTGTTGTTCACTTGTTGACGGTATGCTTTGAAATGAGACTAGCCAGGCAGCGATTGTCCGGCGTGCTGGATCGTGAGCACTGAGCACTGAGCAGGTTCAGGTGAAGGGGGCAAAGCAGGCGCCGGGGCAATAAAGGAAAGCGTGGTGAAGGGCAGCACAGAGGACTACAAGGTGTGGACTGGGCTAGCCAGGAGCGGGTGCTGGCGATTGTGCCGTAATGGGGTTGGGATTGTTGCGCACCCCCCGGGCCGCGTGCTGCTTGACAAGCATGGCTTGGGGCCGTTGGGGTGATAAAACAGCACAGAATTCACGACGTGTGAAGACAAGGCTCGGAAGGTTCCAGCCATGGACGGTCGCTGAGGTAGCTTTGACTTGATCGGCCGTGCGCGGAGCAGGGGTGGGAGAATGAGGAAAGGCGGCCCTGGTTGGAAGGCGCGGCGCTGAGTGGGCAGGAGCGGCGCGCCCGCCCGGAATAGCCCACGCATTCCTCGCCCAAAGAGCACCGCAGTCGTGCGCTCGCAGCACCGACAAAGCCCCGCCCCGGCCACAGCGCGTCTGCATCATGGATGTGGATGATGGAGCCAGTGTCCAGTGTGCAGTGTGCAGTGTGCAGTGTCCAGTCCAGCGTCCAGTGCCCCATGGCGCGCCCAAGCGTTGGAACGCAAGCAGTCCGCCGTCAGCCAGCGACACTGCCTCTCTGTGCAGTCATGCTTGCGTCGGGCGCCCCAGCACCTGATGCAGCGGCACAGAGACAGCGCAAGCAGCAGCGTTTGCCGGCGGGAATAATACTACACAGTATCTAGTATCTAGGTACTATCCGCCCATCTGACCCGCCCGTGTCGTTTGGATGGCTCGCAGCGCCGTGCTCACTGCGCTGCGCTGCTGGCCCGGAGCCTGTCAAGCCTCGTCGCCAGCCTCCGCCTCAGCAGCCGCCGCGCCGCCTGATTGGATGGGCCGTCTTGTCGTGCGCCTTCGCCGGCCTCAGTGCTCCGAGTCGCAGTCGCAGTCGCAGTCGCAGTCGCAGTCGCAGCCAGCTCACACATGCCCTAGACCCCTCCTGCTAGATGCCCATCACCACAGTAGCGTAGAGCCTCGCCCGCAGTGGGTCGGCTTGCCTGCCAGAGCCCGCCCTCCTTGCCTGCGCGCCCGGCTGCACGGCCAAGCCTTTCACAGCGCGCGACATGACGAGCACACTCAACCCTCCAGCACTCCAGCACTCCAGCACTCCACGAGTCCACGTCGCCGCCATCATGTGAGGCTTGAGCTGCCTGCCCGGACGGCCATGTCCAATCCTGGCAGTCCAGCGCCCAGTGGAGCCAGAGCCGTCGCCAGAGCCGTCGCCAGAGCCGTCGCCAACGCTGGCCCAACCAACCGCCACCAGCGGGCGGTCTGGAATGGCATTTCGCCTCCTTCATTCCGTCCATGCCGTGTGTTTGATTTGCTGCAAAAGCCATGCGCCCACCCTTCAGTCTTCACACCGACAGGCGGCCCAGTATGGCTGAAGCGAACCGCACGTCCGAGCCTGAGCGGTAGGTAAGGTATCAGATTCGATACGAGCCGTGGTAATATCGTCTTACCCTAACCATCATCTTGTTCCGACCCCGAACCCTGTCCAACGCGACGCTGCGCAGGCTGAGTTTGAGCGAGCTGCTGATCGATGAATCCTCTTTTGCAAATTGCGCTGCGTCGCGCCCACGCCCCAATCAAAACGCCCGCTGTCGCCGACTGCATCCCTCCTCCCTCGGTGCGTCGACTCCCGCGAATGGCACGCCCGGACAAGCTTGCACACAAGTCGACGCAGCCTGCACCGCAGCACCGTCGTCCATGACCGCCCCTGCGAAACACGCCTCGACGTATTGTTGATCAACACCGTCACCTCCGGCCCTGCGCGGGTGGTGCTTGGACTGCGAGAGGCTAGGGTTCGCGGCTGGCTGTTTCCACTCCCTGGCCACCAATGCACGCCGTTGCCAACTTACCTCCGCTGCAAACGCTGCTCCACGCTCAAGGGGTAAGATGCAACCGCCTTGTGCGGGCACCCGCGTTGCGGTTCGCGAATCCCTCCCCCATTCACCCAGCAACGCCCGGAGCTGACATTGCTTTTCGAGTGGGCATTCCGCTTGGCGGCCTGCAACGAGAATGCTGCCATGGGCGACGCCTCGGCCAGACGCTAACCGTGCAACCGTGACGGTCCATCATGATGCAACTCGAGGCGCAAGTGCAGGGGTCCGGCCGACCGACACTGTCAACTGCCTCTGCGCCGGCGCGGGGACGACTCGATTTTTTGTGCAAGTGGGGTGAAGTGGCCAGCAGAAAGGCTCGTCTTCCGCACCCGCCTATGTGGACTGGACAGTGGTACCAGACGCACACGTAATCACCAAACATGGTTGAGCTTCTCGGGATCGTGGACACCCTTGCGAACCTTCGTCCGGTCCATCAGACACTATCGTCAGACTAGTCGTAATGGCTATTCACGAATCTGGCCTTTGTGATGGATCGCTGCCGAAGTCAGGAGGTGCAGCTGCTCAAGTGCCAGTCTCCTGTATCAAATCGCATGCGGGCCACGAGCAGCGCATGACTCAGCACAGCACAGCTAGGTCGGTGCGGCTGCATCTGTCCTCCCTGCACGCTACCATCTTCCCTCTCCAACTGGCATCTGGACGCCTGCTGGCCGCAAAGTAGCTGATGTCGTGATACGAGCGTGGGCAGGAGTGCAGCAATCGTGATGTGGCTCCAGAGCCGTGCATCCGTCCAGCAAGTGTCTTGCTAAAGAGCGATTCCGTCAGACGGCCAATATGGTGGATGGGATAATGCTAGCGTTGGCGAGGTGGCGGCTTGGAGCCAGGGCGTGATACGGAGACTCGGCAGCCTGTCCATGTCCAGCGTCCCGCAGAATGTTCACGGTGACGGGAGCGACTCGCTGAAGCGCTGGTGGTGTAAGACGCTGCTAGACCCCAAACGGCAGCATTATTAGCTCCCCCAAGGTCGCGCCACGCTGAGACGTACCGCGCCTAGGATTCACGCGTCAATCCCACTATGGATTTATCGACGATGATATCGGCTCGCTATCTCCAACGACCGTGACCGCCGAGCGCGCCCACCGAAGGCTGCTAGCGCCTCTGTTCTAGCAAAAAGCCTTCGGGCTGAGGACATCCGTACGTGCCCGGCTGGATCGATGGAAGCAACTGTGGGGAGGAAGCAAAAACCTCTCCAGGCTCGGTCAACATGGCCGGCTTTGCCGCTTCGACTGGCTTCTGCACGACCGCCCCGCGCACCGCTCCCGCCTGCAACCACGAGACGGCGGAGATGACGCTCCTGGATCATCACACCGGCGGCCTACTACGAACTCACAATGCTAAAGGAAGCCCGCTTGCGGCAAACAGCCAGATAGATTCCATGTTCGGCCAAACGAAGGCTTACACGCACCACTACCAAACCCCTGTCCGGTGCGAACGTTGTTTGAGACGCGTCGTCGAGGCTGTCCGCCCCCTGCTCCCGCTTCAGCGGACACGAATGTGGCGACTGTCTTCGGTTGCGTCCTCCAGCTTCCCTTGGCCGGACTTAGCCTTCTTTTCGTCCTCCATGTACAAAAAATAAAAGATTTTGCCCTCGCTTCGCCGTAAGAAGGAGGTCAGACGGCTGGAGGACAAATGAAGATCGCTACGCCACGGTGCTAAGTATCAATCCAGAGAGCCCGAATCAAGGCCTCCACCAACGGTTTGATGGATTGCACTCCTAATAATCCTAATAATACGCAGCACACTGTGCCCCCTAGTACCTTGATGCTTGCAAGGTTCTTGTCCCGCGGTCCTGCATTGTGTCATTGCTCTCTCATTCATGTAAGTCGATGCAGCTCGTTTGCACCAGACCAGACTGTGTGACGCGGTCGTGGCTGGCCTCGACAATCAATACCGCGGGACGACCTTGTTGAGGCCGTCAAAAGGTCCATGTGCAGTGTACATGCGAAACATGTCAGCTCTCCGTGACATTGCATGTACCCCAACGGCCGGCCTTGGGTGCAGCCGTCATCGGCAAGACTGTCTGTATGCAAGCAACTGGCTGAGGCCGCTGGAATGGTCGAAGCGCCCGTAATTTGTATCCCGAGTGCTGACCTAGTCACGGAGGTTGGGAATCCACTCACGCACGAGTACGTACATCCATAGCGCCGCACATATGGTCCAGCCCATTTGCTCATCTGCGCAGCGCGGGAATGGTTTGCTTGTTGCCGCCTCGACGGTCTCGTGTGACCTCCACCAAGCAGGCGTCAAGGCACGGAAGGTACGGTGCAGGCTGTTCTTTCCTTGGTCCGGCCAACACCACACAGACGCGCCTGCCTCCGCGCAATGCAATAACAACTGTTGGCGATATTGGACTAGCAGATGGAGTGCCGAGTGATGCAGCGTTCCTGACGCTGAGTCGTAAGATGCACCGCCAAAGCGTAGGCAAAAATGCACCACAGCTTTGCCGTCCCATGTTTCGCTGGCGCCCGAAGTTGGAACCGGCAACATTACTCTCCAGAGTCTTGAATGGAGGTTGGTTGTTCGCCTGACGCTCTGCGCCACAAGCAGCTAGCCCGTCAAACCAGGCCCGCTTCTCTACACCACCTTCCAGCTCTGCCCTGCAAGGCTCTTTTACACACCCGTACCGACCGGTATGCGCGGAGCAGGCAGGCATCGCTGCGATGCAGCTAATCATCTGGACGAGCGACACGACACGAACATGCTTTGGGCGGCGTGATCCGTCCATTCCTGTTACCCCATCCCGCGTCCAGAAACAGGGACACCGGCACCGGCACCGACACCGCTCACACCCACCTCGCCGCCGCTGCTGACTTGGAACCACCTCGCCGCAATCATCTCGCGCCTGTCCACTCACACTGTGCAGCCTCCACGCCTTTCGCTTCCCGTGTATTTGCTGGCTTCAATCGTGGTCTCGGTCCCGCGTGCTTCCTGCTTCGCGTGCTTAGCCTGATGCCGTTCGTTTTCGGCTGACCTGCACCACCACCAACCACCTCACCTTGTGGTGCAGCCAGATATCTTCGCGGCAAGATGCCGCATGCAGCCGTTGGCACATTGCTGAAAGATGCGCGAGCTGTTTCACTAGAGGGCACAAACAGGGTGGCGGCCAACCAATTGCCGACAGAAGCCAACTTCCGAACCCTCTCTTGGTACACGAGGATGGCTGCAACCATGCAACGCTCGGCGAAACGTCTGTAGTCTTTTGTCGCTTCGATTGTTGATCATCACGACCATTCGTGGGTCAACTCACTGCGCCCTGTGACACCGACCAGCAACCTTGCAGCCGTGACACGCTTAGTCGTGGCATGCACCCCTGCCAGCGCTTTCTTTCTTCAAGTCCGCTGCTTCCGGCACCACATGAATGTCCATTTCTCTTCCGTCTTTCCCTGGTCAGACATGTCCTTTCTTTGCAACACCGCGGCATATCACAAACGGCCACACGCCTTCCGCAAGAGATTATTAGGCTGTCCCGATCTGCACTCAGCGGTCGTGTGGCAATGGAGTACGAGGTCCGCCGACCGGCTGAATTTGTTTCGGAGATGGGTCCTAAAAAGCTTTGTACATGAGCGTACATTGGGAGGTTGTAGTGACCGGAACTGGCCTTGAAGGACACCAGCCTTTACGCGCAATACGCCAAGCCTTCCTCGGGTATGCGACTGCAGTATCCTCCTTGACACCGGTCTCAATACGATGCGTCTGGACGACCTGCCGCGTTCCGCCTCACGAGATAGTGGACAAGCCCAAACGATATGAAACCATAATCCGGCGCAAATTGATCCGCAAGATATCTACACCCCGATATACAGGGCCTTATCAAATAGTCCTTTACTCAACATGCAGTCAGCCCTTACCGGTTTCCACTCCGGTTTCCTTGCGTCGATCGACTTCATTTCAAATCATCACATATTGCACGTAGGTCAGCGCACATCGAGCCACTTCCATTCGTGGCATTGTGTGCAACGGCAAGCACGATCTGTCCGGAGTTTAATAACTTCGCCATGTTGCATCTGACCGGTCCGGTCGTACATCGGCCCTGTGCATCACCATTTCTCTATTCGCTGTCGGGATACCGTCCAATTTCGCTCGGTAGGTTTGGACCTTCAGGTACATCTGGGTTTTACATTACCCATCTGGATCATCACAGCGTCGTCAACGCCGGGTACCAGTATCGCAAGCTAATGAGCAGGATATGAATGCTGCTCGGCGTTCGCGAGAGCGTTGTACACTCACAAGTCCTTTTGCTGCCCAGACCTTTCTTGATCGAAGACCTCGCGCCGCAGTTGCAATACTTCGCAAGCCAGCTTGCACATGTCACAGCCAAGGCAAGTTGACCTTCCTCCGCCAAGACACAGTCAACATGCCGCTGTCCACCAGGCAACTCGACTCTATCCCGCAGCACGGAAACAAGAGACTTGGCACGGTGTTGTTGACCGGGCAATCCCAGGGATGCACCCACGTAGAGCATAAAGGGGCCGCTCACCCCAGCTTTCGCTATCTCTACAGCCGCTGGAGACCCCTCCGTAATACTGGCGAGCGCCGTCCGCATAGCGTCCTCCGACATCCCGTGTCAACATGAAGACCGCATGCACGCTGCTTCCCCGGCTGGCTGGGACGCTCTTTCTATGCTATTGACAGGATACCCCGTAGCATTGCCCGTGAGCACATTCACGCCCTAGCCTAGCCTAGCCTGCTGCCAAACGTGTTGTAGTCCGCACTCGCAGACCTCGGGCCATGGGAGAGAGCACCCCAGCGTTCACGTGGGAAGCATTGAATGTGTAAAGCCAACATATCATGTTCGGCCGGGCGTTCTACGCCGCCATGCAATCTTTTGTAGAGGGGGTGCGCACGACCTGGTAGCCTTCTTCTACGACTGGGTCCTCTGCTCGTGTAGTCGCTTGATGCCAATCCGTGGTTTACGTGAACCCCGTGGGATAGTAGCCTACAGGGGGCCTCAGCGCACTGCGCATTCACCAAGTCTCTCCCCGTCGATGTGTCTTGCCGCAGCTGACTGCGTCTGTCGCAGGTCACGTTCTTTTTGCTGTCTTTCTCACGCAACCCAAAGAACGGTCTCGAAACAGCGAAAGCTTTGGTATGCACTGGATAGTATAGTATGTATGATACATGCACCCAATCCTACATCTATATCTACATGCGCCCAAGCCATCATGATATGCTACATATCGTACAGCGCCGCCCACGATTCTCCCTCTAAAACAGCCTATTCTCCGCACTCGCCTTCGCCGCGGCGCGCCTCGCCGTCTGGCCCTTGCGATCCCTAGCCTCACCAGGCATCTTGAAGAACAAACTCGGGCTCTCGCCGTCCTTGACCGTGTGCATCAGGTACCCGCGGTGCACCGGGTCGCGGTAGTACTCGATGTCCTTTCTGGCCGTGGCGTCGGGGAGACGGAACCTGTAGCGCTGGCCGACCTGCGCCATGACGGCGCGCAGCGCCGCGTGGCGGACCTCGACGGGGGTGTCCGGGTTCGCCTGGGCGGCCTTGAGGCTCTCGATGACGCTGGGCGCGATGAGGCCCTGCGGTGCTTTGTACGTGGCGCCGCGCTCGATGAGGGCCGCGTCCGCCTGCAGCGAGATGATGGGGTGCGAGTCGCCCTTGAGCACGCGCTTGAGCGAGGTCGGCGAGTAGAAGCGCGTGGTGACGGAGCCGCCGAGGGCTTCGATGCGGGCGATTGCCGTGGCGGAGGCGCGCGAGACGACGATGTGGATGGCGGAGGTGAGCTGGTCGGCGTTCTAATGAGGGCAGCGTTAGTAATGGGATTATTGTGGGAGGGTGGGATGAGGTGAGACGGGGGTCGCCACGTGTGGCTCAGTTGGGTATGTGCTAGTCGGGGCGTTTGGACAGGACCAAGCGAGAGCATGGCAGATGATGGCGTGTGTGTGGGTTGCGGTCTCGGGGTTGGGTCTGCGAAGGATTTCGGCGTGAGGGCAGGGCTGGCCTTGCATATGCGGACGTCGACTGTCACCAGAGGAGCTGCAGGGTGCGCGCTGCCCGTTATATGTTGCTGACCGACCCCGAGTTTGACCGTGCGTGCGATAGATGCTCAAAAGGAAGGTAGGGTGATTGAGGAAACGGAGGAAGACATACCCGGCCAAGCAGCTTTACGCCATGTCTCTTCACGCCGTGCAAGCACCGCGACTTGTTCAGCTCCTTCATTGTAATCGGTTTCGAAGTATCGATGCGGCCTTGGTCGATCCATGACTGTATGCGGTCGAGATTGATGGGCGACATTTCGACTTTGAATCTGCAGGACCTCCTGTTAGCCCTGCCTCTCTCTCTCTGCACATTTTGACGTTCCAGCCCAGCGAAACCCCCGAGTCTACTCCCATAGCCTCCCGAAGTGCCATTCCATCTCATCCTAATTGAATTGGCCACTCACGGATTGTATTTATCCCTCCCCCTCGGCGGCTTCGTGATGCTCAACGGCGTCTGTCCACCCTGGAACCCCGCGGGCACCTTTCCGTGTGCATGTTGACCCTTCGTACCCCTTCCGGCCGTCTTTCCCTTGCCCGACGACGGACCGCGACCTTTGCGGAGCTTCTTGCTGTACGCGCCTTTGGTGTCGGAAAGCGAGGAGAGGATCGAGGCGGAGCGCTGCTGGGCCGGCGCGCGGAACGGCGTGCTAATTGTGCATGTTGTAGGTCTGTGGACGATCGCGGAGGCTAGGCGGAGAGCCTTAAGCCGGGGAGGCATTTTGTGGGCGGGCTGGAGCTTTGGCTGTGGTGATGCGCGGGAGTTGCGCTGCTGGAAAGTTTGTGGTTAGTCAGCGCGTGGAGCGTGCCTTCTCTATTGGGATTAGCGCATTGGTATCCGGCCTCTCTGGTGCACTCAAACTTTCGACCAGGCATTGTAGCATATCTTCTAAATCATGGTAATATACTAAGAAATACCGTACGATCCACTCACTGCGTTATCAAGCCTCCTCGCACCGGATCTGTGGTTCCATCCTATGCACCAGTGGCCCAGCGAAGGCACCAACTCTCAGAGACGCGTGAAACGTGCAAGAAATGGTCCAGGAATACTGTCTACAACAGTACTGTGAAACGATCTTGGAAAGTGTAGATATCTAAAATAGACAGTTGCATTCCACCAATTAAACGATCAAATTCTCTACTGCTTTCGGCTATCTGAGAACTACACCAAATGACACTCTTGTAGTCATGTTCAGCTGTCTGTATTAGACAGTCCTTGATTCGTAGGGCAACGCCTGGATGACAGGGCTAAGTACTAAATAGACGGTAAGAACAAGTAATGCACCTGCATATGGTTGAATGCTCAACATGGTTGTTCTTATTAGTCTGTTGAGAGCCTTAGGGTAGAGAGAGCAGCCTTAGTCCCCCCTAATATCTCAACCATTAAAAATCTCCCATCTCTTAACTTTGATTATTTGCTTATCATACTAGCGCTTGGAGCCGCGTACCATCTCCGCTTGTCCTCACAACTCGTATCATGCCATTGGAAGAGGCAGGCCAAGATCACAACCTCGCAAGAACGAAACCCCACATGTGGGCCAAAGCCGGGCGTGTGGAAGACGGACCTGCTGACAACACCATCACTCTACTCAACATTGGCATGCATAGTCATTTAGATCGCCTCGCTGCTGCTCATTTCCTTTTATGTCTGGTGTATACTTCTATTCGTGTCCACTTATAGAAACGCTCAAAATACACACTTCGGTTTGTGCAGTTCCACCACAGTGGAAGTGAACCGAAGATTGTGTACTCGACGCTGTCCTAGTTTTCGCTGATTCGGCACAGACAAATCATCTCAAGACGTGTGCCATCTTTACGGCAGGCTCGGGCGATCACGGATGTCGACCGGTTCGAGACACAGTTTTACGAAAAACGTCCAATTCTTTTACGCCGACCGTGGTCCAGCATGTTCATCGAGTGGTGAGGCTAATGCGAGCTGGGAATCAGAAAAGTCATCCGATTACGCTCCCCGCAGCCCCCAGGTACCCCAGCATTCAGATCGCCGCCCGTCAATCATCTGCTCGTCTTATTGACATAGTAATCACCCTGTAAAATAAATCTCGTCGTGCACCCGATAATACTTTTTCAAAGATGACACCCGTTCATTCTCACTATCAATTCACAGACAACAAACAGTTAGCATGTGGTAAGTTTGTAGTTGACACTGATTTTACTTAATTAACCTTGTTCTAGTCCTTTGGCAAATATCAGCCCTGCTGCACCGTGTTTAAACTTACTCAAGGCCAGACTCAGTGTTTCAAACGAAGCCTCAACGACGCGACCTATTTAGGATCATGGCCCTCGAGCATCTGTTCCCACAGTCTTCGTATGTTGTGTTGTATGTCATGATTCAATTGCCTACGCGTCATTCCCGTCACTGTCGCTCCAACCGGTCGCGTCGTGCGCGTTTGGTTTCTCTTCGTTCTTTCCTGGAACTCGGGCCCTGCTGTTCAGACCACTCGCGCCGTGCCTGTTCAAATTCCTCGTCTGCTTCTCTGGATGCGACAGACTGGCTCTTGATTGGCTTCGCCTTCTTTTGTTTCCGTTTGGTGGTTGTATCCCAAACTGCTTGAACACTGTGAGAGTTGTGAAAATGAAGAAAGCTGGTGGATCCTATCTCTCCGCTCACATCTGTGTTCATAGAGAAACCAGCACCAGACACTGAGCCAGCAGCGACACTTGGATGTGCCACCCTGGTACACGGATCGTATTCCCGGGAGTCCATAACCGGGCGATGTAGAGGTGCGGATACAGATGGACGCGGCCCTTGGGTATCTGCAACGTGTTGATGGAAGCTGTGCCGTCTTCCAGAAACCTGTACAGGTGCGGGTACAGGTGCGGGTACAGGTGCGGGTACAGTCATTTGCTGCCGCTGAACTGGTGCGAACGCTTGCCCACGAGAAGGCTCGAACAGCATGCGATTCAATTTGCATTTGGCCTCTTCCCCAGCTACGTCTGCGGGATGATACGATGGTGGTGGCTGCATTGTCGGCAACGGCAGCTGTAGAGATGCGTTCGGTGGCATTCTCGGCAGCGGTAGATATATAGATGCATTCGGCGGCATTCTAGGCAGCGACAGTCTAGATGCATTCAAATACGCGCGTTCGTATCTCAAAGAGGGAGCGGGGGTCGGTAGGTGCAGCTGTCGAGACACGTTTGGATACTCGCGTTCGGATCCCAACGAGGGACTGGGGGTCGGTAGGTGCAGCTGTCGAGACACGTTTGGATACTCGCGTTCGGATCCCAACGAGGGACTGGGGGTCGGTAGGTGCAGCTGTCGAGACGCGTTCGGATACTTGCTTTCGGGTTCCGTCGAGGGAATGATCATGGGCTGTGACGCTGAGGAGCCATCATTTAGACTGCGTGTATAGGTACGCTTCGGTGGATAGCCGTCACTTCGATCACCTGCACGATCCATCGTGGATGATGAGATATCGGCACCAAGGGAATGGCCGATGGTATTGGTACGAATGTTAGAGCTTTCGCAGTCAGCAGGCTGAAGTGTTTCTTGTAGAGCGCGTAGTGCTTACCTGTTTTTTTGAAGAATAAACCCTGTTGATGTGGGAGGATGGTGGGTGAAGTTGCAGCGGTTGTTTGCAACGTCGTCGCGACGCACTGCCTCTTGAGGAGCTCTTTCCCCGGTCATTATCAGCGCTTGCCTTAAGTTCACGCTCTGGTCTCTGATTAAAGTACTCAAGGAAGCACAGCTATGAGTATCACCGACCAGTTTCAAAGGAATTTGAAAACCTTTATCATGATTTTTTTGCTTTTATGTTCGCGTTGCCCATACCTATGGTAAGCTTCGCAGCGAACCGTGGTTCGCGAACGCTCTAGTCTCTCAAGTGCCCATCGTCAATCTCCCCTCGAGTGCGAACACAACACAAACAATTTCTAGTGGTGCCATTGAATGGCTATATTCACCGTGAGCATGATATTTGGAGTAAACATGGTAGATGCGAGGAGGTCCTTACGGCTTTCTTCATCGATACCAAATGTCCGCCGACGCGTCTACCCTAGTATACATTATACACATGACTAAAAGTCTAAATATTGCAGCTAGTAGCGTGACACCCGTACGCAATTTTCTCTCTGCGGAATGGCAATTACTGCTGGTAAGATCGAGGGCCTTCACCAGCACTCATTCCCTATCACAGTGAACGAACACGATACTCTCACCACAAACCAGTGAGCGCAACTTGATCCCTGTGAAGTTTATAAACGTATCCTCGCCCCCAATGGTCAACAAACTCGGAAAGGGCATCCCGTTCCACCAAGTCAATCGCTAAGAGTCCACTCATCTGCCAGTACGTCAATGTAGCAAACACGCAAGTCAAACGCTAACAGTGCTATATATATCCACACAATGTCCGTCCCTGAGATCGAACCCACATCCTCAACACCAGCAGCGGGTAATCACACCTCCGCTCAAACATCAACGGCGAACAAGAAGCGCGATGGAAAGAAGTACAGCGCCAACGCGAAGAAATGGTTCCAGAAGAACGGCACTGAGGGCGAGGAGCGTGAGCCGGGCTCCATGGGTGATTGCTGGGCTTGTGGGGCTAGTCTTGAGGTAAGTCATCTCCGAGAGATTGCGTTTACTGGTCATCATGCTTATGAATGGTGTAGTACACTGGTGTTGGTGCTACCGGTATCGAGTGCGGCGACTGCGGGGTACCGAATTGAGCATGCGGCTACGGAGGCTCTGAAAAGTCTATATTATCTCTTTCTGGATGTGTCGAAGGACATGTGTGGGAAGAAGTGGGAGGCTTGTCGACCTTGAGAAGCAGAGGAGGGATGGATCGGGGATGGTGCAGAGACCTCCAGCGTCCCTGTCCTACATAGGCTGATTACTTCGTGGCTATCAGCTTCATAGCGAGAGTTGCCTGTCGGCAGTAATTCGAGTGATCGAGGAATGCGTTATACATCGAATCCAAAATATTAGCTACAATATCATATGTCTTGTTCAGAAAATTTCGATACAAGCCTTCGGATCGTCGTTTCAATGTATGAGAAGAGAAACTTTATTTGGAAGCCATTGCCATGATCCGCGCTGTGGGGATACCCCAGGTAGTGAGGTCCAGGTTCTGGTAACTTTCCAACTCGGAGAATGTACATCAGCATGATTTTCAACAAGCAAGTCACCGTACCCATCTCATTGTTTTTATCTTGTTATCACATCACCTCAAACGATCACCAAATAAAATTCTAACCTACAGTATGGGCGGCACACAAGCGCATTTCCATGTTTGCACGGTTTGACGTAGCAGACTTGTAGGTCTTTCAAGTCATGTAGGATTAAGGCTAAAGCTCTGGCATCGCCTATGGGCTTGGCTAGGGTGTACACTCTATCCGAGAGCCCATTAACTCACCACATATCACCACATTCTCCTCCAGTTTCATCAACAAACCCCCAGCATACCGACACCATTCTCAACCTTCTTGCACAGCAAACACACCCCATGTCCAGCCTGTACACCAACCCCTTCAACACACTACATCACTCCCCAGAGAGTAATCCACCTCCCACCATCACCACCAACCCCTCTCCATCCCACCCACAATCCCCCGCCAAAGCGACCTCAAGCCCAGCCCCTCCATACGCAGACAAAGACCCACCGTCCCACCACCCAAACAAAGACGCCCAACCCACCTCCACCTCCCGCCCCTCCCCTCCCACAAGCTACCCCTCGACACCCAACACCCCGCCCACACCCGACGACATCCACGCCCTACTAGCGGAAATGGGTCAAGTGCAAGATACCATGCGCACGAGCATCTCGTATCTCGAGGCCGTCGCCACGCGCGCAGCGCAACACACCGCCACGGAGAAAGAAAGCCCGCGCACCGCACTTCCCACCACCACCACCACCACCACCGACACCGACACCGACACCGACACCGACACCCCCCGTGCGAAGAGCACCGCGTGGGTGGTGTCCCTGTATCACACGCCTCCGCCCGCTCCGCAGGAGAACGCCAAGATGAAGCGTTTGGAGCTCGCTAATGCGAGCCTGGAGCAGGAGAATGTAGCGCTGAGGAAGGAGGTTGAGGGGTTGAGGCTGGAGAATAGGGCGGTGCGGGGGGAGTTGAGGAGGAATGTTATGGTGCAGGGACTGCGGTGGATTGGGCGGGATTTGTAGTGGGAGAAGGGGGCGAGAGGGGGATGGGTTGGGGAAGGGTTGCATGAGATGGGCATGGGTTATTGAGACGTTTGCGATGCACCTCTTGGAAGGGTGGGGGGAGCTTCTTTATGCTTTGAGAAGGGTCCGGGTCGGACGTGTTAGGCTCCGGGTCTGACTACTTGTTTGTTCTTTGATACAGCGGATGTGTGGATGGTGTTGATGCGGGCTTGGGGCTAGAGCGTAGAGGAAGGCACAGTCCCATGACTCTACTGGGGTAGAGCACGGTCGATCACGTTGGTGCACCGGACGAGGGTGCTTCTTCGTATGGTTTGAGGGCGTGCGAACGGAGTCGTTGGCACTTCAACACTGTACCTTGTCAACACTTTGGCTTGTCTTACCGCAAGAGGAGCAATGCAATACGATGACCTTGTATCGAGCGCTCTAGAACTAGGATCCATCGCCTAACCCATATACAAGCCCAATCACCAACAGCGAGGCCGACTAGCTGTGCGTTCGTGATGTATAGCCCGGCCCTGGGCGCTCTCTTTACATTGCGCATGACAACGGTCGACGAGTCGCTTCACATTGCGCATGACAACGCCAAACGGTCGACGAACGAATGTCTGGTCGTCTGTGAAGCAAACGCGCCGTTCGCCGTGATGTGATGTGAATGCCACCCACGTCACACAGTTAGTACCATTGCCTCACAACCACCGAATGTAAATACTCGGACTGCATCTCTCACGCTGCTACCTCCAATAGAACCAATACTCCAGACCTAGACTCATCCGTACAGACAACCACCATGTACATCCTACTCTTCGCCATTTTCATCACCACCATCCTCGCCTCCGCCATCCAACCCCGGCACGACGCCGCTGCGCAGGCAACCTGCGAGACCCACACGCACAGCTTCAACAAAGACATCCTCGTACGACCCGCCTCTCCTCCCTGGAGCCTAAACTAACAGCTGTCTCACAGGTCTACCTCTTCGCGCAAACCCACTGCACAGGCTGGACTTCGCAGAAACTCATCCCCACGCGCGAGCTGAAGGAGCACCCGAACGAAGACACAGCAGCGTGCTATGCCACCAAGTATGCTTGCCCTCTCCTGTCCTACCCCAATGTAGCAGGATCAGGACCACGCTAACACGTCCTCCAGCATCGACGTGAAATCATGCTGGTACCCCAACGACGTCGTCAAAGACTTCGGCTGCAGGATGTGGGAGTGCGTCGCCCCTCTTCTCTAGCCCTAAACCCAACCTCAAACCTGACCCTACTTTGCCGGTGACAAGCACTGACGCTGATAGTCTCCCCAACTGCGAGGGCAATGTGCTGACAATTCCCGCGTACAACGCGGATGCGATATGGGCTATGAGAGACTTTAGTCGGTTTCCACTGGGGTGGAATGGAAGGACTAAAAGTTTGAAGTGCTTTAAAATGTGAGTTTTGGGATGATGAGCCGGTTAGGGTGTGAGGGAGAGCTTGGGTGATGTGGAAATACCAAGAAAGTAGAGGATGAACAGGACATATTCGGGGTGAGATGATACTCTTACTCTGGCATACAACTAGAAGTTCTCCGAATTGAAAGTGATCAGCATTCGATGCGATATCGGACAGTGTTCCCCGTTTGATGAAAAACGTTAAGCGCAGCGATATTACAGAACGCGTATAGATGAAGCGCGCCGGGCGATCTCCCGCGCATGCGTACGTTCTCGAGGACTATAGAAGGTTTCAAGTGGATGAGGCGCATTTGCAGGCGGCCTAGTGGCTCAGCGTTGAAACATGGCTTCTGGAAGGAGAAACCCTGGGGTTGTGACTGCAAGCCTCAAGCCACCCCTACGTTCGACGGCCTCACTCTTGGCTCATGCATCAAGCTCCGCGCTTGATCGCCTTGTCGCTCTTGGTAAGGTTTCGATGTTCGCACGGTGCTGCTTGCAATGCCACAGCGATATGCTGCACATTGCGACGCTCGACCTCATTCTGGAGACGCATCTGGCGGAAAACAGGAATTGTTGAAGCTCGCTCGAACCGATCATGACGAAAGCAAGGAGGACCGAGCGGCTGATGTCATTCATTACATACAGGGCTGATCACTGTGGGAACAGGCACCCGATGGCAAGGCGCTCGGATGTTTCGGCGAACAGAAAGAGATGGTCAGGGCGTTTCTATAGCGATCTGTACTTGTGTCGCGTTGAATAGAGATCATAAAATTGGCAGGCACAGGCGGAGTGAGATCCATGCGAGCTAGATTCCTAGACACCAACTGTGAGGAAAGAGCTTATGCAGCGGAGAGTATACCTGGGACCTGGAATCAGATGTGCCTTGACCACAGCTTCATGGATGTTGTGCATGGGCATTGCAACGTCCAAGATCGAAGGCTCCTCGATCGACTTCATGTTTGAGGCAGAGGTGTGTCTGTCACTCCACACGTGCACTATCACGGTGTCGGCAATCCCGCCGTTGCAGCCGGACGATAGCCGTGTGACTGCGACAAGCAGTTACGTAGACTTGTTGGATCGGCGCGGGCCCCGGCGACGGTAGATTTCCAATGGCTCGGGGTAGGAACACGCGGCCGGGGATGCACGGTCATGCCACCAACGGCAGACGTGTTCGTGAAACGACGCGTTGAACCATGTTCAATCCGCGACGAATGCACGTGTTCACGGCCGGTGCATCGACTATTGGGGAGGTGTTGGAATGGCACGGGGAAGCTGGACAAAGCCACATGACTTTGCGCACGCCCTTGGAGAGAGCGCGACCGAAGGAAAGGACAGATGTTTCGACGGTCGCTGAGCGAATGGACTTGGCCAGGGATTGTGTTCCTGCGTGCTCTTTGGGGAGATAAGAATGCGAGTTGGTGAGACGTTTCAGACAATGTGAGACGGGGAGCCCCCTGCGACGACCAGGTATCCCGTATTTCAGGGACTGGCTCCAAAGCCAAAGCGAAATTGGGGCATGGTCGGAGTTCGGTCAATGGAGCAGTTCAATAGTTTCGGCGGCGCTAGGGGACCGATGGAGACGGTCGTGCTGTGCTGTTCATGGGCGGGCGGCTGGCGCGAGGTGCTTTGTCCGGCGCGCTGGTCTGTCGCTCGCGGAGTGGCGGTCTGGGGCGGTTTGCACGGCGTCGGGGCTCGAGCAGCGCGACGACTGACGGCATTGGCTTCGATCGTCGACAGTGGGTGTGGACCGACGCAGCACCGTGGAGCCTGGGAACGGACGGCGAGGCACTACTCGGTGGTATTATTAGACGCCTGCGTGGCTTGGGGCGGGCGGCGGGCGGCGGGCGCTGACTGGCTGCCAGCTGGCCGACGCGCGCTCTGGTGGACGCGTAGCCGCCGTTGGCTGCTCGTAGCGGCCGGTCACTGGTCAACCGCGCAACCGCTCCAGCACGCAGCGTGAGGAATGCCCGTCTTGCGGTGTGCTAGGCGGGCGCGTGGCGGGCAATGAGAGAGGGAGGGAGGAGGAGGGGAGAAGAGAGGCGGGCTGTTTCTGGTCGTGTTTCCGGGCGGCGGGCGGGGGGCTCCTGCCTCACGATGCGAGATGGCAGCTTCCTCTTTGACGAGGACGGCAGGCACGCAGGCACGCAGGCACGCAAGCACGCAAGCACGCGGGCTCCCGCACACCAGCACAGCTCCAGACCCCAGGCCCGCATAGCAACCGCCGCCACTTCAGGAATCGGCATGCATTTCTGACAGCGCAGAACGGGCCTGGCGCCGCTGCGCATGGCGGCCGTGGTTTCAATTTGCACCCGCTGCAGTAGCTCGCAAGGCAGGGCTGGATCGTCCAGTGGTCCGCCCCTGAATCAACGCACGGCCGCCGCCCGGCATGGGCCACCCACTTAACACTCGCCATCCAGCCCGCTTCCCGCACTACTTGTCTGTCTCCTTCCTTCGTCCCTCCTGGCCCTTCTCTCCTCGCCCTCGCTCTCTTCTCTGCCTCGTGCGGCTTCTGCTTGCATCTTATACTTGTCCCACGGACCAGCATTACAACTCCTAATCTCCATCCTCTCGAGCGCGCCAGTACCGCCGCTCCCAACCACCCAGTGAAAGAAAGAGCACGCAAGCCGCCGCCGCCCCGACCCTCGACAGCCACTGTCCTTGACCACCCCCCTTCCTGTATTCACCTTCACCACTTGTTCCATTCGACATACTTTGTGCGCCCGCCTGCTTCTGTCGCGCCCCGTCAACCGCCCCGCCCGCCTACCTCAACGCGCCCGTGCCTTCCGCGACAGGATCCGACCACGAACGGCCACTTTGCCATCTGTTAATAGCCCAACTCAGCATTGCCCCTCGGCCCGTCTTCGACCAAACCACCACGCTACCCGATCTTCACGATCTTTAATCAGCTAATCCCGCGACAATCTCCACGTCTGCCTAAGCAAACGTCCTGTACCACATCTACTTGACCGAGTGCGTCCGCAGTCTCTACGCGCTTCCTCTCCCTCCATCGCCGCCTGTGAGCTCGCGTCCGGCTACCCCTTCACTTCTTTATCTTTCCAGGTGCTCCTAAAGCACCACTTTGTTCAGCCTTACTCTTTGTTCGCGCGTTTCGCACCCCGAAACGAACAAAATGAGCATGGACGCTGGCGGTCTTGCTCAAATGACCTACAACAACTTCCAGTCCGGTGGCCTCGGCATGCCGACTGGTGGCTTTGGATCCCGCGGCAAAGGTGCTTCGCTGAAGCGCCTGAGCGTTGCTTCCCCTCCCAAGGTCGCCTCCATCGCCGAGAATGCTGAGCAGGTGTCGACTCCTCGCACCAGCCGCTCCCATCTTCTTGCTGGTCTTCGTACTGCCCCGAAGACGCCTACATCTGCCCAGCCTCCTGCGTCGGCCCCGTACGGCCAGCGTCAGCACAACGTGGGTGCTCGCCAGGGCTACAATGGACCCCAGGGTATGCCGCAGACTGCTGTTGGCGCCGGTTTCACCAGCGCACCCCAGTACGGCCAGCAGCAGATGATGTACGACCAGGTCCTTGCACCTCCTCAGCTCCAGTTCGAGGACGGTGAAATCGATCCCAACATCGCCGCCCAGCTTCTCGCGACTGAGATCTACCTGGCCCAGCGCCAGCAGCAGCTCCAGCAGCAGCTCCTCAACCTCACCGCTCAACAGTTTGGCAACATGAGCCTTGGCGGTGGCGTGCGCCAGCAGTCGTTCCCCAACACGCCGTACACACCTTACGGTCAGCAATCCCAACAGAACGCCGTGCTCCAGGAGACTGGCCAGCCCGGAGTCTATCTGGCTTACAGCCAGATGACTGGCCAGTACCAGTACGTGGTGGATCCTGCTCTGCAGCAGGAGATGGCAGAGTTCCAAGCTGCCGGTCTTTCCAATTCTCCACCACCCCCCACTCCCGGCTTTGCGCACTCTCCCCCCAAGTCGAACACTCCGACTGTCCAGGTGTCGCCTCCCAACGAGTCCAACCCCAGTCCCTGGGCCTCGCGCAGCTCTTCTCCTCCGAAGAAGTCGAACACGCCGCCCCAGAACTTTGACCCGCTTCCGCCGCCATCCGCCAACGCTTTCCGCCGTGGCCACAAGAAGACCCTTTCCACGCTTGCTTTGGATTCGAAGACCGAGACTCCCGAGGGTCCCAAGTCTGCTTTCGCTCGCCCTGTTGGTTTCCCCGCTACTCCCAACACTGGCACTTTCGGTCCCGGCCAAGCGCGTGCTGGAGAGCACCCTACTCGTCAGCCCCGTGGACCACCTTCCATCGACGAATTGAAGGACAAGCCCACCACCAAGCACGAGGGTAGCAAGAACTTTGCTGCTCGCCAACGCCGACAGGCTGTAAGCAACCTCGTTCGCGCTGGTGTGGGACGCCGGACCCAGCGTCCCGGTAGCGCCGGTAGCACCAGCCCAGTGAGCGAGACTGAGATGTCTTTCCCACTGTCCGACAACGATACCGACAGCGTGCGAAGTGCCGGCAGCGGCAGCCTTTCTGGCAAGCAGAGCATTGGCAGCCTGCGCGCAGCTGCTAACGGCGCCATCGGCTCTGAGAGGAAGGCGTCCAAGGAGCGTTCCCGCGACCGCACTGTCGACCGATCGTACACTGCCAACAGCATCAGCAGCGATGAAGGAGTTGCCGTTGGCGGCAGTCTCGTTGAGATACGCGTGGAGGAGCAGAGGCAGCGAATGCCCACGCTTGTTCTCACTTCCGCTGAGAAGCGCAAGAGCTCGATGTTCTAGATCCTTCTAGGCCGACTGTTCCTGCTATCCTCCTGAGATGCCACCAGGTCTCTTGTTCATACTTTCACCGCGTCTGGTTTGACGCTCCCACGTTACGGCCACTTATGACTTGTTTCCTTGTTTCGTCATTGTTTGTTGGTGCATTTCGGGTGGGATCGGTTGCCTGTCTGTGTTACTTGCGTTTCTTTTCCATACCATTACCATTCGTCGCCTTGTTAGCCGTGCAGCATACATGTATGCCGTTGCTGGTGAGGTTCCTCTTCGAACTTCTTCATTTCCACACTATGCGAACTGTTTTAATGGGCATGTGGATGGCTTTTATCCAGTTTGTGCGACAAGATTGGAAGGGTACACATGTTCGGTTCGGGAGTTGACTTGACATCCAACGAGCACCTTGGCCTGTGGCTGGTGCTCCTTGCATTCGCTTGCATTGTTTCTCTCGACCGGAGTGAGAAGAATATGATATCTCCATAGCCACGCCTTCATGGGTGGCATGGCATTCGTTAGGACGAAGATATGAGTGGTCACGTAAGATGACTACTATTTGAATGCAATAACATTCATTCAAACATGAATCCGAATTCGCACTGCAGATTTGACACTCGTGAAGTACATGTTGCGACGGCGTCAAATTCCACTGACGAACTGGCGTGCACCCTCGTTGACACCAACGCAGCGGTCCTAGCAAATCGTTGGTACGCGATGGGTCTTCCCGCGACGCGATCTCGATCTTGGTTGCCAGCCCTATACTCCGCATATTCGCTTGCAGCGTTTGACGGCTGTCTTTGGTCGCCGGATGTGGTGTTGAACTTATCGATAGACCCGTCGCGCTGGGAGCCCTAGCGGGGTAGGTGCGACCGCAAGTAAACACAAAATTTCCCGCACCTCCCACTCTACACAACAACGCACAACGAAAACAACGCACAATCTCGTTCATACCTCAGCGAACCGTCTCCGCCTCGAATACTGTCTTGCGACACTTCCACACCCCCGCGATGGCGCCCGAAACCATCGAGCCCACTGCGCCGCCTCTCCGCGCGCCCTCTCCCCCGCCCACCGACCGCCCCCTCCACACGCTCCCGGCCCCTTTCACATCCTCCAACCTCGAAGTCCTGACCCAGGGCGCCGAAGCCCTCGTCTACAAGTCCGTCTTCCTCACCCCGCACACGCCGTGCGTTGTCAAGTACCGTCCGCCGAAGCCCTACCGGCACCCCGTGCTCGACAGGCGGCTCACAAAAGCACGGTTGCTGGCGGAGGCGAGGGTGTTGGTACGGTGTAAGCGGGATGGGGTGGATGTGCCGGGGGTGCTAGGGGCGGACTGGGAGGGGGGGTGGTTGGTGCTTGAGTGGGTCGAGGGGAAGACTGTGCGGGGGGTGTTGGATGGGTGGGCGGAGAGGGGGGCTGGGGAGAAGGAGGGGATTTTGGGGCTGATGGAGAGGGTGGGGCTGGCCGTGGGGAGGTTGCATGAGATTGGGGTGTGTCATGGAGATTTGACGACGAGTAATTTGATGGTGAGGGTCCCGGAGAAAAAAGCAGAGGGTGTGCAGGTGAAGGGGAGAAGGGGGCGCATGACGACGAGCGAAATGCGCATGCTTGCGGAGGATGGCGGAACACCCAATTTCCCATCCGTTGAGGCAAAAGTACAAGAGCAGAACGATGAGCTGGAGGGTGATATCGTGCTCATTGACTTTGGCTTGGCGTCGCATTCTACGCAGAATCTACAGGACGAAGATCGCGCGGTGGACTTGTATGTCTTGGAGCGCGCGTTTGCGGCGACGCATCCAAAGGCAGAGCCGCTGTTTAAGGACGTGCTGAGCGCGTATGGGGAGAGTTTTAAGGGGGCGAGGGCGGTGCTGAAGAAGTTGGAGGATGTGAGGTTGAGGGGGAGGAAGAGGAGCATGTTGGGTTGAACGCGTGAAGGTCAATCGTCACTATCACCTCACCGCGGTTTGACGACTAAAATTCAGTTCGCGACCACGGAATGAACCTAGATCTTCATCGCACGGAGTCAATCGCGGTACCAAGGTGACGTCACTTTCTGGTTTCTGGACGATTCACCACATGCTCCGCAGCTTCGTCCGGTATCACCTGGCTCGTGTGCTAGTATTGTTCTTCACCCATTCACCTCGCACCTCGCCCCTCGCTCGTCCCACACGTCCGTTCACGGCCCCTACAATATTTACACGACCTCACGCGCTAGCGTAGTATTGTATCATTTCTTCCCTTCTGTCGCGAACAATGTTTACGCACTACCTCGCGATACATACTACACTTCACACTCAGCAGCAGTCTCGACGTTCCCCAGTAGCCGATACAATATGAAGCCAGGAACAATGCTAGGCGCAGCAAGCGGCTGGTGTATATATATATCCCATCCGCAGCGTCCAAGTCGTTACTTCTCACACGTTTACTTCGACTTCTATACGAGACATACTTGATCATCATCCAACATCTCTTCTCTTCTTTTTCGCGACCGAAAGATTCTCCCAGCGGATCCCATAACTTTCCCACATACACCAACATCCGCAACAAAGACGACATGTCAGGACTTCTCCTCTTCTTCTTCTTTTTCGCCGCTGTGATGGCTACCGCGGTTTGCGTGGTCTCCACTCTCTACCTCTTGCTCGACTTCGACTTCGACTTCGACTTCAACTTCGACAACATCAAGACGCAGGGCGGCGAGCTACTGCGCAGCTTCGTATCCAACATCACCAACGTCGTCAAATTCCTCCCATCCTCTACCTCCACCTCAATGTCGATCAATCGTCCCCTTCCTACGAAGATCGCCACAACCACCACCACGACATCCACCTCCAAGGACGAGCACAACACCATCACCGCACTCCCCGTCTCGCATGGCCCCACGAGTGCAGCAAGCAAGCTCCTGCGCCAGACCCGCGCAAGGACTCTGCACGCTCGCGCCCCGGGAATCGTCCAGCTGCCTACCGGGGGCTACAACTGCGCTGTCATGTGAGAGCGAGGTATGTTTCTTTCTTTCCATGTTGTTGGCGGTTTCGACGTTCGATGTGCTAACCTTCCGCAGACACCATGCGAACCCAGCACGGGAACGTCGGCAGGTGGATTGCGGCGTGACTGGGTTTGAACCTTGTCGTCTCTAGCTAATCTGGACTGCTGGGTGTTATTGGTCCTGGGTTTTGTGAGCGGTCGGGGTTCATGGGGGGTGTGGTATCTTTTTTGATGGCGCGAAGGGCAAGGTTGGATGGTGGTGTGGGCCACGATTTGCAGAAGCTCGCGGAGAGTCAACAATTCATATACTGGTATGGAGGTATGTGGACATGGGGATGGTAGCTGGGTAGCTTTCAATCTATCATCTTGGATATTCTGAAAGTGTGGGGTTTGCGACTTCTGTGGCCAATTGTATATTGGCAGGCCAATCTTGTGGCAAAATAAGTGTCTGTTTTTGCTCTTCTAGGGTAGACGACGGATATTCCTCCTTGCAAAGGTTCAGAGGTTTAATGTCTGTTGGCCGGTCTTCCATGGCGTATCGGTCTTCCCGAGTATTGAATGTATGGCATGGGTCGGTCGGTCAATCTCGGGGCGAGAGGGATGTTGGTTTCCGTTTTTTTGGGCGACGTCGGAGTGGGCATCCTGGAGTTCAGTCTCCCATGAGGTTCGGGAGACTAGCTCGTCAAGGTTCGCAAAGCCCTTGAGTGGTCGTCTACAAGTAATTTGCCTCCCTGCTGAGTGGGGCGCACCAGTCTCCCGCACCGTGGGTAATGCTGGAGGATCTCATGACTCCATTCTTTCGAGGTGGCCTGATGTACATGGGTGTGTAGAGGCTCATTTTTGCATATCCTGACCACGGCTTCTTGTTGTGTCTCCTGAGAACTATCTCTTTTGCTATGATACTTCTAGAGCTGTCTGTTATGGGGCGCTGATTGCCTGGTGTGAGTCAGCACGGCGAAGTCAATGGCAAGAGGTGGCTTGAAATAGTCAAATAGGCAACGTCAAGCCCACCATGGAAATACATCATCCTCACACATACTGATGATAAGTTTCTGCTTTTCTCTCGGAGAATTGAAATGACTAGCTGTCGGCTAAGTCTTCTCGAGCATCTTCCATATCTACGCCGCATCTCGACGCCCCTAGCCTTCACGCTGAATCTCGGCGAATGTTCTAGCCCGCACCCCCACGCACCAAGGCGAAGTATCAGCACATCCGCTCCTTCTCTTTTTAGATATTATACTTCCGGTAACTTTCCCCACCCTGCCTGCTCCATTCAGCAAGCGATCGTCTCCCCCGAGAAGCTCTAGTGCTACCCTCACCTTCGCTACCACAGCTACAACCCTCCCCACCACACATATTTTCGCCCGGGAACACGACAGTGCGCCCGCGTCCTGCTGGCTTTCGAGTTGTAATGCATGTAAAGTGGAGTGAGCGCAACCACGGGTCGGGCAAGACTCCGCCGGGCGGCGAACTTCGGCGTTGTGCTGCTGCGTCATGCGCATTGTGGCGTCTCCGACCACAAGAAAGCTGCCCACAGGGGCGATTCGCTCAGTCGGCATGGCGAGGCTGAGAATTCTTCGGGTGCATCCGCCGAACGGGGGGAATCGGTCAAGAGCGAGATAGTATTTAGTGGTACCGATCTATACGTTCAATCCGAGGATTCAAAAGTACTGAGACGTTGAAAAGAGCTGGATATTGATCGAATCGGGAAGATTGCATTTTCGAAGCCAAGGACTCAAAATGGCACAAACCAACGGACAAAAGCCACTGAGCGCAGTGCAGAAGTTGAGAATCATGCTCTCGGATCCTGAAAAGTTCGTCGTATGTCCTGGCGTATACGATGGATATACCGCACGTATTGCTTTGGCGGAAGGGGCAGAGTGCTTGTACATGGTGAGTCCTCCCGCTCGAATCACCACCGCCAACGATTCGTCCTTCTCGGCGTGGACTGACTGCGTACTAATTCCCCCAGACCGGCGCGGGAACAACAATGTCGCGCCTCGGCATGCCCGACATGGGCCTCGCACAGATGTCCGACATGCTCACCAACGCCTCAATGCTGGCGTCCATCTCCCCCCGCACCCCGCTCATCGCGGACGCAGACACGGGATACGGCTCCGCGCTCATGGTCGCCCGCACAGTGTCGTCGTACATCCGCGCGGGAGTCGCAGGGCTGCACCTTGAAGACCAGGTCGTTACCAAGCGCTGCGGACACCTCCGCGGCAAGCAGCTCGTCGACACGGAAGAGTTCGTGAGCCGGATTCGCGCGGCCGTCATGGCGCGGGAGCAGAGCGGGGGGGACATCGTGATTATTGCGCGGACGGACGCGCTGGCGGGTGAGGGGTACGACGAGGCGCTGAAGAGGCTGCGCGCTGCTATCGCGGCGGGGGCGGAGGTCGCGTTCCTCGAGGGCGTGACTACGCGCGAGGAAGCAAGCAACCTCACACGCGATCTGGCGCCTACGCCGTGCTTGTTCAACAACGTCCCGGGCGGCGTGTCACCGGACTTCAGTGTCAAGGAAGCACGAGAGATCGGGTACAAGCTTGCTATTTTCCCGACGCTGGCGCTGGAGGTGGTGTATCCAGCTGTGCGGAAGGCGTGTAGGGAGCTGTTGGACGAGGGGAGTGTGAAGAGCGTGGAGGAGGATGGGAGGAGGTGGGGTCCAAGGGAGCTGTTCAATGTGTGTGGGTTGGACGAGTTGATGGAGTTTGACCGGAAAGCCGGGGGGAAGGGATATGCTGAAGATGCGTAAAAGTTAGGGGGGACCACTGGCAGTGAAGTTATTAGCGAGCATGGTCTGGAGTTCTGGGAAGGTGCCTTTGCTTGTTTAGAGATTGGGTTGGTCGGGAATAGTTTGATATCATATATATAGTTAAAAAGCGAGCCCATTTGGACACGTAAACAAAGAGTAATGAGTCAATCACAAATATCTTGAAGGGAAACCGAAGCGATCGAATGCATCAATTGGGATACCGGGCTAGAAGCGGGCTATGGAGTCATGCTTCGATCCCACACCTCTCTACCGAACTGTGACAGTAATGAGTGGTGTTTCATCCCAGCCAGAGCTGACATCGCCGTCCGCATGCCAAAGGAGGTCGAGTTGAGAAGAACCCGCACGTGGGACATGCATCACTAGCTCCGCGCCGACTATCTATCCGGTCCAGCCGCGGCTGCGACCCACAGCTTGTGGCTTCCCACACCACGCCAATTTCAACACTACGATGACTCTCGTTTCTCCTGATTTTCTTACAGCACTGCTGTGTAAATGTATATGCGTATATATATGTTAGTGCCTAGAGATTTTCCATCAAATTAGTAAGCATCAGCTTTCAATCTTCCTTGGTCTAGTGGTCATGATTTCCGCTTGTCATCGCAAGATTACGAGCGCGGGAGACCGGGGTTCGATTCCCCGAGGGAGAGATTCTTTTTGCTTCTGGGGTTGCTTCGAGGTTGTAGATATGAGTGGGTGGTGCTGTGACTGGAGTAGGGGTTATGAAGGTGACTTTTTGGCAGCGAGGGGATATATTTGCAGGCGCTGTAGCCTAAAAAACAGATATAACTGGAAGCTAGCTAGAACATATCGGTAGGATTGTTTGACAGAAAAGCTGTGTTTATGCATACGACGGACATGGCTGCACGGAAACTTTCTTAGGCAATCGTAGGTAGGAGAAGATAGACCACCCGTGAAGAACATACCAACTCCAGACCTTTACTATCATATAGAAGATAGACAGATCAAGTTATTCGACTTCAGTTCTCCTTCCGCGTACCAAACCATCCATCCATGCGAAATGATGCGCTCCTTCGCTGTCGCGTGCCGCGGCCTACTAGCGCCAGGACCTGGACAGAAAATTTCTGTACGACAAAAACTTCCCTCGCGCGTTTCCGACCCACAGGGACAACAGCACAAGCCTTCAATAAAAACAATTTCCATTTGCGCCCTTCTACAATCCAAGACGGGAATTAAAAGCCTGGTATATAATAGTGTTATGTGCAACCTCATTCATCAAATCACCGACTAGCCCGGCTAGCTCAATCGGTAGAGCGTGAGACTCTTAAGCATTCACGGTCTAATCAACTCGATTACTCGGTATCTCAAGGTTGTGGGTTCGACCCCCACGTCGGGCTTCTTTTTTTCGGGTTTGGCATGGAGGGAGGATGGATGTGTGCGACGGCAGTGCAGTCATATATATGCGTCTGTGTCAGGGTAACGTGACTTGGGGAAACGTCATGCTCATTGAGGTGATGCGATTCCTCCGCTATCGGCCCTGGTCCTGTTGTCTTGCAGTGCTGCCTTCTACTCTTTTTGGTGGTGCTGTGTGTCGTTGGATTGCTTTCGACCAGTATGCTGCGGCATTGGGCGGCGTGGAGCTGCGCGACAGAACAAGGGGCTAGAATCCAAAGAACATGGATGTAAGTCTCGGGTCCTGCGGGATGCGGTTGCATCTTCAACCAGTGCGTAGCTACAGTGACGCCACGTTGTATGTCACAAGGTGCAAAAGCGGTGATATCGAATCTTCTGAAGATGAGCAGATGCGGTCGCTTGAAGTGGACTCACCTAGGTACGAGTAACCACAAATATTCACTGTCATTTGGCGCATCGCAGTTGACCTATGGCTTGTTCACCTCACCTAACGTTGTCGTCATCAACAGGATATATACGCATGTATCAGGGTATACACATGTCTCCATTATCGGGTTGATGATGTTCCTGTCAGTCAGGTTTGTTTGCCTGCTCTGCTGGTATACTCCCGAGATAATCGGCGACTAGCAACCTAAAGACTTGAGTTTACTAGTAGTGTATAACATACATAGATAAGATATCTCACATGTCGAGGTGACTATTCGTGCACGCTTCTAGACGTCGACTATTGGTTGGGTCAGGCGTTGCCGGCAGGTCGGCTTCGTAGTTGAGAGGCACCCGCTGAACATATGCCGCAAGCTATTTGGTCCGTTCATATCCGGGAATCATTTCGAACATGACCAGTAGCGATGGGTTACGCATCTCCATCAGACTCAGACGGCGGCGAGCTTCTAACGTGTCGCTGTGTGTGATACTCCATGTATGCACCTGACCCATTCTCCCGGAGGGGCCTTAGTAGCTGTAGATCGATAGCCTCAATATACGACAGAACAAAGCCCCAGGATGAGTATCTGTTCAGTTTGTTCCGTTGGGTATTATCGGCCTGCAACGCTCTCTCTCTCTCTCTGTCTCTACTGCAGTTTGACAATCGTTATCAGCATTGCGTTGTTCTCATTGTTTTGTGAGCTGTCAAAAGACCTGAATTCGGATATTTGTGACTGTCTGTCCGTCCACTCAGCCCTCTACGCGTGAACGGAACCATCTACATTAACCCCACTACAATATTATGGATTACGGTTCTCTGCTGCTGTTTGACTTCCTCCCGGGTTATGGTAACTCTATTCACCTACATGTTTGGCGGCCTGGGATAAAGTATATATTGCCGATAAGACCGCGAATAGCATGCTCCGATTCATCTCGAGAGTAAAGTTCGTAAGACAGATTCCTTGCATAATAATGAGAAATATAGGATGTGAGATATACTGCAAGAACTCTCCTTTCACATTTCTCCAGATTCACACCTAGAGAACTTCATCTGCCCCGGTATCTTCGACGTGGAGACTAGACGCAACACAGCCGGCCATAACCCCCAAGAACATCCGCTGAAGTTGTAGTTACTACATCACAGATAATTGGATATTAGTCTTGAGCTAGAGCCACCCAGTCTGAATGTCAGGCACTTCAGGATTAATCTCTGCGTCTCGACAACTCAGCAGTAAGGTAAACTATTCGGCTGCAACGAGCTTGTCTACGTGGAGTGGTAGCAGCTCACACTACGAATTATTGGAATTTTATGTCTACTTGGGAAATATTATAGGTCGAGCAAATACTATGTGTACACCGCAGTGTACTTCTTAGCTTCAAAAGACCGAAGAAATGATATCTTTTGAATACGATGAACATGAGATTACTGTGATATTTTAGGTATCGCTATATAATGCAGTACTGACACGTTCGATATGACTGACTACTCTTGTGTGGAATAAATACTTTGAGCACAGCTGCTGCTCATCATATACAACATGCATCCCACAGCGACCATGGATAATTCCATCATTAAACCAGAAGTTGTGTCACCGTTATACGTAAGTTAATGCAGCCTTCACTTATGATGACAGTAGGGTAGGGGTGATGATTGAATTATCTCAGTGATGTGATCTTGGGTTAATCCTTAGTGCGTGAGGTGTAGTTTAGAGGTAAAAAGAAATGAATGTACCAAAAACCTCTGGTATAAACATTCAATTGGCGTAGGCATCGAATGGTTCAGCTAACAAACATGTAGTTGTATCGGGCGCAATAAGCTAGTGCTAGATTGAATAGTTATGCGTGTTAACACCTCGATTCACTGTTGAAGCACTGTCGAGGCGATTATTTGTAGTAACCATACTACGCTTTTTGACACCAACAAGTGTCCCCATGCGACTGTTTTCCTGCACAAGATGAATATCCGACCACTCTATAGGAATCATCAGTGACTCCAACCTGAGACGTGTACAGCCCGACATCCTCACTGCTTCAGCAGAACGCCTGCTGCCCCGGTCCGACACCTCCCTCAACTAAGACGCGCCAAGATCTTCACCATCTTCATTACGCTCCGACTATTACCGTAGCACACAGAAGCCACTCCGGCGACCGGCGCCTTACTCCGTCCCTCAAGCGTTTCAACAATCCACACGGAGATTGTCCCCGTCTGTATCATCAAAAGAGATTAATCGCCTCAAACAAGCCCCTCGACCCTCCAACCGTTGCATCGCCAAAAAACGTATTCCAGGAAGCCATGCCCAAAGCGCCAGCGCCGTGTCCTGTGCCACAACCGCCCGCCTCACAGCATTCTCCTTTGTAGCCTCAGGCGTCCCCAATCTCTCCGCCACGCCTGTGAAACGAAGCGAAAGCAAACTAGAAACTTCCATCGCCCGGGCCGCCGAGCGTCCGGGATGTCATCGACGGGTGGGGGGATGGGATCGCGAGACCATCGGGGACCAGGCACCCCCGTGACGCAAGGGAAACCTATCCGTGACAACGTCGCAATCACCGTACGTACCAGTCCCCTAAAAGGTTCAGGAGACCGACAGGTGCTCCAGCAGGGGGGTAAATTACCTACGTGCAAAAGACCACTCGATGGTTTTGCGCGTGGAGCCTTGACGAGCTAGTCTCCCGTACGTACCTGCTGGTTGACTTGTACACAAACCAGCATCTCCACGCCAGCCAGGTACCACGGCGCGGCAGGGGCAGGGGCAAACACAAACGCACCCCCTCTCATCTACCACATTTCCCTCCTCCCAGCCCAGACCCGCCGTCACACCACCACCAGCGCCCGCCCAGCCTAGCGGGTTCCCAACGCCCGCCCACGCATGGGTGTGCCTGCAGTAGGGTACCATCGAGCGTGTCGCGTCGTGGCGCGGCAGCCCTACGCGCGCGCCCCCTAAAACAAACGACTCGCAGACCCGACCCACACACACACCACACATCCTCAGCCCATCTACCTGCTCCACCCCCACCCAGGCGCGCCGACGCCTGCTAGCCGCGCGCAAGGCCGTGGTTCGCGCGCGCTGCGTGCGCGGCAGAGCGTGGAAGGTTTGATGAGAGTGGGCAGCGCATGCAGCTAAAAAGAAGTGGTGCAGGCAGGACTGGGGCGCGGGCGCGGGCGGGGCAGGGGAGACGGACGGTGGAATTGCGGGCCGTGCGGTTGGGAGGATCATCATGGAGGCAGGAATCGCGGGCGCGGCGTGGTTTGGGATTTTCTTTGTTTGGTTTACGGAGCCGTGGGTGGAGTCGGGCCGACCGGTGGGCGGCACGGCACGGCACTGCGTTGCGGAGGCGGCTGGTTGGTTTGCGTGGGTGAGATGTGTGCCGAGCCGGGGTGGGGATGGCCGGAGGTGGAGGTGGTGAGGAGGTGCGGGCTACCCTGTAGATGAGACAGATCAAGCGTTGTTGGGAAGTCATCATGTGCGTATGAGACCGAGAGCAATTTGCAGATTATCCGAGATGACGATCGAACAGATTTTACGATTACTGCATTATTACCAGCCCGAGATTGGTTATGGATGACATCACGTTCTAGATGCTCACCTCCATCCAAATCATAGGAACCGTCACAATGAGACACGTTGGCTTAGTACCTATGAAAATCGTATTGCTAAATAAGCTATGCAGCTCTGCGCTGACTGGTATCATAAAGTTCATCATACTCTTGCAGTGCAAAAGACGTGTGCGGTGTAACAGGCGCATGCGCCAATGTGAAAGGTAGGAAAGGAAATCCAACGCCAAATATGCTATGCCGGAACGTAACGCTCAACAAGGTACCGAGAAGATCCACACTCGGTCCTCAAAGGTCAAAGCACTCTGAGAGAACACCGCTTTGCACCATGCTGGCCCTCAAGGCCTTCTTGTACTCGCGCTCGATTCCGTGCTTGACAGCATCGAGGACGTTTTCAACCGTCGCCTTGGGCTGGAAGCGCGGCTTGCTGCCCTTCTGGTAGACTCCAGTCTCGACAAGGATCGAGTACCAGCTGTTGTCGGACTGTTCGTTGTACTCGTTCGTGCCGCGAATATCGGACTCTGGTGTGTCACCAACGAAGTAGACAGTGTCGGGAGGAGAGTCGATGCCGTGAGACTCTTTCCTCCACTGCTGGAGCAGACGTGTAGCGAACTGGAAAGTACCAATCTGAGGCTTTCCGAAAGCAGTGGTCTTGAGGTCCTTGCCAGTGACGGCCTTGAACATAGCCTCCAGGCTGACACGAAGAGCGCCCATGCCAATGCGGGTCAGGTCGTGGCCAGCGGACCAGACGACATCGTTGTGGCTGAAGTACACTGGTGGACCTTCGTCGAAGGTTGCAGACCTTGTGCCGAGGTATCCTCCCTTGGACATGAGCAGATCGAGAATAATCTGCTGATCGGATGCCCAGTCGCGAGAATCGGCGAAGACAAAGATTGCTTCGATCTTGACCTCGGCGAAGTTCCTTGCGCGCGAGTTCTTGTATTCTTCCGGCGTAAGCTTCCTGAAGGGAGTGGTGTCCTGGTTGTCTTTGATGATATCACCAGGTGTCACAACATCCTTGAAGCCATAGCCCTCGGCAACAAGACGACACTTCTCACCCTCGCCGCCGACGACAAGGACAGTGCCATATTTCTCAGCCATCTCTCTCATGGGAGTGTGGCCGCAAATGAACTGGCCGGGCGAAATTTCCATCTCCATCTGCTTGCTCAGCTGCACGCAACGCTCCTCCTCGGTCTTTCCACCACCATTGGTAAGAAAGATGTAAGGAACCTTGATACCGTACTCGTTCTCTCCGTTGAGCATCTTCATTGCTTCAACAGCTTCCGGGATGGGCCGGCCTCCTCTAATGAGAACACCGTCAATATCAAAGGCGAAAGCATACTTGTCGGTGACAGTGGTTTCCCGGGGCGACGGAGGGGTGCCGGGGGGTGTAGGGGCATTAACATGGTGCCGTGCTGTTTCGAAAGCTGTCGCGATTTCGGAAGCTTCGCTGGGTGCCATCAGGTGTTTAGGAGGTACGACAACAGTGGGTCCCATGCTGAGGGTTTCTCGAGTGGCCTCATTTGAAGAGAGGCGGCGAACACGATCACTGCCGCCGGCTGGTTGAGCGAGTTGAGACAGCATGATGGGCGAGAAGGTGTGAGAAGGTGTGAGAAGGTGTGAGGTGTGGGTGAAAATGCGCTCGATAAATGACAAAGCTATGGGATGTAGCTTTGACGCGAAACCAGGCAGTGGAGTGGCCGTGGGTATATATGTCTCGACTGTGCGGAGGTGGTGCGGGGACTCTTATTGCTCGTCGAAAGAAGTGGGTGATGTGGAGAAGCTGCAGGTGTGTACTTGGACTCTTCAAGGCGAGTTATAGAGGTTTATACGTGGGCAGATGCGTCTGGAGCATAGGCCGCGGCGTGAGGCACCGCCCATCGACATCGACGCTACGCACGGTAATGGTGAGGTTGCCTCGTGGATTGGGTGGAGCTTGTTGCGTCATAGCCGAAGCAACTGTTGAGCGATGTTTATTGTCCGAGACCTACCAACGGCGAGTGAAAACCGGGGCGGTTGGGAGAGCACCGATGTGTGGTTGGCGTGGCTGCTCTGATTCGGCGTCCTCTGTAATGGGGTTGTATTTAAAGTGGATACCGATCCCGGTGCATTCACAAGCCAGAGACGCTGGAAAGCAGCCAGAACGGCATGGATTCGAGATACGGGATACGTACCAACCGCCGCACAGTCGACCCTTGCATCTCCTGTGGTTGACGGCCGCGCGTGGGAGATTTATGGGGCCTCCGCGGAAAGTTTGGTGCATGGTGACGCCATTGGACCGGCATTGGGCCTAGCCGCAGCGAGATTTCTTATCGGCGCGTCTGTCTTCAAACCGTCAGCGTCAGGCACGGAACGAGGCAGTGATCTGGAAGGCGGAACTCGATCTGCGCGTAGATGGACGCCCTCCGTTTCCTGTTCCATGACGATGCTCGAGAAAGAGCCGGAACATGTGCACTTTCCGACGCTCCAACGACTAGTCGGAACCAGAGGATTGAGGCTGAGAATTGCCTGTCTGCCATGTTGCCGCATGAGCCGCAACGGCGCAAATCGCGATCCGCCACTCGTCTAAAGACGGTTTGAAGATCTGACACTCGGAGCCGACCGATCTACCAGACGCTTTTGCCTACTGTGTGTAGCCGCATTCTTACCACTGCCTGGGCTCTCGACAAAGTTGCAACCTACGGCCTGCATGCCGCAATGCCCTCACTGATTGCGCGTGGGTGCCCACAGCTGACATCATTGTACATTCGGCAATACTCTGTTACGCCGCTCTTTGCGGACGCTTATCTCCAAACTGTCCCAATCAGTCTGCCAACCTCTCGCTCGACTTGGGGTAAATTCATGCCCAGGAGGCGCGGTTGCGCTGATCACGGCCACATGCGATTGTAGGAACCGCCGTCAGCTTGTTTTTGTTTCCGACCACCTTCCATACCATGTGTCCTGCCAACGTTGTGGGGCATATTGGCAGCCTGACACAAGACCTCTGTGCCGCTTCTCTATTCTGTGCTGTGCGTCGCAGAATGCCGGCCGGTGTCGTGGATTGATTGTAGTGGAGCACTGCCGCCAGAAGAGGTTCAAGGCCCCCATCTTCAATTCTTGTTACGTAGACCTCTCGGCACGCATTGAGTGACCGGAAGTGACGGCGGCTGATGCGCCTGGATTTACCTGCCATTTGACCAGCTGCCAAATTGTCCTTCTAACAGTTGTACAGTCGCGGAGCAAACCCCGAGTGCAGTCGACCATTGTGTCGCCCATCCTTGGTCCTCGCAAGTACCGCAAGTTTCCCGAGCAAGCAACGAAGCAACCCAACTCGCCATTGCACAACTGTCTCGCAACCTGCAGCAGGGCGATCAGGGGGCTTGGGATACTATGCGACGGCCGACAAGTGATCCGCCGGCCGAAAAGCAGAGTGGAGCTGCACGAGGCGTCTACGGGACTTGACGTTGGCGTGGTAGGAAAAGTACATGCGCGGTAAATGCGGCAAGACGAGCGAGGAAGGAGGTACTGTGCAGTGTAGCATCGAACAGTTGTTGTTGCTTCATGTGGGCCTTCATCTCCCCGGATTGTCATCTCCAGCTGATCAGTCGGTTATTCTCGGCGCGGGGGAATTCAGAATTACCCACTTTATCTCCACGTCCCCACAGAGCGCGAGACGTTCAGAGTCGCTGAGATAGTGCTGCGCAATTTTGGACGATCATGCGCTCGGAAACTGCGTACCAGCCTCCTCAGGCATTGTCACCCAAGGGGGTGCTATGAACAGAACGAGGTGCAACTGCAATGCTCAGTAAGCGCCACTTCATCTGACCACTGTTAGCTGTACAAGTACGCTTCAGGGTAACGCAATGGTCTACGCTTCTGCTGAGGACGCCATGTATTAGTTCTGCTCTGTAGCGGTATTGCGAGCAATGCCATCGGATTCGAGAGCGATTGATTGTAGCTCGGAGGGAACCGCACGTAGTTGAGTGGGCGACGGTGGGCCACGTGTACAACGTGCGTAAGGAAGGAACGGCCGATGGCAGAGATGGCAGAGATGGCAGGAACCGACCCGTGGACAGCCCAACTTCATGGCGAGGCGCGGTCTTTGCCTCTTCACCCCAAATCTACCATCTCGCCACGCTCGAGGATGAATTGGACCGGTGGCAGACTGCAGCGATCCAAAGATGCAAACAAAGGGATCATTCAGAAACAGAAGGCCCATTTCGCGCGAGCACGAACACAACTGCAGCACGACTCTAGGGCAAGCACGTCTACCTTTCCCTATGCCTTCCTCGGTGATGAAAGAGCAAGCCAGCAACCCCAGTTCCCACTAACCAGCGCGCGTACCGCTCGCTTTACAGGGCGTAGTAGAGACAGGAGCGCAGCAGCTTCGCCCGTTCACCATGACCGGCCTGGGACGCGCAATGTTGCCGAAAGGAGACCTCCGCATGGTCACGATCAAGCAAATGCTGCATGGTCCGGTAACACGAGCGGTAACTATGTGCCGCGCCTCCTCACCGATCAGACGCACCTGGTAATACGGCCTGCTGATATCTTTCATAGGCAGACATCACCAAGACAGAAGCCCAGACGCTGACGACTCCGAGGAGAGCCTCCTAGAAGCGAAAAGGAGATTGTTGCGACAGAATGACTGGGCCGGCCTGGCGCGACCGACGCCTCCGGTTATGAATTCTAGAGCCCAGCAAGGACGAGACGAGATAGGCAATCGCAGAAAGCCCAGCCATCGCAACGCATTGACCAAACGCGAGGCCCCTTCAAGGCACGTGCCACTGTCACACCAGACTGACAGCCGCCGACAGCTCGGTGGTGGCGCCCATCAAAACCACGATATCAAAATCCGCATCGGTGACGATGCATTGACGAACCGGACGACTGTGCAGCATTCCTCGCAAGCTCAAGCTCAAGAATCCGTTGCGGTGTACGACGCCACGTCTGAGGACATGACCCTAGGCAATGATGCTCTGCATAGAGCTGCCCTAAAGCCGGGGCAGCAGGTAGATCCAAACGCTTGTTGGTTCGTGGGGGCGCCAACGCACGCTCATCGAAACTCAATGCGGATGGCAACGCCGCAGAGCCAGCAACCCTACTCTCTTGACGGGTCAGTGGCCAGTATGCGCGCTGGTCGAAACGAAGGCTCCAATGCATCGCCGAATGACTGGTCCATCATCAATTCATCCGCTGAAGATAATGCCAGCTCGAACAAAAAGGGTGAAGTCTCGAATTACTGTATCGAAGACATTGCCCGCTCATCGCGCCTCACTTTTGACACGGCGGCCGAGTTCTCAGCAGTAGCCCCAATAAAGAACGCGTCCACGTGCAACCTGATCGGTGAATCGAATCATGACCACTGTACGGCTAATGCGACGGTGACAGAATCAGGCAATGTCCAAATGGAAGCAGGAGCTGCCGGTAGAGCTGAATCCAGACTCCCTCGCAGTATCGACGAGGGTCCTTGGATGGCTTTCCTTCCAGTCCAGGCGAGTAGTTCCAGCCTTTCGGTTGCAGACGATCCATCCGCACTCAATCGGGCGCCTGATCGGCCGTCACCAAATCCCCCATCGGATTCTGCGTTGTGGTCACAGCGAGTTACCCAGGGTACTCGAACGCTGAGTAACGTTTCCCTGTGCGTCTCTTCGTCTTTGCCTTCTATTGCGCGAAAAAGCGACAAGAACGAGCTACGAGAACGACTGCATATGGGAACAAGAAGGTCGGGACGTCCGAAGAAGCAACGCGACGAGAACGACAAATTCTGGCAGAGGCTCGTGTTCGGAAGTGACGAGGTCGACTCAGCAGATGGTATTCTCGAGACCGCAACAAGTCCAGACAAGGCGGGTATGGACGAAAGGATGATTCTTCCATCTGTGGCTGTGTCACGTGGCTCTACACCGTGCGATCCGCTCTGTGGTCTAGGCTTTGCGTAAGCGACAATACACAAGCTGCACCAACCCGTGCGCCACTTGTAACGTCTTCAGGGCCAATATTGCCCATGATCACATCGACAGCTTCACTGAGTCGTGGTCAGGCAGAAATCCCAAGTAAGAAGAATGGAGATGCAGCAATGAGGGCAGCGGTCTCGGACTGCAGTCGGTGACTCACACCTCAATGCGCAACAACGTGTCCTCTGTCCGTGATACCAACTCTTGAGATTTTCGGTGACTCAGCACGAGCAACCCGCATTGACCTGAAGCGCGAGGAAGACAGCACATTCGACCTTGTCGGGCCGACTCAAAAGAGCAAAACGAGGTGCAACGCAGATCGGATGAATTCCGGTGAGCAGTGCTAAAGTGAACAAACTTGATCACCTTTGGCGTATTAAAATGTGTGTTCCCTATCACGAGGAAGGGGGTGATGGCGCAGGGGCGTGCGGGAGCTCGCCTGACAGCGGCTCAAGCGACTTGCCTTGCAACGCTCGCTCTACCCAGCAAATCCAGGCTGCACACAACAATGGTGAAATAACTGATCCCTACCGGCCAATTCGCTAGTCATTGGGCAGCAACATGCCTTGAAGTCAACAAGCGGTCAGCTGGAGTGGCATGCACGCGAAACGTTTTCCGTGTGTTTGTTCTTCTCATTGGTGTGCACTTTTCGCAAATGAATATCTGTACCTCCCACGAGATTGGAATCGTCGCTCAATCGTGTTGCACAGTACGCTCACCGCCACAGGCTAACGTAGGGTTTCTTGCACGCGCCATGACCAAGACCCTTTCCTCGGTGTTTCTTTGACTGAATTGATGCGTGTCGTGCATGTCAATGGCTTGCCATGGGAGCAGGGTGCGATACGTGCGAGCCCTATATCGGGACACTTTGCGTGAGACGAGTGGGAAATGCGCACGCAGCCGAGTAAGGATTACACGGTAGCATTCAGCACTGCATTCCTTAGGCCACCTGGACCCGCCGCAGACGGCCGTGGCGATATTGGGCACACGGGGGTTGGAATGCATCCAGCTGATGCATTGACGTCAAACACAAAACCAAGTCGGAAAACGGCATGGAAGTTCAGCTGCACGAGGGAAGTGGGAAGAAGCGATTTGCGACGAAGGGCGCAGAGGAAGCGATAGCTATCATCCTACGGGCGATGGGCATGTGACGTTGCCGGGGGATCCCAAAAGTGGCTTGGTTGTGGGGAGGCTGCATGATGATTTGTGGGCGCCAGGGGTCAAGTCCAGCTGAGGATGCCGGGCTTCCAGAAGACGGTCGGAATAAGGCAGCGTCACGCGACTGGTGTGCATGGCATAGGATAGGATAGGATAGAATAGGATAGGATAGGATAGGATAGGGAGCAGCACGGCAACATGTCACCGTACAGTGTACACGCGCTCGCCGTGACGAGTGGCACAGCGCCATGGCAGGCAGCGCTGCGGTGAGTGACGCGGCGGGGGCCTTGATTGACGCTGGCGCGATCGGCGCCAGGGGGAACCAGTCGGTCGGCACACGTTTGTTTCAATGCGACGGGCCCGCGCCACGTGCGGGCGGCGGAAACGACGAAACGACGAAACGACGAAGCGACGAAACGACACGACGAAGCCACGCTGCCCTCGTCGCAGCATGGGGACAGCCGGCGTGTTGTTTGGCACGTCGCGGAGACATTTCCCGGTCCATCAGCACTCACTCGCGGCAGCAGGGACGGCGTGTGTGGGTAAGCATGGAGCATGGAGCATGGAGCACGCACGGAGAGCATGGCGCATGGAATGGGTACACGGCAGCGCCCCTGGACAGAGGTACATACACAGATGGTATGATGGAGCTGGCAGATGCACGCAGGCCACGTCCCGCCGACGTCGCCGTCAGCTTGGACGGTGGTGGTACTCGTGGTGCCAGCCTGCCTGCCAGTGTGCATGCCCGACGCGCTCCGCTACGCTGCCGTCGTCCATGTGCCGTCGGGCGCGGTGGCTGGCTATTATCAACCATGCTGGCTGGCATGAAGGAGCTCAGCCTTGTGTCGCGCTGGCGACGGGCCGTGATTCGCGTGCCTGTCTGTCTGGTTGTCTCCGTCGGATTGCGGCGGCGCTGCTGCTGCTGACGAGGGCGGCGTACAGCTGGCGCGCTCGCGTGCAAGAGACGACAGGGAGACACTGGCAGGGAGGCAGGGAGAGGGTGGCAGCGGCGACGAGACGGAGATTTTCAGGCGCCCTCGTCCCCAAGCAGCGCTGGGCTGGGTGGAGCAGGCCGACTGACTGTCGGTTTCACCACGAAAGCGGGGCGGGAGAGTGGGAGGAGCGGCACGAGCAGGCTTGGAATGAGGGCGCGCGCGCAGCCGCAAGATCCGGTACAGGCTCATCAGGCCACTGGGCGTCGTGGCCAGGGGAGCGCGGCGGCTGTGAATTGCGTGCGGCGGCGGCGTCCTACACCGCCGCGGGCATAGCGCTGGCCGCTCGCCGTTAGAAAAGTCGTTGCCGTTGCCGTTGCACGTCTCTAGTCTCTAGTATTTACCTTTGTCTACCTTGTACCCTGTACTGTACCAGTCTACTGCTCCCTAGTCAGTCGCTCCGGCACCCGCAACCTAATTTGTTTCCTCGAGCAACCGCCCGCCGCACATCTCCAGCCTGTGAGCCCGCCTGCACTGCACTGCATCCCCAATCCACGCACCCGCGCCCCTCGACAGCCTCGACAGCCTCGCATACACGCTGCATTGTCAATCCTCCTCCACACGGCCGCCTGCAGCTGCAGCTGCCCGATCGGTCCGCCCACCGTCTCCCTCGCCTACCCCCCACGACGCCCACCGCCCACCGCCCACCGCCCACCGCCCACTGCCTACCGCTGCGAACGCCCCGCCGGCACCCCTGCTCCTTCTGCTGCACTGCATGCAGCGCGTCTGCACGCAAGCAAGCCCTCTGCAGCTGACCGGCATCGCCCAGCGTCTTCGCGCATAGCGCTTCAGCGCCCCGTACCACGCAGTCCTCCACGATCCCTCCCGCGCGCCATGCTGCTTTGGTAGCGCGACCCGTCACAGCCGCTGTCTATAATACCGTGCATTCACTCCGCTGAGGGCGCGCCCACCAGAACGCTCCTTCCGTTGCCCACCAGCATGCCGACGCACTAGACCTCGCCTCGCTCCGTCATCCATACAACCTCCCTCCCCCCTCACAAAAATGTCTCTCCTCAACGGAGACCCCAAATCGCACCGCCCGCGCCTCCCCTCACCCCAGCCCTCCTTTGCGCGCGCAATCACCATTCCCGCCGCCCGCGGCAGCCCCGCGAGCATAGCCTCGCACTTTGGCCGCAATGGCAGCCTGTCGTCGACCCCCGAGGGCATGGTGCCTCTCACCAGCTGCTCGTTGCCGGCCGTGCCCTCCTACATGCTGCCCGAATCCCTCATCCAGCCGCCCATGAGCACCCCGCCTACCTCCTCCCCCAACGCCATGGCCGAAGCGCTGGGCAGGGGTCCCGCGTTAATACGAAGAGTCAGTCGGGGCGCACAGGGCCTGCCCAACAGGTTCCGGCGCGGTGGCTCGGCCGCTCACCGGGAGAAGAGCTCCGGACCCGTCATCATGCGCCGCCGGAGCGACAGCAGGACAGCCGTCGAGGGCGTCATGGAGCTCTCCGACCTCGACATCAACTACCTCGACGACGAAGACGCAGAGCTGGCCGTGGACGAGGATGGCGATCCCATCGTCGATGCTCTCGGCATTGCATCCGCCCGGCCCATGGTCAGCTCAATCCCTTCCACCTTTGTGTCGGCGCCGAAGCGGAACTCACGAGTAGAACAGGGCACTATGCTGCTCAAAATCACCAAGAAGGCCAAGAAGAACATTCTCCTGCGCCTGGACTTGGACTCCGCAAAGGTCTTCTGGGACCCTTCTCGGCCATGGAAGTACTTCTACATCGATGATGTCAAGGACTTCCGCACTGGAGCCGATGCCAAGCACTACCGCGAAGAGCTGGGCTACGACGAATGGTACGAACCGCTCTGGCTTACCATCGTATATTCCGACACAAGCCGTTCCAAGGGCAAGATAAAGACCATGCACCTCATTGCACCCGACGTGTTCGTCTTCAACATGTGGACCGATACTCTCAATGCTGTGTCGCGTGATCGGATCGATATGATGGCCAGCCTGATGGGATTCGCCGAGAAGAGCGCTCGACTGGTCTGGAATCGCCAGATGAAGAAACGATTCAACGGAAAAGATCATCCACAAGACGAGGAAACCATGGATCTCCAGGGCACCATCGAACTCTGTCGCAGTCTGCACATCAACTGTTCCGAGCAGATGCTCCAGTCATACTTTGTCGATGCTGACCAAGACCACACCGACACCCTCAACCAAGAAGAGTTCCTGCACTTTGTGCGTCGATTGAAGAAGAGGAAAGACCTGAAACAGATCTACAAGCAGTTCACGCCTGCGCCCCACTCGGGCATGGATCAACACACTTTCTTCGAGTTTCTCCAGCGGGAACAGGGCGTCGACGTCAACGCCAATGTTGACCATTGGAATTCGATTTTTGAGAAGTTGACGGGTGCTGCCAAGCCGAAATCGACGCCCCCTGACGATGGCGAGATTCCACTTCCTCCGACCATGAACTTCCCAGCGTTCCAAACCTTCCTCACCTCCGACGTGCACAACCCCATCTTCAAGCCGAACAACAAGACGTCGAAGCTCGAACGTCCGTTGAACGAATACTTTATCTCAAGTTCCCACAACACCTATCTCTTGGGCCCTCAAGTCAAAGGAACGTCCAGCACCGAAGCCTACATCACCGCGCTCCAGAAAGGTTGCCGCTGTCTGGAGATCGACTGTTGGGATGGAAGTGACGGCAAGCCCATCGTCACGCATGGGCGAACGCTCACCAAAAGCATAACCTTCTCCGATGCAATCAGGGTGATCGACAAGTACGCTTTTGTGGAGTCCCAGTATCCCCTCATTTTGTCCCTTGAGGTTCACTGCTCCCCTGACCAGCAGGCCCTCATGGTCAAGACTATGGTTGAGGAGTTTGGCGATAAGCTCGTGGCTCAACCTTTATCGGATGGCTACCAGTTGCCGTCACCAGAGGAACTCAAGAGCCGAATCCTCATCAAGGTGAAAGGCCCTCCCGAGGAACTTGATACAAGGGCGCTTGCCCAAGAATTGACTACTCGCAAGCGCGAGCGTAGCTTCAGCTCGCCTTGGTCACGCCCTGTGCAGATGGACAACAGCCTCATACCCAATTCTCCCCTCATCTCGAGCCCTCATTCATTGAGCCCGCCAGAGCGTGCGAATGCTTTCTGGGCATCCCCTCGTACCTCAGCCACATCGACAACATACATCGCGACACCATCTCTGATCAGCTCCGCAGACGACAGCGACAGCCCCCATGTAACTGCCGCCGAGGATCAAGAGAAGAGGAAGCCCAAGAAGACGAAGACGAGCAATATTACCGATGTGTTGGGCCGGCTAGGCGTCTACACTCGGGGCATCAAGTTTACCGACTTTGATGCGGTGGAAGCCGAAAATCCCAACCACGTCATCTCCTTCAACGAACGTGTCTTCGACAAGCTCACCAAAAACGGCGGACGTGACAAGCAGCGTCTCGAGGAGCACAACATGTCATGTTTGATGCGCGTGTACCCTGGTGGACATCGCATCATGTCGAGCAACTTCGATCCTCTCCGTTTCTGGCGCCGCGGTGTTCAGATGGCTGCCACCAACTGGCAAACATACGACCTGGGACAGCAACTGAACGAGGCTATGTTCGCTGGTGGCAATGATCGGAGCGGCTACGTGTTGAAACCTGCCGAGCTCCGGTACCACGATCAGACGCCTGTGGTTGGTCCACGACGAGCACCAAAGATGCAAGTCAAGTTCACTGTGCAGATCATCTCTGCCCAGCAACTTCCGCGACCGAAGACCGACGCCCCTATCAGCCCGTTTGTTCAATTCGAGATGTACTGTGCCGAGGATGCTGGTCCGAATGCGACTGGGATCGGCGGTCAGGACGTCTCTACCCACAAGGACGGATACTCAGGCATCGGTCAACCGCTCAAGAAGAGGACACGAACCGTTCCAGGGAATGGATACAACCCAGAATTCAAAGACGAGATTGAGATGACGGTAACCACCCGCTTTCCGGATCTGGTTTTTGTCCGCTGGACGGTCTGGAATACCATTGAAGGAAAGCCGGAGAGTGCTCCGTTGGCGCAGTTCACGGCTAAATTGAATGCCGTTCAACAGGGCTACCGTCACATCCCCCTGTTTGACAGCAACGGAGAGCAGTACCTGTTCTCGCGACTGTTCTGCAAGATCAAGAAGCAGGATGTCGTTCCAGCATCGACCCTGTCTGCCATGGCTGGGCACAACTCGCGTCGGGCATCTGTGGAGCCCATGAACCCGCCGTTGGAGCAACCCAATAGGTCCAACAGCAGCAACATCTTCAAACGCTTGATCCGAGCTCCCAGCGAGCGCAAGAAGCGCAAAGAGGAGAGACTCAACGGCGACTGGAAAGAACAGGACTGGGACGTCATCAGTCGCAGTAGCACTTTCGAACGATAACCGGAACCTGTGGATGTTACTTTATCATCCGACCCTCTGACTGACGCCCAATCTGCACACATTACCGTGGCCACGTCTCAGAGGCAAGGATTTCCCTTCTTGTGTACTATATTATACCTACAAACTGTCTGCCACCTTCCCAGGAGAGTTGGTACTACGAATTCAGGATCAGTCGGTTGGGCTGCATTGTCCTTGCGGATTGGTTTCCTGTTCTTGGGGTAATATGCGCGCAATGCGGGACGGGCGGGCGGCATCGACCCGCATACTCCTTTCGGACAATACACGTGCGACCAGCCAGAGCGACAATCTTGCACCTGCCGCACTGCCGCGCACACCACGTCACAAGTGACACCCCGGCACGGCGGCACATGGGAAACTCTCTGTCGGTCGTACGATCATCTCATCTCGCCTAGCTCGTCCTCCCGAAAACGAACCATCCAGCGATCCTGCGGACAACGGCGCTCGTTCTTTTAGCCACAAACAACATCTGGTATCTCGGCACTTTATACCCCCACGCACCACCATTTTTCTTTCGCCACACGGGCACCCTTGGATCTTTTCGGCGTCACTATCGGGATACAAACGTCACATATTGGGAAAACATGCATAGACCTGGGAGCATTTGCTATTCGGAGCTTCGTTGCTCGTTCGCTTGATACCAAACCGCGCCGGAGCACCATGCTGCTCTTCGGATCGTCTTTTTTTTTTTTTTTTTTTTTTCCTTTTCTTCTCTCTCTGTCTCGTTGTTTTTCCTCTGATTTTCCTTTGTTCTTGTTGATGGCATGACCTGGGAGGGCGAGGTCTGAGATCTGTCTATCTGTCTGGGATTCGGACTCTACTCTGGGTTGGCTATCTGTTGATTTATCTACCGTTTGTTCTTTCTTGTTAAGCGCGGGCGCTGTTGCGTCACGTGCGGGCATGTGTTTTTGTGAGCGGCATTTGTGGGTTATTTTCGCTTCTTTCTTCTTCTTCTGGGCGGGGTTCCAGCGACTGGATGCCTTGATGGACCAGTCTTTTTTTTTTCTTCTTCATCTTCTTTTTCGCTCTCCTTTTTTTTTTTTTTTTCTTTACTGGGGGATTCTACACCCTTTTGTCAGCTGGGTTTGCGACATGGATGTGTCGGGCCTGGCGGATGGGGAAAAGTTGAGCGAGGAGAGGAGATATAGAGCATAGGACAGTGAATGATACCATGGCCGTGAAAGGGTCGATTGAGCGCGTCGGGGACGCGCCAGCTGCATGTTTTTTTTTTTTTATGTTTGACTCGTGACTTGTGATGTGATGTGATGGGTGTGGAGTGGTACACTTTGCTTGGGTGGTACACTTGCAGAGCAGAGAGGAGAGGAGAGGAGAGGAGAGCAGAGCAGAGCAGAGGAGAGGAGAGGATCCAACCTGACAAGGAACCCCAGCTCCCGTGCTCGTGCTCGTGGTCGTGTTAGAGTGCAAAGGTTCAATCCCCTTTGCTAACTCGTCGTCGTTTCGCTATCTGTTTATCTATCTCGTCGACCCCGTCCAACGCGCTCCATAGATGGGCATCCTAATACGCAGATTCTATGATTCCGCACTGTACCGCGCTGTACCGCACCGCACTGCACCATGCTGCCACGACTTACTTACACACAACCGACCAACCACCCTACCCGTACCCCTACCGCCAGCGCCTCATTCCCTGCCGTCCAGCCACTCCCTCCCTCCCTCGCCTCCACACCCGCGGACCGCCAAAGCAAAAGCAAAAGCAAAAAAGGGAGGCAACGGCAAAAACGGACCGAACCGGAACAAAATGTACCACGGCCGCTACGCCACACCACGCCACGGCAGCGTGTTTTGCTTTTTTTATTTGCTCGCCGCGCTGCAGGGATTGCGGGGACGGAGGGACGGGCTGAGAGATGAAGGATGAGGGATGAGGGATGAGGGATGAGGGATGAGGGATGATGGGGACCCCCCCTGGTTCGGGATTGCGTAATACCCGGGGTGCGTGGCCAGGTGGAATACGAATGTAGGGGGAGGGGGGGTAGCCTTGGGCTTGGGCTTGGGCTTGGGAGTAAGTGAGTGAGTGAGGGGAGTTGGTTTGGTGTGTGTGTGTGTGTGTGTGGGAGGTTGACGTCTAGGCGTGAACTTACGTTTCGGGGTTATGGTTATGGGATGCGAACGAGTGGAGTGGAGTGGGCTGGGCTGGGGAGGGAGGGAGGTGACCTGTGAACTTACGGCCGGGGTGCAGGGGGCCTGGGATGCGGAAACGTGCGGAAAGATCGGAGGGGAGGTGCGTGCATTGTTTTGGAGGTGAGACTGGGGAGGGAGGGAGAGCTGAGGATGGGGTCGGGGGCAGTGACAATGACGGGCGGGATTGCGTGTGCGGTGCAGGGAGGGAGTTGGCGCCGAGGACTGAGTGAGGGAGTGGACTGACTGTAGGATTGCGACGGGCTGCACATGTTACGCCGGCCTCCATTCGCTCTAAGATGTGCAGTCCTTACCCCGCACGATGCATATTGCGCGAGCCGCGTCTTGAGGCTACGTCTGCATCGTTGCGGCGAGGTGTAGCTAGTGCGACCGTCGCGGATGTCGCACAGCGCGGTATGCATGCACGCACGCACGCGAGCGACAGGCCTTGACGCGTCGGCGTCATGCGCGCGTCGAGCAGATGGCCACCGGTGAAGAAGCTTCCAGTTCGTTGCACCGCATCCCGCAGACGGCCCGAAGAAGCGACGCGCAGTGCACACCCTGGAAAGCCCCCTCATGCTTCGTGCCTGGGGTACTCCAGGTCATACGACATACCAATAGCAAGGGGTGGCGACTGGTTCCGGGAGTTTTACACGAGGTGGAGACGTGCTGATGTGTGCCATTCAGTCATGGTGTATGTCGCGATGCGGGGCGAAAAGGCGTTGGCAGAGGGTCGAGATCAGATCGTACCACACGCCGTTAATCGGTAAGGGGGACGCGCAGCGTGTGTGAGTGCAACCCTGGAGTGAAGCGGTGAGTCTGTAGACGCGCTGCAGGGGCCGAGAGCGTAGATCAACATACAGCATTAATGGAAAAGCGCCGTGTTTATGTGAGGTGAGCCTGCTGTAAGGTTGCAGGGTAGGCCAAAGCTCGCACGACTTTGTTGCAACCGTGCGTCCATGTGATAAGCAGCCTTATGTGCAGAATTATGTGAGTAAGAATGTGTTCCGCTCCTCGTCGTACTCCGAATTGCGGAGTATTGTTACGGAGAAGAGCGTGGCTGACGTATTGTTGTACAGTGTACGCTTGCAATTGACTGCTCGAGCGCTTTATGTTTTTCGTGATTCAGGTGAGGGTCGAAAGTAACCGCTGCGTGCTGTGGAGGCATTCATGAACCGTTTGATGGTGTATAACATCCGGGAATGATTACTGCCGTGTTCGATAACGACGGCTGGTCTGCGTGATCCGCGATCTTCCGGTGAGCATACCTTAGCTCTCTAAACGTTACCTTGCGTACAGTATTCCGTGGTTCGATAGGTAGTTCAAGAGGAAGCGACCAGCCAAGGGGGAAAATGCAGGCTCCGTCCGACAACCATATCATGCCTTAATTACGCGTGCGCGCCTTAAAGTGAAGCTGACGCTTACAAAAAGGTGCAGTGCAGCTTCAGCCAGGCCGTGCTTGTCTCCGCAGAAAGAGCGTGTCATTGCTCTGCAGTATGCAATGTAATATTCTGCAGGGGCGGGCCGGATTCAGGCGATCATCATGACCTCAGAGACTATTGACTGATATTGAGGGCATGAGGCCGAAGCCGGCCAGTAGCGAGTCGTAGACATACATGTTGCTGCATGGACTGGTGGTAATATCGGGCCTCGCCTGGGTACAATCCTATCGCACATCGATTGGCAATGTGGCGCGCCAGCCGCTATGTGATCTCGTGGAGAGTAATAGGTATGCCTCTAATTGTTATCCCGCGCCTAGCAACACATCTGCGGCCTGGGATGACACACGAGCTAGAGATGCGTCTCCGTGGAGCGGGTGTTGCGGCATCCGAGAGGAGTTCGTGTGAGCCTGCAAGAGTGTGGTGATGATCTACGATGATTGGCTGGCGGACAAAAGGCGTGGTATTCATTGTAGACGACGTGGCATCGCGGGAACGGTTACTTCCCTGGGTGATTTTGATTGACAAACGCTCTGGGCCCCATGATGCGGTCTAATCTCACTAGCGATCGGTACTGCAAGATCAAGAAAAGGAAACAGCTCTAAGGCGAGCATAAGCGAAGTCTATTGTGGTCAGTAACGCGGGTTTTGTCTCCTCAGGTTGGCCGGAACAAAACAAACACCTGCAACAGCCACACCCATGCCTCTTCGACGCACCTCGGCCGGGTAAGGTAGATAGGAGGCATTGGTCAGTGGGTCCGAGCTCTCGATAGCAGTGAGCTGCACTTGCACCGCGGCCCATGCAGTCAATACGGTGGAAGAGAGCGTGACAGACCAGAAGATAATGCAGGCGCGCAGTGTGGTTAGACTGGTCGCACACACAGCTCGCCTACAGGGTAAGAGAGTGGTTGACGTTGTGTTCCTGAACCCCGCAATGGCTATACGTGAAAACCCTCGGGTGACTCCGAGCAAAAAGTGAGGTTCATTTACGCTTTTGAGAGGTTGTTGGTACTTTGATCGGTCTGGAAGATGATTTGACACCAACTAACAGGTTCGCGGGGACGGGAGACCAACCGACCGAGGGTAACGCTGTCCCCGGGTCGCGGACGGGAGGGTAGAGCCGGGCCAGGGCCAGCATCTCGCTCCGTAGTAATTCGGTGCCGGACCGAAAGTGATCCTTTGGCATGCGACCCCGAAGCGCCACGTGACTTCAGTTATGCAGCTGCCGGGGACTGGACGTGGGAGCAAACCTCGAGATGAAACACAACGTTTCTCGAACAATGGATGATTAGCATTGCAACATGCGAGATGCACGCAATCCCGGAAGTATGACTTGCACAAGACGGTCCTGAGTCTTTCGTCCACTTCGTTGCACCCGTGTTCTTTGCACTCCCTGAACAAGTACGTGCCGGCATTGAGGGATGTTGCAGCGCAAAGACACCAGCAAATGACGCCAGACAGTCAATCATGAAGAGGTGTTACGCGGCTCTGCCTGCCAGTGTCCCAGCAGCCGCATGTGCAAGCCACCACAAGCTGGATCAATCTCCTTTGCTCACACATCGTGGAAGTATCGTCTGAAGCAGATTCGGAGTAAAGAAGAACGGGACGAGCATGCACACAGGACGCTGGGTGTTGGGAACGTGAGGTGGTGGACCCTTGGGACGAACCAGCGCACGGACCGCCAAGACACCCGACAGCCGCGAGAATGCGGTAGCGGCAGCCCACTTCGTCAACAGAGACAATCTTTCGCCGCCACACGTCTCCGCGCAAACCCCCCGCGCTCCCCGCCAACAATACAGCGAGCGATGGTGTAGACGGCTGGCTTATTCACCTCCGCGTACATCCACCACCCGCCAGATTTGGCCATCTACTGCCGCCCGCGCGCATACAAATTTCCCCACACCAACCCAGCGCAGGCGGTCCAGCAGTCATGGAGGGCGCCTTCACGCACATGGGCAACCACCTGGTGTCCGACTCTGCCGCCACCATCAACGCCGGCGCTGGCGACGAAGAGAGCATCTTGGACGGCGATCTTTCCCGCGGCATCACGGGTTCACGCAGGCGACGCATGGACGATGAAGAGACGGACATGTACGACGACGACGACGACTTGGAGAGCCTGGTCAGCATGCCCGTCGACGGAACAAACGGCAAAGCAGGCGCCAAGCAGGAGGAAGAGGTCGAGCTTCCGGCACACGCGTGCGCGTAAGTAGCGAAGCTCTGTGGCCGAGCACGACTAAATCAAGGGCAGGTATTGCGGTATCCACAACGCCGGCAGCGTCGTCAAGTGCCTGGCCTGCAGCAAGTGGTTCTGCAGCGCCCGCGGCAACACGTCCTCGTCGCACATCATCAACCATCTCGTGCGCGCCCGCCACAAGGAGGTCCAGCTGCACCCGCTCTCCTCGCTCGGCGACACCATCCTAGAGTGCTACAACTGCGGCACCAAAAATGTCTTCCTCCTCGGCTTCATACCCGCCAAGTCAGACACTGTTGTCGTTCTGCTGTGCCGCCAACCCTGCGCCGCCATGCCCTCGCAGAAAGACATGAACTGGGACACGTCCCGCTGGCAGCCGTTGATCGAGGATCGCTCCTTCCTTCCCTGGCTCGTGCCTCCCCCGACCGACCAAGAGCAGCTCCGCGCCCGCCACCTCAGCCCGCAGATGATCGCCAAGCTGGAGGAACTCTGGAAGGACAATGCATCCGCCACCATTGCCGATCTCGAGAAGGGCGCCGGTCAAGAGGAGGTTATTGCCAAGGTCCTGCTCCGCTACGACGATGCGTTCCAGTACCAGAACGTTTTCGGGCCGCTTGTCAAGATCGAGGCCGACTACGACCGCAAGCTGAAGGAGTCGCAGTCACAGGACGGACTTGTTGTACGCTGGGACATGGCGCTAAACAACAAACACACTGCCAGCTTTGTCCTGCCCAAACTCGAACTGGGTGATGTTAAGCTCGCTGTAGGCGACGAAATGCGCCTGAGGTACACCGGAGAACTCCGTCCGCACTGGGAAGGCGTCGGCTACGTGATCAAGATCCCGAACAACCAGTCGGATGAAGTCACCATTGAGCTGCGGACCAAGGGCGACCACAAGTCTGTACCGACCGAGTGCACACACAACTTCAGCGCCGACTATGTCTGGAAAGCCACCTCGTTTGACCGCATGCAGCACGCTATGAAAACGTTCGCTATCGATGAGATGAGCGTGTCAGGATACATTTTCCACCGCCTTCTGGGCCATGAGGTTGCGTCTGCGCCGATGAAGATTCAGCTGCCCCGCAAGTTCAGCGTCCCGGGACTACCTGAGTTGAACGCCAGTCAGATCAATGCAGTTAAGAGCGTGCTACAGAAGCCATTGAGCTTGATCCAAGGTCCTCCCGGTACCGGCAAGACTGTGACTTCCGCGACCATCATCTACCACTTGTGCAAAATCAACGGCGGCCCGGTTCTAGTCTGCGCTCCTTCCAACGTTGCCGTGGATCAGCTTTGCGAGCGTATTCACTTGACCGGGTTGAAGACAGTACGTGTCACCGCCAAGTCAAGGGAGGACGTCGAGTCTTCTGTCAACTTTTTGTCGCTTCACGAGCAGGTCCGCATGAACGACACAAACGTGGAATTGAACAAGCTCAACCAACTCAAGAGCGACGTCGGAGAACTTTCGAGCCAAGACGAGAAGAAGTTCAAGCAACTTACTCGTGCTGCGGAGCGTGAGATCCTCAACGCAGCCGATGTCATTTGCTGCACTTGCGTTGGCGCTGGCGACCCTCGCCTTTCCAAGATGAAGTTCAGGACCGTATTGATTGACGAATCGACACAGTCGGCTGAACCCGAATGCATGATCCCGCTCGTACTAGGCTGCAAGCAGGTTGTATTGGTTGGAGATCACCAACAGCTTGGACCCGTCATCATGAACAAGAAGGCGGCCACGGCCGGTCTCAACCAGTCTTTGTTTGAGCGATTGGTCATTCTCGGCTGCTCTCCGATCCGACTGCAAGTTCAGTATCGCATGCACCCCTGCCTTTCCGAGTTCCCCTCGAACATGTTCTATGAAGGCTCTCTACAGAACGGTGTCACGATGCAGGATCGTATCCGCCGTGACGTCGACTTCCCTTGGCCGGTTGGTGACAACCCAATGATGTTCTGGTCCAACATTGGAGCGGAAGAGATCTCGGCCTCCGGAACGTCATACCTAAACCGAACGGAAGCTCAGAACGTAGAAAAAATCGTCACTCGCTTCTTCAAAGCTGGTGTACTTCCTGGCGATATCGGTATCATTACGCCCTACGAGGGACAACGTAGCTACGTTGTCAGCTCCATGCAGGCCACGGGAAGCTTCAAGAAAGAGAATTACAAGGAAGTTGAGGTTGCCTCCGTTGATGCCTTCCAGGGACGTGAAAAGGACTTCATCATCCTTTCCTGCGTTCGTTCCAACGACCATCAAGGTATCGGTTTCCTGAGTGACCCACGCCGTCTCAACGTGGCTCTGACGCGAGCCAAGTACGGTCTGGTCATTCTAGGTAACCCGAAGGTGCTCTCCAAGCACCCGTTGTGGCACTACCTTCTCCTCCATTTCAAAGAGCGCAATTGTCTCGTGGAGGGTCCCTTGACGAATTTGCAGGTTTCGCTCCTGCAGTTCAGCCGTCCGAAGCAATCTTACCGCGGCCCTCAGCGTTACCAAATGGCATATCAGCACGCCAACGCGATGACCGCTGGGCGTCAACCAGCTGGTTGGAACGGAAACAAACGTCAAGAGTACAACGACAATGGATCCATCGTCGGATACATTCCGGATGACGTCTCTTCGGTCCATTCTTCAGCCCTCGGCGGTGGCGGTGTGAACGTGCCTTCCAACTACCCTCCCATGTTCTCCAACTTCCAGGATAGTTGGCCTTTGCCCGGTCGCAACGGGGCGCTCAAGAGCAAGAACGGTGCTCCCAGCATCGCTGGCGAATCGGTCGCTGCTAGCGAGATGACGGATACACGAAGCAGCATTGCCGACGGCCCCGGAGGCATTAGCCTGACTGGCTTGAGCCTCAACGACTACACCAAGCCCACGTCTTTGAGCCAGTCTGACCGCTTGAACCGATTTGTTGAAGCTACGCGCCGAAACGAAAACGTTCCCGGCAATTACGTCAGCAACCGCGGTCTTCGAGGGCTTGGTGCCGATGATGACGACGCTAGGAGCGTCTCTACGGCTTTCGCAAGCCAAATTGGCGGACCGGCAAACTATGACTGATCGCGCTACAATAGTTCCACATCCTAAGATTGAGTCTCATGTACTAAAACAGCCTTCACTGTTGCCGACGTAAGCGCACTCGCTCTTCGCCGGACCTCACGTGTAGCCTGCGCGATCACGATGGGTCGAGGCACGCCGAGCCCTCCGATATCCTGACGTGGGACGATTGTCTTACTGTTTTGTACTGGCACTGCAATTAGCTCAATCAGCCTCTTGTACGGCACCAAATCCGGCTTAAGATTGCCGGCGCTTTGGGTTCTGTGCGGCTTGGAGGATACGGCAGAGCTGGTGCTGTCGATGCGAGATACCGAGCCAGCTTCCGACGGCTTGGTCGTGTCTTATCACAAGTGGGATGTCCGAGCAATGTTCGCACCGGACTGCACACTATCTATCTCCATCGTGCCCAAGAGCTTGTCCGCAGGCCACTATCCGGTCGCTATTAGCGCTAGGTCAATCGTTGGGTCGGGATATATTGGCATCGTGCCCGCGGGCCAGCACTTAACGCGGTTCTTATCACGCATTTGTTTCACGCGTCAGAAAAGCTAGAAAATCATACTTGTGTTGTGTTCCCTTGATTTGATCCACTTGCAGTTCGTCCGACGTGGAGTGTGAATACTTGTCCTCACGAATCATGCTTGGATGAGTTAAGCAGCGGAATTCCACTCGAACCATGCTCCCCCTTGCCCTTCCTTCCACCATCCCCCCCAAAGCACGCCATTCGCCTGCAATCTCTTGTTAGCCCCAGAGCTCCCCACCACAACCAAAACCATACTAAGTCAGAATTCCATCTACCCCTCCAAAACTTTCCTCCGACACCGCTCCATCACCACAACACAACTTGGTCAAATAACCTCCCACGCCATCTCCTAACCGCTTTCTAATCGCAACGCGCGTGATAAACTAAAATATATATACTACCCACTAACCCCTCCGCACGCTCCTCCTCACAGAAGCAACCCTTAACCATCCTCTCCCGCCTCACTCTCGCACACACCCCTAGCCACGCTGCTCACGCGCCTCCTCGGCACGCAGACGCTTGCGTTTGCGGTGCTGCTTTTTGTGGTTGCTAACTTTGGAGGGCGGTGGAGTGGGAAGGTTGTTTATTTGGCGTGTTTTGTGAGGGAGGGGTTTATAGTGGTAGGGTTGGTGGGGATGGGGAGGGGGAGGTAGAGATAGAGGGAGGTTAAGAGGGATGTTAAGGAGGGAGGGTAGGGGAGAAGAGTGGGAGGGGGAGAGGGGGTGGTTGGTTAGGGGGGTGGGGTGGTGAGTGGAGGAGTTGGTACCGTTTGTTGTGGGGAGGGTGTAGGTGCTTGGGTGAAGGGGGTGGTGGTTTGAGTGAGTAAGTGAGAGGACGGGACGTTTGGGAGTGTCGGAACTTCGCACGGAGAGTGTAGGGGTGGGGTGGGTAGCAGATCGGGAGCTGGAGTTTTTTTCATTAAAGCATGCAGACATTCAAGAGTCTTTATATACGTTACACCATACGTCGTCTATACGTCCACCCGCGAGGAACCTATACAACGAAAACCAACGCGAACCTCGTAAGCGCATAAGTCCCGTCATTCCAAATCAGAACCAATGATCGTTTGCTGGCTCAGCCTCTCGTTATCGAAGGTAGTGCCGTACCGATAGCGATGGTGGGTTTGCTTGGTCAGAAGGTCAACACGTGACATGCCTCAATCAGACGGGCTGATGTGTGACTTCCTCAGGTTTAGAGGCTGAGGCGTGTTCGGTTGCGGCGTGGCGGTGCCCGATCCGGCTTGCGGTGTGCCAATGCCGGAGAAGGGACTTACAGCTCCGCTTGGGGGGACTGGGATCTTGATGTCTTCAGGGCTGCCGGGGACCATGCTTTCTGGGAGGTTGGGGATCTTGATGCGCTTGGCGACGTTGTTGTAGCTGGAGGGTATGATCTGAGACTCGTTAGCAATGAGTAGTTTAGCAAGCAACAAACACTTCGGCATACCTCGATGATCTCGTCCCGCGGGAACTCGAGCCTGGGAATGTCGGCCGCATTGCATGCCATGAGGTATCCGTAAAGGACTCGCAAAACCGATTCGTGCGCAATGATGAGAAGGTCGTTTTCTTCTCGCTCGAGCTCGAGGATGATGGGCTCCATGCGCACCGCAAGGTCATGATATGACTGGTTCGTTAGCAAGCTTTCGGCCGTATCAGTCAGATCAACTTACCTCTGCTCGCGGGTATCGGTGGTGGTACGGGTCTTGCTCGTGCTTAGCGACTTCGTTGGGGAACTCCTCACGGATCTTCGCCTCGGACATCTTTTCGCACACGCCCGGGTTCATCTGGCTCATCTGTGATCGCTGTCTCACACGGTAACCCTTGGAGGCGAGGTACTCTGCGGTTTGGACGGTTCGGTGACGCGTCGATGTCCATATGGTGAGCGGCTTAAGAGCAGCATCCCTCGCGCCCTGTGCAATCATGTTTTCCTTCTCTTTCTCGCGATATTTCATCAGCACATCGCTCATCTTCTGCGCGTAGTCGCGGCCCTCCGGAGACAATGACGCATCGATTTTGTACGAATCTTCGTCCCGTGTGGTGCCAGCTCGAGCAAAGTACGTTTGGCGTGATTTGATGTGCAGGTTGAGAAGATAGAAGACGATCCGTTGTGATAGGTATCCAAACGCGCAATTGTTCACCACCACGCGTTCGCCGGCATTGATCATCTTGATCCAGTGTAGCTCCGGCTCTTCCATGGTCTCAAAGTGCGGTATCCTGGCATTGATACGAGCAAGGTAGTCTTGAACGGCATCCTCGTCGGTCCACCCTTGGTAGTCAGGCGACGAGATCTTCACGCGGCGTACATTTTCCTGTATGATGCGTTCGTCGGTACAGTGTGACTCGATAAAGATAGTCTGGATGCCGTTCTTGGCAAATTCTTTGGCCAGTGACTTGCGGCCCATGGAGATGGCGTTGACTGCATCATAAATGGCGACCTGGCCCTTGTCGTGCTCGAGGAAGTGATAGATATCCTCGCGGCATTTCTTCAGGATCTTGTTCCGAAGGAGCACCGACTGTGGAGAAGCATTGAGGAAGAAGTAGTCATCGGGGACATCTTTGCCAGGGCCAAGCGTTGCGCGACGATAGTCGCCCAGATGGAACACGTGCGTCTTGACACCCAGCCATCGTAAGTAGCGGGCGACAGCGACCGAGGTGTGCGTCTTGCCCCGGGCAGGCAAGCCGACGGTGGCGATCACAATGCGTCCAGAGTGGAAGAGCCGGCCTGATTCTGTGCTGTAGAGCTGAGCCGGGGCCATTTCCTCCTTCTGGGGCAGGTCGTGGATGGCGTCAACAAAGGTGCTCGACCGCCGCCGGAAGCGGGGTGAGTTGGCATAGATTTCAGCAGTCCTGCAGCGGTGAGTCTTACTGCTACCGCGAGCTTACCACCTTCACCGTGACACGGGGTGAAGGGCCCATGCTTCACGCGGCGGCACGTGAGGGAGGGGCTCCGAGAGACTTACAATAGGGTATCCATTTTGGACTCGCGGCTCTCTAGAGCAGGGCAAAGGTGATATGAATTCAACTCGAGGGAACAATAATGAGAATTGGAGGTAGGTGCGGTGCTATTGAATATAACAACTGGTCGGAGGTTGTCTCGGGATGCGTCTGGGACGTGTGGACGGGCAACCAATGCGTCGGGCCTGCCGGGTACCTTTTAGCAGGCGAGCGGACCAGGGTGCGGCGACGTCGACGTAGGGGTCTTATATACAGCTTGAATGCTGGGGTGTCTGCGCTGGTGACAATCGCCTTGCCTCACACGGCGAACGACGAGGACCCGCAGTCGAGGCTACAAAAGCACACAGCGCCGGCGTCGTCATTTGCTGGCTCGCTGATAGGAATCCGCGCTAAGGCGGTTACGGCACAATGCTTGGCGCGCTCTCCTTCACGGGAAAAAGTTCGAAGCAGCATCATCAGGACGGCATCTCCATCCACCTTAGCTTCTTCCGCCCCAACCCGCGCCGTTTCCATCCCAATTGGCGCGTCGTCGTGACCTCCCAGCGCAGCTCGATACACATCTCTCGTCCCCGCCGGACCGTCCCACAGCGCCATGGAGCTCGAGCCGAAGCAGCAGCAGGCCATCGCCGACATCATCAGCCACAACGGCGCCTTTGGGCACCTCAACAATGTCTACGCCGCCTTCCAGAGCCGGAGAGACGCCCTCGGCCTGTCCAACCCGGGCACCGTCGAGAACATTGCCAAAGAGGTGCAGCGCGATGTGTTCCTGAACAACCTGAGCTTCTCGGGCCTGCGCGCCGAGCTCACAAAGGCCTTCAGCGCCGCGCCCATGTTCCAGGTCTCGCACTCGCTGTCCATGGGCTCGCAGGTCCAGCCGCCATATGCATACACGGCCATCTACGGCTCGCCCAAGGTGCGTTGCGCCGCTCGCGTGCTGCCCACCCCGAAGCTGACATACCCAGGTGTTCCTGCAAGCCAACCTCGACAACGACCTCCAGTTCTCGGGGCGCTTCAACTGGCGATGGACGCAGGCGCTCATCTCGAAGGCGTCGGTCCAGCTCACATCCCAGGGCAACATGGTGTCGCTCGAGAACGACTACACCGGCTCTGACTTTTCGGCGTCGCTCAAGGCCATCAACCCCTCTGTCCTTGACGGCGGCATCACAGGCATGGTCATGGCCAGCTATCTGCAGTCCATCACCCCCAAGCTGGCGCTCGGCATCGATGCCTTCTGGACGCGACCAGCGATGGCCTACCCCCCCGAGCTGAACGTCTCATACGCTGCCCGGTACAGGGCCGCCGACTGGATGGCGTGCGGTCAGGTCATCCCGGACAGAGGTGCTATTGATGCTTCATACTGGCGCAGGCTTTCGGAAAGGGTTGAGGCGGGTATCAACTGCAACCTCTCTTTCGCCGGCATCGGCCCAGGCGGTCCTATGGGCGGCCCTTCAAAGGAGGGCGCCGTCACACTCGGTGCCAAATACGACTTCCGCTCCTCATCGTTCAGGGCGCAGATCGACAACTCGGGCAAGGTCTCGTGCTTGCTGGAGAAGATGATTGCGCAGCCTATCCGCGTCACCTTCTCGGGCGAGATTGACCACAAGACGGTATGTTTCATTGCTCCCCCACTACGCGCTCATACTAACTCAAGCAGAGCGCCGCCAAGCTAGGCCTCGCCATCTCAATAGACGCCGCGGACGAGGCTGTCATGGAGCAGCAGGAGCGTGCCGCCTCGGACGCGGGCTCGATCCCCTTCTAAACGCCTGAGTAGCGTAGGCAAGACCAAGACTCCCTGTACCGACTATAATCACCCGCCTTCTCTTCGCTGTATTACCACTTTCTTATCCCAAGCAACGAGCGAGCGTGGGGCTCGCAGTCATATCAAAAGCGCATTTGAACGGTTGGCTAGGGGAATCTGCACGACTAGACCTTTTCCGCTTTTCACCGCTGTCCGTCATCTTTCTGGTCGTTGGTATGGGCGTATTCACATTGAATCTAATGGGCTACGGTTATGGTAGACCGGTCATGAGTGATTGTTGCGCGTTGGCATGTAGGCTGAGATGTAGGCTGCATTGTATATATAGTCGCATTGAGCATTACAATACTCCGCTTGGATGGTACACGTCACTTGGAGACTGAATCCTGTGAGACCAATTACGTGCATGCATTAAATCCCAAAGAGGAGACCTCGTGTGTGGTGTAGTGTACAGAAGTATCAAGACAGTGCGTGCTCCGTTCGTCGCAGGTGAAGGTTCTGCGCGACACCCATTCCAGCCCCATCTATAGTAACACAATTGAAGAACCGCCGTCACGTTTCCGCGTGCCCATCCATTCCTCCGTTCATCGATTCTCAGGTCCCTACAATGCCGGCCGCGCCTCCTGGCCTCCCGCGCTCGGCGCCATGAACTGCACCCCGTTAGCATTCCCATCCAGCCCATCGTCCAGCACCGCATCGTGCATTATCAACGTACCTCATTCTGCGCCCGCTGATTCGCCATCTCCATCTTCTCCTGCTCGACAATCATCTGCTCCTCGCTGTACGCCAGCGCCCACGGGACACCCAACAACAGCGCGCTCGTGCTGACGACCCACAGCGTCTTCCCGCCGAGCGCGAGCCCGCTCTTCACCCACGACGTTGCGGTGTTGTACTTGGACGCCAGCGCGCGGCGCGTCGGCGCGGGGATGATGTCCTGCAGGGCCGCGATGCGCTCGTAGAGGGTTTCGTCCGGGGTGAGGTCCGCGATGGAGGATGTGTCTGATTCTGCAGGGAAAGCAAGATTAGCATTGCCCTGATGCGATACGATAGGATGCGGGTGGGAAGCTGGGGGGATGGGTTGATTGGGAGGACGAACCGGAGTCGGTGTCCCAGTCGTCTTCGTCGTGGGGGCCTTCCTGCTCGCGGAGGAACTCCTCGTCGACGACTTCTTCGAGTTTGACCATTGTGGCGGATGTGTGTGGGGGAGTGGGTGAGGGCGTGGGCGGTGATGGAAGGCCGGTGGTGTGGTGTGGCTCGAGGAGGTTGCGCCGATGATGCTCGACGGCCGTCCAAACTTTTAGATGGGCCCGTGCGCGGCGCTAGTGCGTGCCCCGTTCGATTCGTCCAACTGTGCATGTGCGGAGGGAAGTCACACGACAAGACGTTTTTCTATTTTGCTACTGTCTTTTTTCTTCGAGAAGAGAAATAGGATTTGTTTGTTGTTGGTATTTCGGTATTGTATGTTTCGCGCACTCAGACACCACTCCACCGCCGCAGCCAGAATGGCTGTGACTCCGCCGTTAAAGCCCCTCGTGGCTATTGTCGGCGCGACGGGTACGGGAAAATCTGATGTATGTCTAGTCCATCTACTCTGTGGTGTGGAGAACTGATCACCGCAGGCAGTTGGCCGTGGAACTAGCGAGACGATTTAATGGCGAGGTGATCAACGGAGATGCAATGCAGCTGTACAAGGGGCTACCTATCATCACGAACAAGATCACTCCGGATGAGATGAGGGGTGTGCCGCATCATTTGCTGGGGCGGATTGGGCTGGAGGAGGAGACGTGGACCGTGGGGAAGTTTGTGGCGAATGCTTTGGTGGTGGTGAGTCTTGTTCTTTTTTTGCTAAAAGTGATCCCGAAGTTGATGGGTTTAGATCGACGAGATCAGAAGTCGAGGAAAGCTACCCATCCTGGTTGGCGGAACTCACTACTACACGCAGTCGCTGCTTTTTAAAGACGCTTTATCCGAAGACCCGTTGCTCAAGAATGACGATGATCAAGCCGAGAGACTTCCAGTTTTGGAAGAGCCCACCGAGGTTCTACTTGAGAAGCTAAGGGAGGTGGACCCCGTTATGGCGGATAGATGGCATCCGAATGAACGCCGAAAAATCCAGCGATCGCTGGAGATCTACCTCAAGACCGGGAAGGCGGCCTCTCAAGTATACGCTGAACAGCAGAGCAAGAAAGAACTTTCGAAAGCCGACTCTGGCGACGCTGCCGGTTTACGATTCCCGACGCTTCTGTTCTGGGTGAATGCCTCGAAGGACGTCTTAACAGCCCGTTTAGACTCACGTGTAGACAAGATGGTGGAAAAAGGTCTGCTTTCTGAGGTGGAGATGCTCCACAACTTTCGCACCGAATACGAATCACGCACTGGGCAAGACGTCGACCAGACTCGTGGCATCTGGGTGTCGATTGGCTACAAGGAGTTTATGACTTACCAGACCGCTCTCTGCGAAGGCTCATATTCAGATGTCGCTCTGGCAAAACTGAAACAAGCGGCCATTGAAAAGACGCAAGCTGCTACTAGGCAGTATGCCAAGCGACAGATTCGATGGATCCAGATCAAGCTCCTCAACGCTCTTCTTGCAGCTGGCCAAGGAGGCAACACTTTTCTAATCGATTTGCCAGACGTATCCAAATGGGACGTGGCAGCAGTGCAACCATCCTCTAATATCACGGACAAATTCCTCTTGGGCCAGTCTCTCCCGGATCCAGCAACGCTTTCAGAAGCCGCACGCGACATGTTGAACCCCAGACGCGATTACGACTTATCACAGCGTCCTGATCTATGGGGCAAGCGAGTATGTGAGACATGCGGCACATCTTATTTCAACAGTAACGACTGGATACTCCACCTCAAGAGCCGATTGCATAGACGAGCTGTGGGGGCCAATAAGAAAAAAGTCAACGCTCCGCCTAGCAAGACCGAAGACCCTACAGCCGGACGAGAGGATATGGTCGATGTCTTTGAGAGCTCCATAACGACCTTCCCAAACGAGCCGTGAGACGGTTAGTCTTTCTCTCGTGGATATTGTAGTCGGGCGCAAGGCTTAGCGCTCGCCTGTGCCCCACTCGGGGTTTGCACCAGCGGTTATTACCCTCTATATCGTGGCACGGGCAGCGGCGTGGCTGATAAGAAGAATCCACGGTGGGGTTATTTAGAGTATAACAAGTGAAAGGCGAGCATAGGGGCACCTTCTTTCTTCGACCTGCATCATCCGACTTTCCACCGTCAAGATGGCAAACACCAATACCGTCCCACTCCTCATCAACGGCCAAGATATACATCGCGAAACAACCTTCGAAGTCATTTCACCAGGAACAGGCGAAGTATGCTGGAAAGCCGTCTCCGCGAGTGCCGACGACGCCGCAAAAGCAGTCGAGTCCGCTCAGGCCGCCTTTCCATCCTGGTCCCAAACAAAACCAAGTACCAGATCTGCCATCCTCCTCAAAGCGGCAGAAATCCTTGAGAAAAACATTGAGAAGTATGCAGATTACATGATGGCCGAGATGGGCGCCGATAAAGACGCTGCTCAGTTCTTCGTCACGCCACTCGCAATCGCCATGTGTCGGGATATTGCCGGGCGAATCTCAAGTGTTTGCGGCAGTATCCCTGTCGTTGCCAAAGAGGGACAAAGTGCGATGGTGTGGAAAGAACCGTATGGAGTCGTACTGGGCGTGGTAGCATGGAACGCTCCGTACGTCTTTGGCATCCGCTCCGCCGCGACGGCCATCGCGACTGGAAATACTACCGTCATCAAGTCGTCTGAGGTAACGCCTCGCTGCTACTACGAACTGGGCCGAGCTTTCAAGGAAGCCGGTCTGCCTGACGGCGTGTTCAATGTCGTTGCGTGCAGACCGGAAGACGCGCCGGCTGTTGTGAATACCATGATCGGACATCCTGCGGTCAGGAAGGTGGATTTTACGGGGAGTGCAGCGACGGGGAGGAAGATTGCGAGGACGTGTGCTGATCATTTGAAACCCATTCTGATGGAGCTCGGTGGGAAGAACACGGCTATTGTACTGGAGGATGCGGACTTGGAGAAGGCGGCGGATGAGTGCTTGGCGGGTGCTTTCTTGAATGTGAGTTCTTTCGAATGTAGAGTTCCTTGTCGAACGGATTGCGACTATACGTTACCCAGGATCAGTATCCAAACCGTTGATCCAGAATTGCATTCTAGCCGTCTTACCCAACACCACGATACTAACATCCCGCACAGGCCGGCCAAATCTGCATGGGCACCGACCGCATCGCCGTACACACCTCTATCGCCCCCGCATTTACCCAAGTCCTGCAGCAGCGCCTCGAAGCCTTCTCCAAATCCGCCCCAGGTCCCCCGACCGTCTCCTCTTCCGCCTCCAAAGAGCGCCTCGCCCGCCTCGTCACGTCCGCCCTCTCCTCCGGCGCCCGCCTCATCGCAGGCCCACCCGCACAGCCCCCCTCCCCCGCCACCTTCCTCCCCACCATCCTCGCCGACGTCCCGCCCAGCACGACACTCTACCACGAAGAAGCCTTCGGCCCGCTTGTGTCACTCTCTACCTTCTCCACCGACGCGGAAGCCATTGCCTTTGCGAATTCTACGCCTTACGGGCTGCACGGAGCCATTTTTTCTAGGGATCTGCGCAGGGCGTTGGGCATTGCGAAGAAATTGGAGGTTGGGGCTGTGCATATTAACAGTATGACGGTGCATGATGAGCCGGCGCTGCCGATGGGAGGGGTCAAAGGGAGTGGGTGGGGGCGGTTCAATGCGGGGGAGGGGATGGAGGAGTTTCTTGTCAGGAAGGTGGTTACGTGGGATGATTAGGGATAGAACCACGGATGCGGAAGATCACAGTGCTTTCTTGAAAGCGTTGAATGTATTTATGCATGCTCATAATTGAGTTGTATACCCACCCATGTCGACGCATTCTCCAACCAGGGACAAATACGTCCGAAAACGAAAACGCTACCCATGTTGAAATCCGTGTTGAAAACCGAAAATGGGGTATCATCGTTGAGAAGTCTTAAACGCCGAACCAAATGCCTCAGGCCGCCGCATTGTTGAATGCAAGCCCGCCCACACCCCCCCGCCTATTTCTCCGGCCTCTTCTCCAGCCCATACCCGCCCTTCCCTTCCAAACTCTCGTACGTCTTCCCCTCCGTCCTCGCCGCATTCCGCGGGCCCCTCTCATCCAGATCCTCCTGCAGCCACGCCAGCACCAGCTCCCCCAGCGCGCTGTTCCCGGTGCTGACGCCCTTGTCCTCATGCATCTGCGCCATGCTGCCCCACTTCTTGACGCGGCCCAGCGACATGTGGACGAGGTGCGTGGGCCACGTGGCGAGGTTGTCCAGGATGTGGGTCGCGTACACGATGGTGCACGGCCGGGTCTCGGTCTCCTTCTTCAGGAAGTTGAGAAAGTTGCTGCGGGACAGGAGGTCGAGGTCGACGGTGATCTCGTCCAGCAGCAGGATGGTCCACGGCCGCAGCAGCCCCATCGCGAGCTGCACGCGCCGCCGCTCGCCGTCGCTCACCGCGTGCAGCCGCCACCGCAGATCGATGTCCAGGATGCGCACGAGCTCGTCGCGCCGCTCGGTGAAGGCGTTGCCGCCGACGGAGGCGAGCAGCGTGGGCACGTCGATGTCGGAGCGCACGATGGGGTTCAGCACCCACTCGAGGCCGAGGTAGGTCACGCCTTCGAGGCCGAGCTTGAAGGGGTCCACGCCGGCGATGTGGACGGTGTTGGCGGGGGCCATGCGCTTGCCTGAGAGGAGGCGCAGGAGCGTGGTTTTGCCTGCGCCGTTGGCTGGGGAGGGTTAGTTCTGGTGTTTTTGGAGGCTATGGGGAGGGAGAAAAAGGTTGGAGGTGGATTCAACAGATGGGAAAGCGTACCTCCGATCAACAGCGTCCTGCTCCCCGGTGGCAACTCCAGAAAGACCTCCTTGAGCCCACTGCTCCCGTCCGGAAACGCGTAGCTCAGGTTCTTGACATCAATGTTCGGCGCAATGCCCCTCTCAATTCTGTTCTGCTGCGCCATTGTGAGTTCTTCTGTATGGAATGGAATGAAGGACTGGATAATCCCGAGTGTGAAGGGAAGTCTACATTTTATAGTCGTGCCGATGTCACTGGGACCCCGCGTAGTGGGACGTTTTCCCTCCGCGAGTGATGATGCTATCCCGGGCGCTAGGCGGTTTCGGGAAGGCGAAAATCACGCACCAGCGCGGTGGCTTTGGTTCGGCAATTGAATGTCGTAGGGCGCGTGTTGGTGGTGAGTCTGGGTTCACGTACTAGGAGAGCTTTGATTGGGGTTGCGTCTCGACCATAGTCGTATTCTACACATCTCGCCTCGGGGATTCACTAAATAATATAGATACTTTACTTTGTCTACCCATTTACAACGCTCCATTTTGTGTTACTATTAGGCGGCAGTCGCAGTCTATGTTTTTGTCTATCACTTTATAAGACATTACTTTGTGGTTCGTGTTAACAATCAGAAAATCATAGATACCTTAGTATTTGTAGAAGCTATCTTAGATCTCGAGTTGATTGGCATTACCATGAACGCATTAAGCAACCGCACTCTGCGGCTCCAAATCCATGTGTGAACAGACTTCATAGTAGATAGAGAGCAAGAGACACGCAAAGTAGCATCTACAAGTGAGAAGAGCAAGAGAAGAGTTACAGCTGTGGTTGGTTCGCTGTTTAAAGCTACTTCGTTCTTTTGGTGACTGGGTGAAGAACACAGGATGGCTGTTACTTTGCATCGCCGCCAATTCTCCCAAACGGCAGTTTATACTATTATCGAAGTGCTCAAGTTGACATAACTCGGGCTGGTGGTCTTTTGAAGAAGGTAGTAAAGAAAGACCAAGCGCAGGCTACCTATGGTACTGTGCCACATTGCACAGCTTACCAGGTGGCGGCTTACTAAGTGCTGTTGCCTCAGTGATGCTGCCTTCTTCAATCTGGCCTACGACCTCTCCTTCCTACACCATTGTTAACGCGCCCACTTCGATCAGGACATTCCATACAACTACTTTTGGGCTCCTGCGATCTCATCTCATTTTTCCATGACTTCTATTCCGGCGTTCGATCACCTGTGCGAACAATGTCGATCTATGTTCGTGGAACCACCGGTTGACGTTTCCAAGAGTGTACTACACCATCTATCCTATGCAGACCTTGAAATTGCTGCTATGTCCAAATGTTGGATTTGCAAGAAGCTAGTGCGTTGGATGACTGCTAAATTTGAGCAAACAGTAGTATTGCAGGTGTGGTGGTGAGTTACTACATGACCGCGCTTCAAATCGCACGCAAGTTGCCTGACTGATCATTGATATCAAGTTTGGAACGTGCAGTATTTAGAAAATACCCTTCTCGACACCGGATAGGGGAAGTTGACGATCTTACACTTATGCTTATCTGCCATTTCGGCCAGCACCGTGATTATTTGTCTTTTGGAATCTCGAACATCAGTGATAAGCATTGATTAGAAAAGTTTCTGTATATTCAGTTTTTGGTGACTACTGGAACAGAAGAATCGGTTCGGATGAGTCCTGAAAGTATCGACCTCAAACATACGACCGCGTCAGATCGAAGCCTGACACAGGCTCAGGCTTGGGTAGAAGCGTGCGTGTCCAAGCACGTCAATTGCGAACGAGGCTACAGCAACCCGCGCTACCTTCCAATACGGCTGATCCATATTGGTACGGATGGTGATATCTGGAGGCTATGTGAATATCCTCAGCTCGTTGGTGATACATTGCCGCCTCCACGCTACGTCACGCTGAGTTATATGTGGGGACAACACCAACAGCTTTTGCTTTTGAAATCAAACATTGCACAGTTCCGGCGCGGTCTTCCTATATCAACCACCTTGCCCAACACATTTCGAGACTTCGTCTGCGTGGCTCGTCGATTATCAGTCGAATATCTATGGATTGATGCGCTATGCATCATTCAAGATTCTCCTCAAGACTGGACAACCGAGAGCATGCGTATGCGGTCTGTGTATGCCAACGCATATTGTACGATCGCTGCATCATGGGGTACCGACCCCACGAAAGGTATTTTCTCCGAGAGAAAAGTTGATGATATTCGCTGCAGCATAATCCAGATCGCATGGCAAGACAGACAAAGCACGGATTTATCAAGTTGTAGGCTCGTCGAAAAGGATGGCTGGGCACACATACTTGAAGGATCACCTCTGGATCATCGCGGATGGGCATTGCAAGAGCGGTTTGTATCTCCACGGATCCTGTACTTTACTAAGGAGCAGATATTGTTCGAGTGTGACACTCACGTGCAGTGCGAAGCATTCGAAGACGACCTCCCTCAGGATTATGCGGACGCGATGGAAAGAAGACACAGAATCTTTACCTGGCTCGATCAGGCCAAAGAGGGCACTGTGCAATCAGAAGTACGCGCCAATCATAACGTCAGCCCAAAATTCTTCAAGGGGTGGATAGTCATCGTAGAGCAATACAGCCGATGCAATCTCACTAAGAGAAGCGACAGGCTCATCGCCGTAAGAGGGCTAGTCGAACTCTTCGAGCATCTCAGCGGGGACGAATATTTGTGTGGACTTTGGCGCTCTTGTATCTGGTCATCACTACTGTGGTATGTGGATGGGCCTTCATCGGATACGAACTACGACATTGCTCCATCGTTTTCGTGGGCGGCTATCGATGGATACATCTCATTGGCTCCTAGAGAACTCAACCTAAACATCTTTACCCCGTTTGCTCTTATTGACGCAACGCCTCAGTTCTTAATCCTGTGCGATTTTGCCCCCTTGTACGATCCATACAACGCAATTCCTCTCGACGAGCTCTTGGAAGACACGAATTGCAATCACTCGATGTACACCGATCTTGAGGTTCCCTCGCTTCCCCTATTTTTTTTTGGATTCTTCATGTCATATTGCGTGACGCCGAAGTCAAGGGTGGCGATGGTATCATTGTACGGCCGACCAGTGGACTGGAAGGAGAGCATTGCTTACAATGTTTGCGAGTTGGCTACTCTTCCTATGAATACGGAGCGTTGAGTGATCGCAGTCTGGCAGCCTTCGGGCTTTATGCAGACCAGGACGGGAATATCAAGGAACAAGATGGCCTCAAGAAGGTCGACTTTGTGCTGAAATAATGAGGTTGACAGGCGAAGGCAATGGATATGTGGGTAAAACGAATTTGGTCTTTAAAGCCCGCCTGCTAACATGATTTGTACAGCTGAATTTTCGTCATATTTAGGCTTCAAGCATCTCAATCAAACCACTGATATCGCTGGCATTATTCTCTCGGGCACTTACTGCGCAGGTAAGCCACGGATCCGTAAGAAGCACATCTTGAAAAATACTTTTGACCACGACTGGGTTGTCTCTACTTACGTGCAATACAAGTCAGCCAAGTCCACTTTAAGACTATATACAACGCGTAGACCCGCGACTTCCAGAAGCTCGCGAAGTATCATGTTTGACAACGCATAGACTGGGCACCACAATGACTTCTTTGCCAGATGTGCCACACGCAAAATTATCTACATAGGAATGGCGACTCCTAGTAATAGATGTGCAATTGATGAGCCGGAGGTTTCCACGAGGCTGTACCACTTACTTTACGTCGTTGGGTCGTGCAAGGTGGGCGCTTAGCAGAGCTCTTGATTCGCAGCTGGGGCTACAGCATAGCTGCTCGCCTGCGCGGGGCTTCAGCTGGATGGCACAAGCTCACCGGTGCAGCTTCAGCCTAGGCTGCTGCCCTGAGCGCTGTATCGAACTTTCAGTTCTACAATCCAAAGATCTCACCCCGAGCGACTTGAAACCTCCATCTACGTTTTGTCATTGCTCATACTCGACATCGCAAAGCTTCGCACGATTTGGCTGCATCGATTGACTGCTATCTTTCTGCAACCGATCTCGGAAGATAACCTCAAGTCGGATAGAGGACTACAGACACCGAACACACAATGGCAGGCACAGCAGAGAGTGCGGATGAACCCGGGGCAATTTATGGGCCACTCGACAGCGCTACTCCTCACATTCGTCTCCTCCGACTTCTCAAAGGCAGACACGACGACCCAGTTAGCGGAGAGCTCTTCCAAGTGGCGCTTAATCAGACACCTGAAGTCAAATATGAAGCACTGTCGTACATTTGGGGTAATCAAGAGCTAGCCCACCAAATTCACGTAAATGGCCAGCCGCTGAACATCGGGGAAATTTTGTACTCAGCCCTGTACACTTTAAGAGAGATGGATAAAGATCGGATCTTGTGGATTGATGCAATATGCATTAACCGACATGATGATTCTGAAGTCTCCCACCAAATTCGTCTCATGGGAGATATTTACCAGCGATCCCAGGATGTGATTGTTTATCTTGGCCCAGAAACACCCGAATATAAGTTGGTATTGGAGTACATGCACCAACTCGAAAAGGTTTTAGATGAAAGAGGCTATGCAAAACTACCGGTACCCGATGAAGAGTCCAAGGACAGTTAGTGGTATGTGCGCCATCGCATGGACGGCTACAAAGACAACGCAACGAAACAGCTTCAGGAGGGCATGAGATCACTGCTAAGCCATGTCTGGTTCCAAAGGGTCTGGGTGCTTCAGGATGTGTTTTATGCACACTCTGTCAAGATTGCTTGCGCTTCTGCTGCCATATCAGCTTACGTTTTTACGAAAACTGTTTCCTTGCTCGATGTGCATCCCGATCAGCATGTCAGTAATGTCTTAGAACTCTTACCGAACACCGTTAGGAGAAATTGTACTGCCTCCAGACGCAGTCTACATACACTTCTCCTGAAGTTCAAAGATACTCAATGCTTGATCCCCCAAGACCAGGTTCGTGGCCTGCTTGAGATGGTCTCGGATGAAGATCAACCAAACTTCAGCATATATCAATGCGAAACCATGGAAGAATTGGTTCAATACACAATTGCGCATATAATACGCTTACCGAATTTCCAGAGAGATGCTCTGCCGATGTGGACATGGGCAGACCTCAAGCATAATTTTGAAACCTTGGGTGACAAGCTTATGCTTTGGGCAGCTGAAAACGATCGCCTGGAAACATTGCAGCATCTGTACAGAAATGAAATAGGCACCAACGCCGTGAATGAAATTGGCAAAACACCACTAGTGTTGGCAAAAGAGAAAGGGCACTCCGAAATAGTGCAGTACCTGACGAAGCACGATTCCGAAGCTCCCGGGAAGCTTTCAATCGTGAAGCATCCCCTCTCTGATACTGCTTCTGAGCCCGAATCAGCCACATTCTCGGCAGGCCCCGAAGGTTCGTCTAATCCCACCTCAGAACTACATAACGCCGAAACTATGACTATGGCCCGTTCAGCTTTGACAGCGTGGAATTACAATGAAAATTTCGAGATGAAACAAGGTGACACAAAGCGAGAAGATGATGCAGAGTCCATTATCTCTCTTGAGAACGATATTGCATCTCAAGCCGAGTCAAACGTAGGAGCCGATCCGTACCGAAAAGCTGCTGTGAAGTACATTGCGATGCAATTTACCTCACAGAAGGACCTACTTCGTTTGTATCGGGAATCCTGTAGCTCGCTAGATGAGAAGAGGTTCTTGGACAATCATCGGCGCTTGCTGAAATACTTGTTCGTAGACTTGCAGCAAAGCGGTCAAAGGCCTTCCGAAAAGGCTGCCACTCAGTTTCTTCGATCTAAAAGGAGAAGGCATGATATTTGCAGGACTATTCGTCGCCTCGTACTTGATTCAACTAGCACATCCAGGGAGATAGTGGTTTTGATGGAGCAAAAGGATGATAAGAAGTTGATGCTTAACCGTTTCTTGGGAGCGAGAGACGCAAGAGAGGCTCCCGCCACGCACGATGTTCTAGATACTATACCAGAACTACCAAAATCGAACGCGGACGATGATGACTGCTCTAGTGGCGAGGAATCTGATTTCTCTGACGATGAGGAACACTCCGAGGCTGCCCTCCAGACTTTGAAAGCAACAGCAGAGTTTCTCACCACAGGAGATCACTTTCCCAAATATTTAGAGAGAGTGTCTCGCTTCGTTAACCCCAATTATCAGCCCATTGATCCCCAGCCAGGCCTCCCGGCAGATCCCCACGAGGCACACCGGTCACAAGAGGAGACGTCCCCTAGTGATCAACAAAACGCTAGCATATTTCCTTTACTAGGTTTAGGAGCGCTTGTATCAAAGGATCCGTCGACCCATGACACAAGCATTCCTACATCACTCTCTCGCCGATGGACCCTGAAAATGAAAAGGTTGGCCAGACCAAAAGTCAATGAAGGTTATCGGCGCATTGAGTGGCAATGTGTAAGTTACGTGGATAGCCTAGGCCCCTAAAGACATATCGCAGCTAATGCCACTGATACAGGATTGTGGAGTCGATCTATATGCGGACTTCCATCTTAGCCATGGGAAATTCATCGATAAGGTGGAAAAAGCTTTGCACAGCCCCGGTAATGCCAGCCAAGGTATCCTTCGTTCATGTTCCGATGAGAGCGAAATGCAAAAAGTCCCAGACAAGTGTGAGGTTCCATCTCAAGACCAGGAAAGCAGCATGGAGTCATCAGAAGATAAACAAGAGCCTCCTGGTTCAAGAGGAAAGCCAGACAGTGGGCGGCAAAGCTCTCCGCCAAATGACAATAGAGCAGACCTACCTCGAAAAGAGGGCGAGTCCCGGGATAAGAGCGACAAGGATAAGGAACAAGAAGAACGAGATGAAAGCAATGAAGAACCAAAGGTGGATCAGACCTTAATGAACGATTCTAACCTTCCAAGCTTTCTGGCGCTTTGCGTCAGCATTGGTGGGATATACAAAACACTTTGCGAAGTAGCTGTTTCAGAGCAATCTTCGGACGCATCCATCTTTCTCGCCATGAAAAACCAATACCTGGCTAAGCGCAATAAACGTTTCTTCAGCAGATATTTTATCAAACCCACCACAGTTGAGTACATTCAAGTATGCAAGCACTACTACCAAACGGCTAAGACGTGCTAATGTTGGACAGTTCAGGATCTGGAACTTCAAAGAATCATACATCTCAGTCTGTCAGAGGCCGAACTGTATACCACCACAAGACTCCTCCGAATACCTATTCCAGCCTCGTACGCTAGTCCCACCTCCGATGCCACCGGAAGTATTCATCCACTACCTCGAACATGGTGAAGGCGACCTCAATCCAAATCGCAACGACTGGATAGATCCCTTGCCAAAACGTGTCGAGAAACATACGTCCGGGTGCTTTGGATACGGTATTCACATCATCGAAAAACCCAACTGGTTGGTGGTCGGAGTGTTAACCATGGCTGTATTGGCATGCGACATCGCGGTGACCATAGCATGGTCAGTGCAATTTGATGATGTCCAGGGTGGAACGGGGATTGGCACTTATATCATCGCTTGCTACACGGCGCTTTTGGGCATCTGGGTGTACTCTCTGGGCGGCAGTTGAGTGGAGAGCAGCTTTGCGAGTTACACTTTGCTAGCGGAGTTTTTGCTTCTTAAATGTTTATCGAATCGGTGAAAACATTTCCTGCGACTAATCCGTGAGACGAGGGGGCTCTTTCCAACTTCACAAAGGCTCGATGCGGTAGCACTCAATCTCATTTGCAGAGTCATATCGTGCCCGTAAGTCTTCATCCACTATTCGTACATAAAAAGATCCCAGAATGCATTACCTCGCAGAGCCAGATGCTTCTGCATATCCTGTGACAGCCGAGGCCTCCATGGGCGGCACGTAGTAATGCGTAGCGCCCACACCGCTCTTATTCGAGCGACGTGACCACGCAAACTCTGTAACTTTGCCCTCGAAGTCCAGAATCTTCACGATGGCTTCGTGCCTGTAAAACGTAGCCAGGTCCAGCGGTGTCCAGCCGTACTCATCTTTAGGACTTCGATCCGCGGCTCCTCGCAGCGCGAGCAGAAAAGCACCCACGTCGCCAGAGAAAGCAGCCGAATGGAGCGGAGACCATCCGTGGGGATCTGCTCTCTCGGCGTTAACCCCCGAATCCATTAAGAGGCGTACCACATCAGTGTTGCCGGCTTCGATGGCGCACTGCAACAAGCTGATTCCGCGAAACGTATAATTTGCGTCAAGCCCGTTGCCAAGGACTTGTTTGACGCTTGCGTACTGGCCTTCTATAATGGCGTACCAGACTGGATGTGGCGCGTCACTGTTCGGGTCCACGGTATCGAATTTGGCACCAAAATCTTGAAGCACCTGCATCACCGCTGGATCACCCCACCGTATAGCGAGCTCAACGAGTGTTTTGCCACTGGCGTCAACTACATCGTGAGTGCAGCCGTTCTCGAGGAAGAAGCGAACTGCATCAGCCTGTCCGGCCCTGGCGGCCATCATGAGGGGAGTGTGGCCGTCCATGTTCGCAGGCGTGCGGATATCTATCGTCTCCTCCACAAGATTCTTCAAGATAGCTATGTTTCCGGCTTCTGCGGCCAGATGTGCCGGTGTGTTCCCTCGTTTCCCGGGGGCTGTGACGTTACAACCCAGGTTGTAAGCGGCTTTCCAGAGCAACGCGGCAGAATCTCCTTTTCGAGCTACTTTATGAGCAATGCGGTCCAAGTCGTTGTCCACAGCGTCGATGTCAGTGCCCTTTTCATGCAGATATCTGAGGACATCAATGCCTTGAGAACTAACTATGCAGAGCAGTGGTGTCAACCTCTCACTCGATTTGGCGTCTATGTTGGCTCCTTTCTCTACCAGAAGCTTGGTAGCCGCTAGATCGCATTCTTGAGCGGCGATATGAAGTGCAGTAAATCCGCTCTTGTCGACTGCGTGTATATTCGCTTTGTTTTCCAGAAGCCACTTCAATGTCGCATATTGCTTTCCTTTCACAGCATGGAAAATAACTGTTTGGCCCTTTCCATCGCGAGCTTCCAAACTACTTCCCTTCTCATGAAGCTGCTTGATCATGCCGATGTCTCCCGTCCGAGCGCTGAAGTGCAAGGTCTGGATATTAACGGTATCTTGCCGGTTCATGTGCTTGCCACCTTTGAGGAGAAGATTTATCGTGTCCTCGTCGTTGCTATCGAGGGCATAGTCGAGTGGAGTACGACCTTCTATGTCCTTGTCGTTCAAACTCATGCCCTTGCTGACAAGCTTTTCGACTACTGCGGCTTGTCCATGTTTCGCTGCCCAATGGAGCAACGTCGCGTCGTCCACATCTTTATACTCCTCAAAGTGTTCTGACTCGATTAGATACTTTGCAGCATCCACATGTCCATTCTTGATTGCCATCATGATAGCTTCTCCGGAAGACAAAGTCGCAGCAGTCTTCGTTTTATCGTTCTTCGAGTCTTGGAAGATCTTGTGGATAACGTCTGTTCGGCCGGAACTTGCAGCCCACTTCAACACCGTTGTAAATTCGTCTTTCGGGCCCATCTCCTGGTTTTCAAGATCGACAACAGGCGTGTAGCTTTTCTTCTTTCTTTTCGGCAACAGCTTGCTCAGTTTCTCCCAGATGAGAATCGGCACTGCGAGTGGAGCCAAGACAACGATCGTGATTAGTCTTGTCGCTCGCCTTCTCGATCGCAGTAATGTATAACCTCCCATAGCAATACCCATAACAACCAATGAAGTGTATAAATAGTACAGCCACGATGGGTCGTTGCTGAAGAGGTCCACGTTCATGCCGAAAATACCCTGTCTGCTGATGAGTAACAACCTAGTGTTTCGTTCAAAGGGCAAGTTACCGCTGCAAAAATGAGAGGCAAAAAGATGAACTAGATTGCCTGTTAGTTTGTATAAATGGTGTTACGTCAAGTGTGCATACGGTAATCCACGACAGTCGTCGGATGCTCTCGTTCTGTTCGCGCGAACGATACCCTTCGTCGATGCTAATCAAATTGGTCACTCGCTGGATGAGACTATCAGTCTCATTGATTAGCTCTGTGCAGATTCGGTAGTCAACGCTCTTAAACTGCTGCAAATACCCCCGGCATACAGCTGAAATCTCCCAGTAATCGTCGCGCCCTTCAGTCCACCTCGAATCGGCATGAATATTCTCAAGGCCCTCCAAGCTCATTAGCTGAGTTTGGAGTACCCGACGAAATTCTTCCCAACGCTGAGCCGCACTGACAAGGTTTCTCACAATGTTGCGATCTGTTTTCAAGCGTTCTTGAAGGACTTCGAATCTCTTCAGTCTAGTTAGAATACACCCGTCTAAGCCTTAATTTTCACTTACAAATGAGTCCAAGAATCGCGATGATGACGTAAGAAGTGCATTCCAATTACTTAAAATGACTTCAAGCTGAGAAAGCAGATAGTCCAATGGGGCGGATCTCAATCTGGTCGAATTCTCGTAGTTTTGAAATATCAAGGCATCATAGGCAAACTCTATAGTTTCAACGCGGCGGGAACGGAAGCGGAAAACCTGCAAGTTCCAGTCTGCTACGAGGAACTTTTCTTCCCTAGACCTCGGTTAGTGCATTGGCATGATAACACAACAAAGGTGTGACCTACTCGTCTCCAGAGGATATGATGATCGCATCGGACGTAGCGTCAACTTTCGGCTGTTTAATCGACGACGGCAAGGTATCTTGTTGCAGATAGAATTGGAGGTTGTGGCGCAGGGCCCAATGGCCGCAGATCTCGCCCTTCGCGCATCTTTGGCACTTGCACCAGCCCACATCAGGCTTATTTGTCTTTGCAAAGTCGTTGAAGAGACCGTACGGGAACAACGAGTAGCGTGGGAAGTCGAAGTGATCAAACAGGGTCACCAACAGTGCAGTTGGGCATTTTGGCCCGTACATGAACAGCCGACAGCCTTGATCGTTCTCCGCTTCGGGAAACATCCTAGTGTAGCGACTGAGCGTCTCCGCAGTGGAAAAAGACTTGGGGTCGTCGCCATCCTGAATGGAGACTGTCGCGAGGACATCTACCTTGGATGCATGCTGTAGTGGTCGTCTGTCTTGCACTGTTTGGTCTGGTTTCCATGGCGCATTTGGTGCCGTTTGCGTGGGGAATGTGGGATAGTACTGCGCCGGCTGCTGCGGTATTGCTTGCGAAGGTGCGCCATAAGTGTAAGGTGGCCCTGATTGGTAGCTTTGCGGTTGCGGTAAGGATGAGTACTGCGATGCGCCATTTGGCGGACCTGCAGAAGCTGGTGGGTACGAATATGCGTTCTGGGGAGGCGGAACATAATGCGGTGGGTAAGGCACACTCGCGTTTTGAGGAATCGCAGCACCTGCACTATAGTACTGAGGTGCATACGGATCGGAAGAGTTCACTGGGTAAGGTGCTGACGTGCTTTGGCCTGGTAGAAGCGCAAATGCATAGTTTTGGCTCGAATTGGGTGGAGCTGTCGCTGACGAATTTTGGCGTGAAGGCGGGAGTGGTGGTACTGAGGCCATCGCAGTTATCGCATCGCCTGGAGCGAGACAGCAATAACAGGGCGCATGGCGGTTAAATTGCTTGGAGCGCTGTTCATTTATGTTCCTCAAACGAGTTCAGCTGGAGGCTTTAGCTTCCTTTGGTAAAGAGCCTCGTATAATACGAGGCACCTGATGCAGCCACAGTGTACCAGAACATTGGTGGCTTGCCTTTCGAAAACACGAAAGTCAATAATTAATCAGATGCTTCAACAGGGATATCTAGGGTGTTAGATATCGTGCCTCATGAATACATAAAACGAAAACGTACCATATGGTGACTGCGATATCTTGACCTCCAATGCTCATAGGTGCTGCCTGCGCCACGTGACCAAGCCGGAACCTTTAAAAACGACCTCCATCGCGCATACCATGCTTTAATATATCCTTCACAAGTGTCAGTCATCTGGAGAGAAGAAGTGACGAACATATACATCACAGGTAAATCGTACAAAATACCCCCTCATAGCTGCCGTGTCAGTAAACCGGCCCACAATGTAGACCTCATCTCGATCCGCAAACACAGAGTGTAAAGCGTTTAATTTTCTACACTCCTCAACCGAAACTAACTGCTCTTCTCAAGATCTTTCACATCATGCTCCCAAGCCGCGCTCAACTTCTCGTTCAGTTCATACTTCACCGCATCGCCCTCTCCCAGCACCATCACCGTCTTGATTCCCACACCTGCATCATACCCAAACGTGCCATCCATCTTCAACTTTCCGCTATCATACGTGAACTCAATCTCACTCACTCCCTCTTGCTCCAAACTAACACCATCATCCAAATACAACTTTCCCCACGCCTTGTCATCCCCATTTGGCGCAACGATGAGCTCGAAGTCTTTTTTACGTAGAGCGGTAGTTGTGTTTGCGCTTGCGACCCGCAGGGGGATGATGTTTCTGCACTTGATATGTACTGGGATATCGCTGGTGCTTAGGTTGGAATATGTGGTTTGCGTAGCAGTAGGAGTGACGCGTTTCAACGTGTGGAAGTCCCAGAAGATGTCGTTAGGGAGGTAGAAGGATACGGAATCGGAGTCTTTCTCGGTGACGGGGGACACGAGTAAGGCGGGGCCGAAGAAGAATTGGGCGTCGATGGCCAGGGTTGCGGGGTCGCTCGAGTAGTGCATCCTGATGGTTGTGTCAGCGAAATGTAGATGGGAAGGGGTGCGGAAACTTACCAGACCGGGGCGAGCATGGGCGTGCCATCCTTGCTTTGGAGGTGCATGGCTGTGTAGATGTAATCGAGAAGACGATAGCGCAGGTCGATGGCTTTACGAGCTGCTGCTGCGACGCTGTCCCATCGATATGCTTCCTGCGATATCGCTCCATCTACGTTGTGGTTGCGGTAGAACGGGTAGAACGCGCCAAGTGTTGTCCAGCGTGCGCATAGGCTTTCGGTAGTGTCCATAAGGAAGCCGCAAACATCTGCGCCGGCCTAGATAAATGTCAGTTAAGAAAATCGTTGAAGGGGTTTGCATAGGCTCACCATCGGGATCTGAAAGATGGAGACAAACTGTAGGAGATGTCGGATAGAGATGATGTACTGATCCCATGCCGAGATGTTGTCGCCCAACCAGTGGCCGACATACGTGCCAGCACCTGGGTAGGTAGAGCGCGTGATGACCATTGGTCGGAGACCTGGACGACGCTCAAGCATTGCTTTCTGGCTTGTCTTGCTCATCATTGTTCCGTATAGATTGTGCGTATCTGGTAGACACAGCAGGGTCAGAAAGTTCCACACCCCAATCTGGATACAGCACCAACTTACCATATTCTGCCCAGCCGCCTTGATGAATGATGTCAGTTCGAGCAGTCTTGTTGCTAAGTACACCATATTCGTTATGGATCTGATATTTTGGATCCAAAAGATTTCTGTTGGGAAGGCCCTTCTTCGAGCCGCTATCCTGTCGCACCTCAACGCTCCTCTTCGCGGAGGCTCCAGGGTTATCACAAGGCCACTCGCAGAAGTTGCTCGGCTCGTTCATATCGATCCACAACGCGTCAATGTCCACACCTGTATCAGCGTTGAAGAACGAAGCAAACTCATTGTTCCAATACTCTTGCGTCTTCTCATGGAACCAATCCGGGAATGCGGTAACACCTGGCCACACGACTCCCTGGTAGATGGAACTACTGCTGTTTTTCAGGAAGATGTCGGCTTCTTTTCCATTGTTGAACGCATCATAGTCCTGGTATGCTACGGCCGGGTCTACCATAACGATGTAGTGCTGGTCGTTGGCGTGCAAGTTCGATACTAGACTGCGCATCTTGTCGAGTGGGAAGTTTTCACCCAGCGTGAAGACCTTGTGGCTGTCCATGTAATCGATATCGGTCCACATGGTCTCTGCAGCGTCTCAGTCAGCATGTTGTTACCGCCTGAGCGTAATACGGACGTACCAAGTGGTATATTGGCAGCACTGTAGTTTGCGACCACAGCCGCGACTTCATCTGCGCTCTTATATCCAAATCTACACTGATGAAAGCCAAAGCCCCAATACGGCATCATCTGCGCTCTGCCAGTGATCTCGCTGTACTCGCGAGCAACATCCATCGCTGAAGGGCCAGTTAGGAAGTAAAGGTCGATGACTCCACCCACCGTGTTGTATTCCAGGTACTGGCCATTATCATTATTGATTAAAATATCCATTCCATTCGAATTGAGCAAGAACACTCCATGCGAGTAGTCGTCTCGGCGCTCAAAGTAGACGGGATGCTGGCCGTAAAGGTTTGACTTTTGGGGGACACCACCGGCATCGCGATTCCACATCGTGCGGATGTAGTCGGAAGTCGGCAGTCTTAGAGGATCTGTGTGCTCGCCGAGACCGTACAGGTAGGGATCCTCCGGCAGTGAAGTGCGCAGACGGATGTATTGATCTTCAAAGACAATCTGAGACCCCTTCGTGGTGAAAATTACTTCTTTGTTGGCCTTCCTTGTCACTGTAAAGGAGAATGGCGACTCCTCGATGGTGACCTCGACCTGTGATTCGTCCGATGTGGCGGAGCCTGTAGGTCGTGGTAGCACGAAGTCTGGAACTTGGTATACCTGCTCATCTTTGTCGTATATGATGACGTGCAGGCGAGAATCTAAGTCGCATCAGCTTAAGTTCAAAGCCATCCTGAACACGCTACAGCCTTTTCGCATCGAAACGATAAAGGCATGCATGCCCTATGTACCGGCTCACCTGTCTGATAAGATGCCTCGAACTTCAGATCATGCAGATCCGTGCCGTACACATTGCATTCAGCGCCAGCAAGCGTCAAATCCGCAGTGATGCCTCCGTCCGTGTTCTGCACGTTACTCGCCGTATAACCAGGACAATCATCAGCTCTTCTCAACGGAGCCGACTGTGTCCACTGCACCAACACAGACCCCAAGAGGAGCCATGTCCGCAGAGATGTCATTGAGGCGGGCATGACGTCGAGGTAGGTTGCAGCGGAGCTGTTGCTCGAGAACCACGACTGGCCTATATATTCGACTAGACGAGATCACGGCTTAGCCCATACCTACCTATTATGGATATGAAACATCGATCCTAGTAGACGGAAGGTGGCTGCGCTGCCACGGGGCGTATATGGGGTTCAATGTTTAACTTCTTACAGGTTGTTGCGAGCACGTTCATGATTTGCTGAAGATCCACACTGACAGAGGACCAGCAGGCAGTTGCTGCACTCGGAGATTGGGCAGAAGGTCTAGTGAGCGAGTGCAGCAGGAGGCAAATATCGACTGTTGGAGTTCCGCCCCAATAGACGTCGATCTGCCTTGCGGAGGCGGCTAGAAAGACCTCTCGTACGAATCAGGAAAGGGATACCCTACAATCTCGCGCGTGAGCCCCAAGCCGACATTGCAGGCCTAGGTCTGTACGAGTCGACTGTTTGAGGCTATAATAAGCTCAGGCTGTGTATGCTTTAGAGCTACAACGGGGAGAAACAATGAGGGAGTGTCTCGACAGATGGGAATCGGGGCATCCTCTGTCGCTCAACTGGGTTAGCGTACGAAAGAAGATCGACCTCTCCCCGCATGCACAACAACACCACGATGCAACCATGTGTGCACTCTCTGACGGACCTGCCATCGCTGAACAATCATGCATAACAGTCGACGTCACCTGGGCTGCTTGCGTTTTCCGAAGGTTGAAGGAGATGCTCGCGGTGTACAATCCGCATGAACGTAGGAAGTATTTTAATCAGTTTACAAGATACATATCGTACTGCAGTACACAGAGAGATAATAGAGAGCTAGCTTATTAATATAGACGAAACTAATATGATCCGCTGACTCCCAGCGCGCCGAATATCTTACTCGCCCGTCATTGTTGCTCCACAAATTACCATCAACGGCAAGCATATATTTCACACCCATATATCCTATCACTTCCAAACCACTAACTTATATATATACCTTTCTCTCTATCTCTTAAGCCACTAAGCTGTCGTCCCAGTCAACGCATGGTCCGATATCCGTTCGAGAAGAGAAGAATTGGCAACAAACAGAACCACGAGCGTGATAATTTCACAAAGGTTTCCACAAAGATACTGTGGTTGCAGCGGTAAGTACTGCCAGTGGAGACTTCTTGGCCCCATCCTTAAATCGCCCTATATAAAATTTCTTCCAGTAAATCAAGCCTAAACCAGCTTAGCTAATTCCTGTTAAAAAGATTTACTTCTTTAAAGTAGGAGGTATTATATATATTTCATTACCCCTGCTCCGGAGTCTCCACTGGCAGTACTTACCGCTGCAACCACAGTATAGATGGAAACGCTGCTAACATATATGAAATCATGATCTTGCGCAATTGCTGAGGCCGCCGACCGAGTAGCATTTCTTCCTTTAAGGCCGAGATGGTCGTACAGAAAGCTGGCGTGAGGGACGCCGGAATCCAGGCGGCCGTTCCATGATGGACCCGTAGATCACCAAAGGGGCCGAAGAAGGTCCAGTCTCCGCTATTTGACAACCTGCAATACTGAAGGAAGATGAAACGCCTACACAAAGACTGCTACCAGTGGTACTCCTCGACGCGGTCTGTCTAGCGTATGGATCGAGTGTGCCCAGGTCCAGCATTGCAGCAGGTCGAAGAACCTTAATTTATCTAAGAGTCGATCCCATCCGAACAAGCTTAGTATTACTAACCTCCATAACCTCTTCAATCTCCGCCAACTTTTCCTGTTCTCCTCTTCCCGTATCCGCTTCTGCTCTTCCTCCCTTTTAAACTCCCGGAACTCCTCAATCGCGCCCTCGAGCAGCTTCTTTGTATCTTCACTGATCCCGGAGGTAACCATACTTCCCAAACTGTGTGAAGACATATGCGAGTTGGGAGCCCATGTTTTTCTACGGATCATCTGCCCAGTCTGTTGGGTTTCGACCCTTGTGTCCTTGAGAGCTTCGGCTGGCTTCATCTTGAAGAGAAATCGTGCTCCAACATGGAGGTTTCCACATGTTCTTGAGCTTGCGTCATTGGTATTCATTGTCACTGCTTGTGATGTTCCAGTGGGTGGTGGGCTCCGTGCGGCTGCCTCCTAAGATCCTGCGATCGTTGGCGCATACCCTGGACCTGCGTGCAATTAGTAATAATCTAGCGGTACCGAACTACTTTTATAAGTAAGTGTTTGCTCTTCCGCTCCCTTAGAAGCCTTTGGTGTATATTATCGTGTTAGGTACAAGGCACTAGGCGGAAGTGGGAGTGTCAAGCACGAACCAAATGTTTTTGACGTGAGAATGGGGTACGTATCGCAAATCCGCTGACCTTTGGACACTGCCTTTCCGGGCCATTCAATCGACCGCCATCATCCCTATCACCGCCGACATTGGACCCCGCTCACCCGTTTGAAGACGAGGAACCATCTCAAAACCCGCCTTGTGACAAGCTCCAGCAGCGCGATCCACACCACCGGCCACCGGGTCCAACCCGACATCTTCCCAACCATCACCACACCGCAACGAATCCCACGATATCCGATTCACATTCTGTCATTGCGCACACCGTTGTGTAAAAGGATGCACCGAGGGCACCAGCACACCCAAACCCACAGTAACGCACGCATCGATCTCAATGCCACACGTTATTTCCATTACGCATACACATACCATATCCAAAAATCCCATCGATGTACAGAGGCTCGCACCTCACCCAGGGTATCATTCCACCGCCTCCCGTGCAGTTCGGAAAGCCTACATGACAACACAGCACCCCTTGAGCGCCCTGAACAGCTTCGGCAGCCCCTTCTTAACCATTTGCTCCACATCGTCGTTCTGGTTGTTCTGCTGCTGGTGGTGCTGCTGTCCACCATGCTGCTGCGCATGTCCACCAGCATGCTGCTGCTGATGCCCGCCGTACTGATCCCCATGCTGTCCACCATGCTGCTGCTGCTGCCCCCCATGGTTGTTGCTCCCGGGGTACCCACCATAGCTCGGCGCCTGCGGCGGAGGCGGCATCCCGTCGACCGCCCCACCCTGCAGGTTCACGTACATCCTCCCCTCGTTCGCCTCCGTCGCATACTGCAGCCCAAGCTCCCTGCACACCTGTTCCACCCGCGGCTTAATCTTCTGCACGTGCCCCTGGCTATGATTCCCCTTCCCAACAATAACATGCAAATGCGTCTGTCCCTGCCTCCGCGCCTCTTTGATGCGCTCCTCCAGCACGTCCTCGGCTTCTTCCACAAACAGCCCGTGCAGATCGATAGTGTCGGATGCGACGCGGCCCTCCGAGTTGTTCGCGCGGAAGATGTAGTCGCGGGCTTGTCGGTTGTACGTGTCCATCTGCGCGGCGTGGTGCTTGCCTTGCTCGGAGAGCTCGTGGGCGCGCGCACCGTCGCCGGACTCGTAGGCTTGGTGCGCGCGGTCGAAGCATGAGGAGCGCTGGGCGGCTTCTTGGCGCGCGAGGTCGCGGAGGCGGTCGTATTCGGCTTCGGTGTCGGAGGAGGAATGGTTGAGGGCTGGGGGTGGTCAGTGGGGTGTTGGGTGCATGTGTGCGCAAGGATCACGTTGGAGGATGATTGCGTACCGCGAGAGCCCAATTGCAGCATTTCCATAGCCATCTTGAGGTAGGAGTGCAAGGAGGAAGAGAGGAGAATGTGGGAGGAGAATGTTGCAAGTGATGTTGTCGTTCCTCGGTTGCGCCCAAAACAAGGACGAAAGATCGACAGTGCCAAGAGATGGAGACGCGAGATGGGGCTGGGTCCAGATCGGTGGATCGACCTGTGCCTGTGAATGTCAAGATTCAGCAGCAGAAACCGAGGCAGACCGAAAAAGTTCACACACCCTGTAGCTGCATATATTGCCGCATAGGCGACTTCTGTATTGGGGTATCCTGGTGTAATCCAGCGACGGATACCGTCGCAACAAGGCTGCTAGAACCTGATCTTCGGCCCCACGAAAACGATCAGGAATGCAAACACCCATAGCCCAAAGATCAGAGCGTATAGCTTCATGCGATCCCACCAGCCCTTGCCTTCGGTCATCCGTCTCAGTGTGCCCATCTTTTGGCCTGCTGCCTCCATGCCTAGCGCGTTCTTGTCTAGCCCTGATAGAGCGCGATCTACGACGCTCTTGTCGCCCTCTAGTGTCTGGTGGAAGTGCAATGACTGCTGCTTCAACTGTTTCGCCATGTCGAGTAGGCTCGTCTCCAGGGTCTCCTGCTCACTCCTATGATCTGACAAAACGGCGTCTGTATGTGCCTCGCTCGTTGTTGTTTTGGCTTTTGAAGGGAACAGCGAGTTACCCGTAGCTACTGTATCTGCGTCTTGCGCACCAGCTCGTCGCCGCAGTTCGTTCGATAGACCTCGTGCCGCGTTCTGGAGCGCTTCGTTGCCTTCACCATCAGTTGAGTTGACCTCGAGCCCGGCATCTGCTGCCCTGTGCGGTGCATACGAAGGGAAGTTGTCCTCTTCGTCTTCTGAGTCGACCGAGCCTTCTGATTCCGAGTCGTCAAGCTGGTCAAGCTCGTATAAGCGATGATTGAGTTGTTTGATGAGGTCGCGCTTCTTCTGCAGGTCGGTTTGGAGGGCGGACTTCTTTGATTTGGAGGGAAGCAAAGATGCGGAGTGTTCGAGGTTGAGCAGCAGTGTGCGCGCGTGTTCGACATTCTAGGTAGTTAGTACATGCCATTGGATGAGAGAACAGCTTCATACCGCTCTTATTCTTGCACGGGTGTAGGGCGACTTCCGGAGCTCAGGTGCGGGTTCAATCAGGATGTTGTGCTCCAGCCGCGACAGCAACCTGTTGAGATTTATGGGCGTAGGGTCTGGGAAATCTGTCGCCATTGGCGATTTGGCAAGAGTTGGTGTAGCCGTGTTTGGCTGGCCTCTGTGTTGGGCAGTACTGGAGAAAACGCAGATCTCAGGTGCATATGGGGTTGCGAGGCGTATGCGCACGAGTTCTGGGTGGGTGGTGGGCTGTGATATGCGACAAAGAAAGGTGGTGTTGGTGCTTGCCTGGAATTCGTGACAAGTGGACAGTACGTCAGCGTCTTGGCCCAAGCTCACGAACGATTCACGATGCGGGGCAACCTTTGAAGCGACCGCATGTGCGGTATCAAGTAACGTGCAATTCGTATCATCAAACGTCATTGCCTATATAACACACTCTCATAATATACAGATAGCGTCTCGAAGCAGCCGTCAACTCCAATATCACCCGCTCAATCCCTCCACAAGAAGACAGTCCTCTTCAAGTCGGGTCTTTACAGACATCAGATCACGCTCAACTCCACGAGCGAAGAGCTTACTCCGTCCGAAGTGTTGATACATCGCACGGCTTCTTCTTTTACTGAGGTGGTTTACTTGGAACCAGATGGTCCGCGAGTGAAACTGCAATGCGTCAGTCTGCTATCCTCCGTGATCTTGCCGTGTTGTCGAACTTACTTGTTCCACATCGTGCCAATCACTCCAACCTTGCCATAAGAGTCTTGTAGACTGGATCTCCTGTTTACACTCGACTCATCCTGGGGCCTCTTCAGTGCCTCGAGGTTTGCGAATTTGCTGACAGACGACTGGTAATGTTAGTTGCTTCGGCAACATGCGGATGGAGCTGTCATACCCTCCTTCGCTCCGATGTTGGGGAACCGGAGTTCGAAGTGATCGATGAATCGGACGGCCTACGGTCGGCGTCCTGCTTTGGTGCGGTAGGCATGATGGGGACTGTGTTGTCTCCGAAGGCCTTGTGTGTCTGACTAGAATACTTTTGGTGGAACGGAGAAGGCATGGCGACTTGTATATGACAATATTCAAGATCTGAGTTCTGATTATAATTGTGAATAATAAGGTAATGATCGAGGCTCAAAGGGAGGGCAGCATGGGCTTGATAAGAGCCACTGTTCAGCTCACCCCGCAATGATTCCCAAAGGAATCGTATGAGCAGTACGGAGTTCAGGGCGATCGTACCAATAGGCTGAGGGGCTCAGCTTCCCCGCATTTTGCGCGACCATAGCTTGGACCCTGCATTACAGTACTGTGTAATGATCATGACATGGAGGAAGCGAACAAAGGAGGTGATGGACGTGTAATCCAACAGCGAATAGCTTTGCTGAGAAAAGAACTACTTACGTCCCGCCCTTACCAGTTGTAAATTTACGACGCAGTCGTTCCTCTATACAATACAAGTTGGCTGACCCGGACCACCCGCCTTCTTTTTGACTTTGCTAGCCTGGTGCATATGTATTATGGGACACATACACAGTAAATGCGGAGCTCGTATGCTGCGGGCTTATTAACCGGACCGAACGGTGCTATTCGACGGCCACGACGAACGCATCATGTCTGGAAAGTCTTGCGCGATGCGCGAGAGAGGCTCGGGAAGTGGCTTTGCCGTCTCCTGAGATCGACCAACGCCAGGATCATGGTACTGAGTCAGGGCGGAGTCATTTTGCTACAGATCTTCTGCGTTATCTTCTGAACGACCTGATGGTGTTGCGATTGGCATGCAGTACAACCCACTGCTGCTAGCTTGGGACTACGACGAAGAGACCGGCAAAGCCCGTCTGCCGTTGATGTCACTTGACGCGATCCTCATTTGTGGTCAAATTGGTGCTGAGCGGGAGCCCTGACCATCGTCGAGCTCGCGTGTGCCGGCCAAGGCGGTGGTTATGGGAGTCGCACCGAGGTGATGTCATAGACACGTGCGAGTGTTTCAGTCCAGTGACGCGGGGCTTGGGGTTATGTCAGCGGGCCCGGAAGCACGTTCTTCCGGGAAGAAAAAACTCGACTACAGCCTCGTCTTCTCCATCGCAGCAACGACTTCTTTCCACACCCCTTCTTTTGTGTCGAACCCGGCCAAACTCTGTTGCCACACCCTGTTTGGCGCCTTTACTGTCTGTCAGCGCACGTCTCTTGCAAAGGGGCGTCGCGGCAGCAATCGACTTTGGGCTTCGAGTGTCGAGGATTGACAGGGACCAGCCCGTGTCTGTCACACATCCTTCCAAATGTTCGTTTCGGCGCTCCCGGACATTCAACGATCGACGCCCGTGCTTCGAGTCGGACCGCTTGTCCGGACTTGTTCCTGACCCGTGCCGAAGCTAAACGTTCCAACACTCAACCTCCAGCCTCGCCCATACGAGATGGCCTGGACGAAACTAATGCGATAGCTGAACTCGGGTTATGAACTGACATGGAGTGATTTCCAGAGACTCTCAGCGACCCTACCGACAAGCCAGCCAATCTCAACAGGTACGTAAGCTTGGTCTTTTGCTCACCCACGTTTCCCTGATGATTTCATAAACATAAGCATAGTTCAACCGAGACCAAAGGTCGCTGCGGATGAAACTTGATTGTCTTTCGCTCCTATCTGATTACACACAACCCCACCGTTTTCTGCACAATTCATTGAAGCTCGCGCTGACCCTTCAAGCAGGCTGCAACTTGGCTCGACCCTGACAGGCGCTTCCGTGGCACAAAGCCATCGTGGCTGGCTTCAGTAGGACGAGGCTCGTTACCAGACCGCCTGTCTCGACACGCTCGATGACAGCTTGTCGTACATTGTAATATGTGTCACTGCCAGCCCGGAAAAATGATTGCTGCATGTGCTGCGTGTAACTGTGATTTGCACGTCCACTCGTCACTTTGCGCATGCTCGCTGCCAATATGCAGCCCTTCCCGCGCCAGTGACGCAGCGTTCACCGTCCACCGTCGCCCGTCCGCGGCCTGGAAGACGGTTGAAGGGAGAAGTGGCCGCGTCTGACTGGCCGAGAAGCCGTCTCAATCAAGTTCACACGTGCTGCCACTTCGGCAAGAGCCAAGTTTAATATTCCGCCGTGATGCGTGCTCCTTTGATCAGTAGTGGAACCTGTTTCGGCGTCGCCCTGGTGGTCAAGCGAAAAAAAGCACGCATGCAATCTTTGCACCATCCTGGTCGCCGCCGCAGTCCCCGACGTTGGCGGCGTTATCGAGCCGGCTTGCCTCTGCGCCATTTCGACGAGCAGCGAGGATCCTTTCTCGGATTGGCACCGTGTGACTGAGCACGGCTGCTCGGTCACTTACAAATTGCCAATCCCGGGCTGTGCCTTTGGCGCTTCATGGCGAAGCGCCTGCATATCGCCGCGCCAGCACCTGGAGCAGGCCTCGGAGCAGTGCTCACGGAGCAATGAGCATGCGGCTTCGCACCAGTCGTGCCCGTGAAGAATAAGAACCTGGCACTCCCCCCTCTAGGCGCCAGCCAATCTGCCTTGGAACACGGACGACTGCACCGACATGGCCCCACCTTTGGATGCGTTGTCACCGTAGCGCTATCCCGTATTCGTGTCCTTAGACGCACGGCTGACCGGCCGCTCCTCGTGTTTTGGTTTTCTACTCCCGTCCCCCCTCGTCGCTCTTCTGCCTCGCTCACTCATACACGACAAACGCACCACACACTTTCTGCACGCAAAATTCGCCTCTGCCACCACCCCGCAGCGACACCTTCGACAAACACAACAAGACTTTGTAGACACACAAGAGCCCTTGCTCAGGATGTCAATTCGGAGCCCAGACGGAAGCCCTACCAGGTACTTACTGCCCAACGGTTTCTCTATTTTGTTCTGCTTTTTGCGCGCACTCAGTCATGTATTCGACAGTACTGTACTTTCCTATGCTTGTTTTCTTTTCTTGAGCCATACAGCACCAGGGCACAGCAATCCGCTATGGAAGCCACAGGATGGAAACACTCGACCCGGGTTTGAACTGCCGTTCCATGGACACCTCTGGGCCACTTGCTTTCCTGCTCTGTTTTTCCGCGGTTTCCTGTTCTTGTCCACACCGACTGCGCCCTCAGTCCGGAGCCTCAGCCGCGCGCCCATGCAGCGGCGGTAAGTTCAACCCTATCAGGACGTAAAACTAAGCTCCAAGCGCCGACCTCGGAACTCTGATCGTCAGCCGCTCAAAAGTCGGTGAGCACGAGGAGCCATCCAGGTACTGGTCACTTGGCGAGCATCGCGACTAGTGTATTTCCGACCACGCCAGAGTGGGTCTAGCAACACGGCACCTGAGAGCGAAGTCGTCTATAATGTCTAGCGACGGCGCTTGACGGTGTGCGGACGTATCGACATTGAGCAGGATCTAGGACCACCACCTGTCTGTACTGCATATGCCGTTGATGTTCCATGAGGATTACCCAAGGAAAAGCCAGGACACCAGCCCACGGATTGCTCACCATTAGGACCACGGAGCTCACGGAAGACACTGGACACCAAGCCAGCTGTCGACCCTGAAGTACGTATAGAAGGCACAAATTCGCCTGTCCCATCCACCCATTTGATGTAGCACTGACATTTAGCCTGCTCACTGGTGGCTATCATGTGGGGAGTGTTCCGTGTTTGCTTCCCTGTCTTTACCAGCTGGATCCTGAGGATTTCTCGCCCCACTGCCACGGAGTCGATCCTGCCACCGGAATCCCGGGATTTTCCATCAAGTGACCGCCAGGCCGTTACCTTGCTTGCTGACAAGTCGTGATCACCGGTTCAACCTCGCGACTGGCCCTGGTGTGTACGCACAACAACTGTCTTCCAGGTATGTCATGGTGGGAACGGTGTGGGCAACGGAGCGTGGCTAACATGGCATCTAGGGCTCTAGCGACCGGGGCAACTCTACTAACATATGGCTTTTCCTATCTGTTTAGATTTTTCTATCTCTTGTGTTTTGTTTCTCGCTCGCGGCACTAACCAATCGTTTCTAGCGAGTCTGCATTCGACATCAACCTGGATTTTTCCTTTTGCAATCCCAGCCCGGCCGTTGACATTGCCAAGTGGAGAGAGGATATTTCCGGACCAGCCCTTCTTGGACAGGATTTGTTCTCCATGATCGACTTCAAGGACTTCAAGGGAGTCGACGCCACCTCAGAGTACAGCATGGATAGCGCATACCAAAGCCAGTCAGGCTCCAGCCGACGAGGTGGAGCTTACCAGAGCTCTCCCATTCAGAACCCAACAAGCCACACCTTCATGGATCAAGGCATCTCGCCATCACTGGCTTCAGACTCATTTGTGACATTCCCAGAGTCTCACGACATTAACCAGGTTCACAATGCCGGAAACCTGAACTTCGGGAACGGCTCCCAGTGGTTCGCTAATACCTCTTCCGCACAGGACTTCACTACCTACTCGCCATCGATGGGCCAAGCGATGCAGCCCAGCGCCTTTGCCGCATGGGGTTCGAACGAGGTATCGAACTACGACTACACTTCGTACAACATGAACAACGAAAACGAGTTTTTCCGACCTCAACCATCGCCGCAGAGGCAACTAGCTCGACCTCGCATCGAGACTGCTGTGCGACCGACCTCATATTTCGCTGCTGAGCGTTCTTTCAGCCATGCGTCGGCGCACTCACACTCTACTGGCCGTGCTTCCGTTGTGTCCCCCGTCCAACCGCTTCAGCCCCAGTCCTTCGCTGAGGCCGCATTTGAATCTCAACAACTAGCTGGCCTAGGGTATGTTCCCTTCTTCGCTACCGGAAGCCTCCTTGCTGATGATGAGACCAGATTCGACGCTGCTCAGAGCAACTCGCCTTCCGAGGAGCTTATTATGGAAGACAGCGAGGAGCTGAAGAGCCTCGAAGAGGAACACCACAAGGTAGCGAGGAGCGACCCTCTCTACTCCCGGGAGCCTGATGCGGATGGCCTCTACCACTGCCCAAGCGAGGGTGAGAGCGGCTGCAACCACAAGCCCACGACGCTCAAGTGCAACTACGACAAGTACGTCGACTCCCACTTGAAGCCGTTCCGCTGCAAGGTCGCAAAGTGCGAGTCCATTCCCTTCTCCTCAACTGCATGCCTGCTCCGCCACGAAAGGGAAGCACACGGCATGCACGGCCACGGCGCTCGCCCTAACCTCTGCCACTACACTGATTGCGAGCGGTCCACGCCTGGTCAGGGCTTCCCTCGCCGCTACAACCTCTTTGACCACATGCGCCGTGTGCACGGCTGGCAGGGTGACAAGGACGTCGCATCGGCCTTGGACGGACAGCCTGGCGCACGCAAGGTCCGCCTCCAGAAGCGCAAGGCCACCGGCAACCCGTCCACGCCGAAGGTCGACAAGAAGGCCAAGATCAGCAAGGCCGCGCAGCAGCACCAGCTTCGCGAGCGCCAGCGCACCAAGCTGAACGTCGAATGGGCGACCAAGAAGCAGTCCATTGCTGCTCTGCTTACCGACATCAACGACCTCGGCGACGTGAGCGAGGCACAAGATGCCCAGATTCGGCAGGAGGTTAACGACTTCTTCGCTCTGCGCGAGAAGTACCACACTGCTATCAAGGAGGAGTTCGCTGAATGAAGGACTTTCTCAGACACGTGCGTCTACTAGACGGCACGCTCGGTTTGATCATTGGCTCCATGCCATGTTATTTTTCCGTCAGGACCACGCTGGATGGCCGACATTGGATCCACTTCTGGAAATTGGATCCTACCCCCTTGGATGTTCTCCACCGACCGGACTCCGGCTGGATTGATTACCCAAAGCGACAAAGCTCCGCTTGAGGAGGGGAATGTGCTGCCCTGCCTGGCCCAGCCTCGGGAGGCTTCCGGCCACGGCAGGTGGGCTTGCGTATTGTTATGTGGTTAGCGTTGTTAGCACTGCTGGTGCTTGATAGAGTGAAGATGTAGACGGAGAGGAAAGGAGAGAGAAGAAGTGTTACGGCTGAGGATCGTTTTAACCTGTCGAAAATTTGCTGCGTCGTATATAGTTATTGAACTTGTTTTTCGCACTGTATTCTTTTTGGTAACATGTGATTAATGTCCACTGTCCTGATGTAGATGAACAATGGAGCGCTAGAGTACAGCTGCTGTATCAGGACGACTACCACGGAGAAGTTAGGACGGTCGGTCATTCAACACGTCAAGGACTTGGGTTTGCGGGATACAGAATGCACAGTAGTCGGATCTACACTTCCCGTGGGAGATGCAAGTATGGGTTGGCTGTTTGGATTCATTCTGATACAGGGTATGATGGTTCAGCATGCTCTGCAATGGTCCACTGTGGTACGTAGTCGTAGACGGGCACCTGGCAGCCCGCTTGCACGAGATTAACACACCCTCACTGCTATTGGCATGAGCTATCGTTAACCGTATAGGTACAATTGTTGGAATCGCGCAAGTTTTGTCAGGCATACCTCGGCCGACTCGCGGGAGCAGCGACAAAAGCGGCTACGTCAGCAGACTAGACCACGCTCGCTGCCAGTTCCCATCAAATCACCAAGTATGCGTCGCTGAAGCTCGGCGACGGATCGACAAAAACACACAACATTCTGCCGTTTTGTAATCCTGCGGCCTGGGCAGCAGTTTGTTTCGTCCGCACGCTCCGCACATGCTCCGTAGTAAGTGCACAGCCCCGCTTCGCGCTGCCCCTCGTTCTGTCGCGCAGGCCAAACGCATACCGCGTCATCGTATTAAAGCCTTCACCACCACTCCTCGCACATCCTGCAGCCCGACACGAGTTCACATCGCACCACACATAAGACCCCTACACACCGCGCATTCACACAGCAGCACCTTCGCAACCATGTCCTCGGCTACCACCTTCTTCGACTTCAAGCCCAAAGACAGTACGTTTCCTTCGCCCCTCACCGCCGTCTGCTGCTAACGGCTCTGCGCAGAAAAGGGCAACGACTACCCCCTCGCCCCGCTCAAGGGCAAGGTCGTCCTCGTCGTCAACACGGCCTCAAAATGCGGCTTCACGCCCCAGTTTGAAGGCCTCGAAAAGCTCTACAAGGAGCTGCACGCGGCGCACCCCGACTTCCAGGTCATCGGCTTCCCGTGCAACCAGTTCGGCGGCCAGGACCCCGGCTCCAACGACGAGATCCAGTCGTTCTGCCAGGTCAACTACGGCGTCACGTTCCCCGTGCTCGGCAAAGTCGACGTCAACGGCGACAAGGCGGACCCCGTGTTTGAGTGGCTCAAGTCGGAGAAGCCGGGACTCATGGGCTTGAAGAGGGTCAAGTGGAACTTTGAGAAGTTCCTGGTCGGCAAGGACGGCAGGGTGATTGGCAGGTGGGCGTCGACCACCAAGCCCGAGGCGCTGAAGGCGGACATCGAGAAGGCGCTCAAGGCGAAATGAGTTGGAGGGGCGGATGAGATTGCTTGAACGATACCACGATTGTAGCTTGCGTAGGAAATCTGAATTAGTAACATGACAAACTGCACCGTACATTCACCCTAGCACAGCGCTGCCCACTGTCACTGTTAGCGTTCTAGATGTTTTGAAAACTGGGGACCTAAGCGGACCGCCGCCCAAGCTCCAGCTTTATGTACATCCCAGTGCAGGTTCCCACAGCTCCACCACACCAACACCCCCACACTCCCGCCATGCCTACCGCAGACCCGACCTCGCCGCCCGCCCTCGCCGCCAAAATCCCCAAACTCATCCCTCGAAAGCGCGCCTCCGACCGCGCGCCCCCCTCCGCCCCTCCCCCACCTACACCCGCCCTCCCACCACCGCCAGACCTCGCCTCTCACACCTACACCCCGCCCTCGCGGCGCATCCTCAGTCCCGCCGACCACGCGCTGTTCCTCGCCAGCCCGACATGCAATCTCGTCACGGGCTTCGTCTTCGGCGTCTCAGACAGCGTCCGCGATAGACCCATCAGCAGCCTCTCTGCAACCGACACGTCGCCCGTCGTTGACAGCATCGTACACATACTCGAAGATACAGAGGGCATCCTCGACAGAAACCCCCCCGAGGACACGGGCTCGCGCTTCGGCAACCCCATCTTCCGCACGTTCCTGGACGACGTCGAGGCCGCGCTGCCACGCTGGCACGCGGAGCTCGGTCTACGCGATGAAGCGCAGATGGCGGAGATATCGACGTACCTACACAACGCGTTTGGGAACAAGAGGAGGATAGACTACGGCTCTGGCCACGAGCTCAACTTTTTCCTCTGGCTGCTATGTCTCAACCGGCTTTCCCTACTACCATCCGCGACGTTCCCCGCCCTCGCCCTGCGCGTCCTCCCCACCTACCTCCGCCTCATGCGCCGCATCCAGGGCGCCTACTACCTCGAGCCCGCGGGCTCCCACGGCGTCTGGGGCCTCGACGACTACCAATTCCTCCCCTTCTTATTCGGCGCGAGCCAGCTCCTGCACCATCCCTACATCACGCCCAAGGCGATCCACAACGCGCTCGTCCTCGAAGAGTCACGCAGCGACTTCCTCTACCTCGACCAAGTCGCCTACGTGAACAGCGTGAAGAACGTCGACGGGCTGCGTTGGCATTCGCCCATGCTCGACGACATATCCTCGTCCAAGTCGTGGGGCAAGATCGAGGCCGGCATGCGCAAGATGTTCGTCAAGGAGATCCTAGAGAAGTTGCCCGTCATGCAGCATTTCCTGTTCGGGTCGCTGATCCCGGCCGTCGAGGGCATGAGCCGCGAAGAGGACTTTGGACTGGGCGAGGAAGAGGAGGAGGACGAAGGCGGCGAGGTGCGCGTCTTCAGCGACGAGGACGGGAAGAGGCATGTGCATGCGAGTAAGGGGTGGGGCGACTGCTGCGGGATACGGGTCCCTGCGGCTGTGGGCGCCGAGGGGGAGGAGAGGAAGGGCGGGATGCAGCGGTTGAGGCGCGTGCCGTTTGATTAGAATTGGGGTTGTTGTGGGCGTGCGAAGGCGTTTGGAACGACTATACTATACCTAGATTACTGTGACTACTCCCCGCAGAATGAACGAATGATTCACCATGTCCTCCGCATCCCCCTCTCCCTCTGCCTGCCACATCCCCCGCCCTCATCTGCCGACGCTGACAATCACAGCAAGCCAGTAGACTGGTTAGTACAAAATCTCCCGTAAAAACAGAATTACTAATCTAAACTCCCTATATCTAGTTCTATCTCCTAAATACATATACAACTCACACCCAACCCCGTCCCCGATGAGTTTAAACCTTGTGACTATCACAGTTCAGTTCAGTTTCTCCGAACCCAGCTGTCCGCTCGTAGCGCCCGCCGTACGACAAAGACGGTGAGTCGTGCGTTAGAGTATGTGAAGCACGTTACGAATCGATACAGCGGGGAGTGGGGTACCTTTACGACAGTTAAGGGGAAAGTACAGTACAAATAAGAGAAGATGGTGGGGTTGATATGAAGGGGTTCCACGTGATCCACTGCTTCCCATGGAGCCTTCCCTCCAAACCCACGATCCAGGCAGCCGTCTAACCATGCAAGCCCTCTTCGTCCCACCCATTCCCAACGCTTTTTCGTATTACGATTGCGCGGTAGTCTCAGTCTATAATTTTTTTGGTGGCCACAATCCGAAAAGCACAATCTTGTAGGTTTGGTGTTTGCAGTCGACGCCACAGCCCTCCCCCCTCTCCTCTTCGACATGTACCATCCTCGCCGACCCGTTCAACCCCCCCATCCCCACCCTATCCCACAGCACCGTCGTCAACAACTCAGTCACCTACCCCCAGAACCGTACGAAACGCAGAACCGTACGAAACGCAAAACCATACTCAGTCCATGGTTTTCCTGCTACCGCGAACCGCAACGTAGAGTCCGGTGAAGTAGCAGACGGACAAATATCGCAAACTCGACTCCCGCCCGTAACGTAGCCAGGTGAATACGGACTGGCCGGCGCCCAAGCTGACAAAAGGCGTTGGAAATGGGAACAGCGGAAATCAGCTTACGCGTGTGGAAGTCGCGCTTTTGCAAGCTGCGGGCGGTGTGGGGTGTGGAAGCGTGGGGAGTAGGTAGTATAGTATAGTATTTTGATTTGATTTGATTTGATTTGATTTGATTTGACATGGTCGGATACTATGTATGCCTCGCTCGATTCGCCCCGGTGCCACTCGTGACCCGAAAGGGCTTCATCTAACTTATTCACGAGACCTCCACGCGTAAGTGTAATACTTACGTCAAACATCTATCAGCTACTAGCGATTACCGACGGTGTTTCTGCTGCATCCAAAAGTCAAGACACGCGATGCGCTGGGGTGATATCTTCCATTCCATTCCGTTTCGGTCTTTCTTCTACGGTCGCCATTTGCGCGATGCTGAAATGGCAAGTACAAGTACAGCGCCAAGCCCAGCAGCACACCACACCGCTCTATGCGTATGCGTATGCGTATGCGTATGCGAGTTGCCCGTCCAAACGCCGTCTAAATATGCGAATCCATCCGTCAAACTCCCATGTACAAAAAAAAAAAAAGGGGACACCGCCCGCCCTAGTATGCAAGCGCACATGTGCAGAAGCCAAAATATGCCAACCCAAAGCCAACAGCGCGAAAATGCTCAAACAGCCACCCACCTTCCCACCTAATCATCAATATCACTCTCCACCTCCAGCTCCAAGCGCCTCTCCTCGTCCATCTCCCAGTACGTGGCCCACGACAACAGACAAAACGCGCCGATGATGAGCAGCCCGCCGACGAGCGCCGCGGGGGTCAGAGGACTGTTTAGAGGAGGGGGGAGTAGCTGGTCGACGATGGCGACGATGAAGATGGTTAGGAGGGCGGCGACGGAGGAGAGGACGGGGGAGGTTAGGCTGATGAGGATGAGGAAGGAGCCGGAGAAGGCTGGTTTCGGTGTTAGCTCGGGGGGGGGGGAGGAAAGGGGGGAGGGGGAAAGGACGTACTCGCATTCGCAACGACGCTGATGGCCATCATCCACGCCTGCTTGCCGTGGGGGAGTTCAAAAGTTTCCCACCCCATGTAGTGCAGCACGGGCAGCGGCACCCACAGCACGCAGACGGTGAAGAGGCCGATGAGGCTGCCGAAGGTATTGGCGAAGACCATGCCGCGGTGGGGCGCGCAGCCTTCGGGCGGGCACGCAAGCCGCTTGTACAGCACCTCGTAGAAGCCGTAGAGCACGCTGCCCACGCCGATGATCATGTTGCCGAGGGCGCGGTTCTCCGCCTCGTGGGATGGCGGCGCTTTCTCCCCGCCGGCTCCGCCGCCAGACTTGCTGCCGTGCTTCGCGGGCGTCGTGTCGCCGTAGGCTACGATGAAGACGCCGAAGATGGCGATGGCGACCGCGAGGACCTTGTTCATGCGCACTTTTTCGTGGAGCAGCGGGATGCTGAAGGCGTACGCGAAGAAGGCGCTGCAGTTGTAGATGGCCGTGAGGTCCGACGCCGTCGTCAGGTTGACGGCGAGGTACCAGCTGCCGCCGGCGACGGTGAGGGCGCACGTGATGAAGGCCGTCATGCGCAGCATGTAGCGCACGGGGGAGGTCTGCGACTGGCGGACGGATGGGTGGAGCGTCTGGTGCTGGACCATGAGGGCGGTTTGCCGGAGGAGCTGGACGTGGCGCCGCCAGAAGGTCGGGAAGGGGGTTGAGAGGTCTTGCAGGCGCATGAAAGCCAGCTGTAGCGGCCAAAGGATTATCCAGGAGCCGTGGGTCATGTAGCTGTGGTGTTGTTAGTACCGTATGCCATTCCCGTCACATCTTGAGACATGTGGGGGATCAGAGGTCCTTACAGCATGCAGTACGGCTTCTCCCACTTGAGCTCGTGCTGGATATACACGGCCGTCTCCGTCTGCACCGTGAAGCTGACCAGGCTCAGCGCCAGGAAGATGGCCGCATACGTGTATTTCCGCCGTGTCTCGAGATGCGCCTGGCTCGTGGGGTCCCGCTCGTGAAACGTATGCGTGCTCCTGCTCAAGTTGTTTTCAGTCCCTTCATCATCGCGCTTGCGCGATCCTAGCAGCGGCGACAGCGACCGCCCGTCCCGCTCGCGGTCGACGTCGGGTCGTAGGTCTGAGGGCATGGTGTCGCTCGGGGCGCTCTCATCCCAGTCGTCGAAGCTGAGGTCCGAGTCGGGGGAGTCTGGCTCGGCAAAGTGCACGCTGTTGCCCTTGTGGTTGCTCGTGGGGTGCGGGATCTCGGAGAAGCGCGAGCTGTCTTTGATGCTTCGGCGAGACTGGGGTTGTGGTCGCGTCGAGGCGGCGTTGCGGTCGAGGTCTGCGTCAAAGAGGAGGTCGCCGAGGCGGGGGGTCGTGGCCTTGCGGAGGGGGATGCTCTCAGGCATATAAGCGGCGCTGTCTGTCCTCCTGGGCAGCGCGGCTGTGGCAGGTGGAGCGCTGCAACTAACTATCGCGAACGTGGCTTTGCTGGGGGTTCGAGTGGATGCCGCGCGTATCGAGCCTCCATGCCGCAAGGGTCTCGCGCCGGCGAATGGCCATCAACATCAGGGGCCGTCAGCGCCCACACGACGCACGCCCTGCCGCCCTTGCCGACATCTGCGCTCTACGCGGGTCCGTTGCCGTGGCCTTGGGGGCACTGGGGTTCGCTCCTCATGCCCACAAGCCAGCTGCAGCCTGCAGCCTGCAGGTCACTCGGTGCGACAGCGGAGCCCATCCCAGACACGAGTCATTCCCAACCATCATCTGAACCTGAACTGCACTGAACAGCCCAACACTTGCATTCGTTACTCTCATGTGGCCTTTGCCGGGGGAATCAAAACACAACACCCATCGCACAGCCCCAAGGAAACAAGTCGCCAACCGCGCGGAACATAACGTCGTAGCCAGGCGCCTGGCAGCCCTACACGGGACTCTGCTCCAGGCCCTCCGCCCGCTCCTGCGTCTCCGCCTCCTCCAGTTCCTTCAGAATCTCGGGCAGCATCGACTCGATGTCTTCCTCCCGCTCCCCGATCGCCTTCGCAATCAGGCTCTTGTACACGCCCTGCTTCTCCCCCATGCCCGCAACTGACAGGTTCCCCACCACCTCTCGCACAAGCTCCTGCCGCTCCAGCTGCGCCCGGTGAAGCAGCAGCGCTAACCGCATCTTCTCCGCAAGATCCATGGGCGAGTTGGGGTTGGCTTGCGGTGTGGACGCGCATATTCGCTTGAGCTCCGTCATCTGCTCAATCTCCAGCAGTGATTCCGCCTCCTCGACCAGCATCCGCAGCTCGTCTTCTTGCTGCCGGTCTGCCTCCTCGTCGCCCAGGTCGATGTGCAGCCCGTTGTGCATGCCCATGAGCTCCGACACCTGCTTCCGCGTGGCTTCGAGCTCGGCCTGCCGCTTCTTCACCACGCGCTCTGCGTCCAGCGACTCTGCTTCTTTTTCTTGCAGTTCCGCTTCGTACGCTGCCGCGAGCTCCTCGCACTTTTCGAGCAACGTAGGCGCCACCTTGGTCATGAGATGCGAAGCTGTTTGCGAGCGGTACTCGGTGCGCTGCGATTGGGTTGAGAGGCTGGGGAAAGGTAACGACAGCGAGGGAGCCAGGTCTTCCAAATGGCTTCCGTGTCCGTTCATCCTCTGATCTAGTGGCGGCGCGAATGGTGATGACGATGCTTGCCGTGGCCGCCCGTGCATTCGCCGTCGCTGGTTCAGCTCGCGAATGAGATCATCTGCTGTCTCGCCCTTCTTGTTCGGTATGTCGACGGCAACGTTGCGCCCCAGCAAACTTCGTACACACTTCCGCGCTCCATGCCGTGCAGCAATCATGATGGCCGTGTCTCCATTCTGATCCTGCGCATTCAACAAGCGAGTGACCTCGTCTGGGATCCATGTTTCTGACAGCTTGTTAATGATACAGTCTAGATAGTAGCGCGCGCACGAGTACTTGTTCGAGCTGCTCGTGGTCGCTGCGATGTGGTGGAACACGGTGCTACCGAACCAGTCAGATCGGACCACCGTCTGCTGGAAGATCTTGATCATGCTCTGCATGGTGCCCTTGTCGTGGTTGTTGGTGAACATGACAGCGCGCATCAGCGGCGTCTCGAGGTTGTTCGAGACGCAGTCTATGCGTGCGCCGCGCCGGATGAGCTCCTTGACCACTTCGAGGTCGCCCATCGCTGCTGCCCAGTGCATCGCCGAGTGTCCCTTGTCGTCGATGGCGCGATCGAGGTTGACGCTGGGCGGTGGTTCGGGCGGCGCGACGAAGCCCTCGTCCGAATCCAGAAGCATAAAGTAGTCGAGCAGTGCGTCAGCCCACATCTGGTGCTGCGTGTCCTCGACCGACATCTGGTCGGCGCCCCGCTTGCGTTTCCGGTTGCTGGCGGAATACTGCGACGCCGTGAGCATGTCCTGATCGCCCAGCATGCTCTCCGACACCACAGTCACATTGTCCGGCGTCTCGTCGCGGTAGATCTGCGGCGCCTGAGCTGGAGCTTCGTACGGATCGTCGCCTATCTGCGACTGCGAGTTGGTCACAAACGCTGCGCACACGTCAGCGTCGCCTTTGCAAGCTTCACAGAGGAGAGCAGCCTCCTACAGTTCATAGCTTCGAGTGAATACACATTATTACCGTTGGCTCTGGCGGCGGCGGCGGCGGCGGCAGCGGTGGCACGCGCGGCCTTGGGGCGGCTCGAGGCTGCGGTCGCATGCTTGGGCGCAGGCGGAGGGCTCCTGTCGCCGGGGACGTAGTCGAAGATGGTCAGCATCTTCTCGAGGACGCCGTTGCGCTCGGCGAGCATGCGCCCGTCGTGCAGCGGGATCCATGTGCCCTGGTATTTGCCGTAGCCGCCCTGCACCTTCTCGTGGACGCCCTTCTGCACCTCGCGCTCGAGGATGCGGGTGCGCGCGGGCTTGTCGTAGTCGGCTACTTTGAGGATGTGCGTTGCGTTGATCCAGTCGTCGGCTCGGCGCCGAAATATGAAATTTCCCGCTATCCGAAGCTCATATACTGGCACATTGCTATACGTGGCGGAGTAGATCTTGCCATCGGGCGCGGGGGGCATCCTGACCATTCGGGGGGCGGGGATGTTCAAAGTCGAGGGCGTCGTGGACGCGTCTAACGTCGGGGCGGACACGCGCTGAACTCCACCGCGCTGGCTCGCAGGCGCCAAGCCGTCCTCGCCGGGAAGCACTTGACCTCACACCGCGGCGCCCGCACCCACGCCCACGCCCACACCCACACTCGCAATTGAGCCCCCCCGCCCCGCCCGCCCACCATGACCGTCACCGACACCCTCAAGAACGCTGTCGGCCTTTCCGGCGGCGAGCCCCAGAGTCAGTGGCCCCCGCAATGCCTCGCGGAACGGCCCGCGAAGAACACCTGCTGATGCGTACACACAGAGGCCACCCGCGAGGAAATGAGCGCTGCCCGCCTGCCGCTCGCCTACAGAGACTCGTGCGCACACCTGCTCATCCCGCTGAACCGGTGTCGCTTCGACGAGTTCTACCTGCCCTGGAAGTGCGAGGTACGCCTGCCTACCCGCGAGCTTGCAAGACCAACTGCAATCAAACCCGCGAGCTTGCAGGACCCCCCACGATCAAACCCCAAGCTCGCCAACCTGCACAGAATCGAACCCCGAGAACGGCTCACTAACACCCCCACAGGACGAGCGACATTCGTACGAAAAGTGCCAGTACGAGGAGTTCAAGCTGCGCGTGAAGAAGATGGACGAGCTGCGGGCGGCCAGGGACGGCACGCGGAGCAACTGAGCTCTCCCACGCCGGCGGAGCGGAGCAGAGCTGAGGAGCAGAGCAGAGCAGAGGAATAGACCAGACGCGGTGCTAGCTTGACGCTGCATGTATATATCCGCGGCATCGGAATTGATCACCTTTCAGCATCTTTCATGGATTGCATGCACCATGTACGTTGTTCTTTGCGTTAAGCTGGTGAAGTGGGTGCGGAGATGTGCTTTTGACGACGAAGGGGTGTATGAGATTGCCGCGGTGGGAGTGAGTATGTGGGGAACTTTGGACGTTGAGTTTCCCTGAAGAGTGCAGAGGACCCGTTGAGCGGCTTTGGCGAAGAACGGAAACGACATGCCCGCAGCGTGCATGTTTCCTTTCGGCAAGCGCGACTGAGTATCCTTTCGCAGGTCCGCGCCGTACTCGCGGGGTGTTTTTCGACATGGGCCCTGGCGGTCTCGTGCGCGTTAATATCAACTATTGGGATCGCTACTGCCATCGTCCTCGACTTGTGGGCCGAATGCTGATTCCATGCACGCTCTAACGCTCTACGCAGAAGACTATCCAACCAGAACACACGTTCCACCCCCCTCCTCAGTGCCACACCGCAGCCATCCACGCAAAGTCTACCACCGGACATACTACAGCTTCGCCTTGACCCCCGCCGCCTCCGCCTCCGCCTTCGCCATCTCCCGCAACTCCTTCCTCAGTATCTTACCAGACTGCCAATCATCAGCTCACCTCCCACCCCATCTCAACATAAAACTTACAGGATTCTTAGGTATCGCCTCCATGAAGACGACGCCTCCGTCCAGCCGCTTGGCCCGCGACACCCGCTCAGCCAGCCACGTCTTGATGGCGTCGGCGACCTGGGGCGTTGCTTGCGACGGCGTCCGGGGAACGATGTAAGCGCGGGGGAGCTCTTCGTCGTTGCTAGGGGGTGGTTAGGAAGATGGAGAGGAAGGGACGACAGGGAAAGGGTGGGGACGTACAGTGTGATGCCGATGACGGCGACGTCTTGGACGGAGGGGTGGTCGAGGAGGAGGGCTTCGAGCTCGGCGGGCGCGACTTGGAGGCCTTTGACTTTGATGAGTTCCTGGGTCGCGTTAGCGCTCTCGTTGTCACATTGTTCGTGAAAGGAAAAAAAAAGACGGGGGGGGAGACGGGGAGACACGCACCTTCTTCCGATCAACGACGTGGATCTCGTTGTCCTCGTCAATGTACGCGACGTCACCTGTCTTCAGCCACCCATCCGGCGTGAGCGTCTCCCGCGTCGCCTCCGGCTTCCCCCAATACCCCTTCATCACGTTCGGCGCGCGGATCCAGATCTCGCCGCGCTCCCCGCGCGGCGCTTCCACCTTGCCCTCGTCATCCAGCACGAGCTTCGCCTCGCAGTTGGGCAGGAGTTCGCCAACCGCCCCGTTGCGCGAGACCTTGTCTGGGTCCGCCGTCGTCGCGGCGCAGGTCAGCTCCGTCATGCCCCAGCCCTGCTTCACGTTTACGCGGCGGTCGGGCCACAGCTTCTCGAACTCCTCTGCGATCTCGCGGCCGAGCGGCGCGGCGCCGCTCCCGACCTTCACCACCGAACTCAGATCGAAGTTCTGGACCGCGGGGTGCTTCGCCATGGCGACGATGACGGGCGGCACCAGCACCAGGTCCGTGATCTGGTACTTCTGGATGTACTGCAGCATCTCGATGAAGTCGAACTTGGGCATCACGTACACGGGGAGCCGCATCTTTGTGGCGTTGACGCAGAACAGCGCCTGCGCCATGGCGTGGTACATGGGGAGGAAGCAGAGATGTTTTATGCTTGGGCGCCGCTGGGCGTAGTCGGCCGCCATGGTCGACATCCACATCTGCTGCGCCGAGTTGGCGACGTAGTTTGCGTGCGTGATCATGACGCCCTTGGCCAGCCCCGTGGTCCCGGAGCTGTAGTTGAGTGCGACGACGGTGTCGAGCTCGGCGGGCGTGCGCAGGTCGGGCCACGCGTAGGCGCGGCCGTCGGCTTCGGACGCGAGGAGCGTCGTCCAGTGGCGGATGGTGCCGCCCAGGGCAGGCGCGTGGTTCTCGACCGTCCGGCCCTCGAAGGTCGCGACGCCGTCGTCGAAGACGAAGACGCTGGACGCGGGGAGCCCCGCTTCCTGCGCGGCCGCAATGCCCGTGTCCAGGCTGCCCTCCGCGCAGAGGAGGTACTTCGCGCCCGAGTCTTTGAGTTGGTAGGCTAGCTCTCGCGCGACGTAGGTCGGGTTTGCGCCCGTGTAGATGCCGCCGGCCATGATGATGCCCATCATGACGGTGGGGAAGAAGAGCGTGTTTCCGGAGAAGAGCAGCACGCGCTCGCCGGGCTGGAGCCCCGCGCGGAGCAAGCCAACCGCAAGTCGCTGTGCATAGAGGCGGTAGGTGTGCACGGAAATGTAGTATTTCTCTGGGTATTTGGCTGAGATGAGAGCTGGGGTCTTTGGGAGGTCGGCCGTAGGCGAATCGAAGAGGTATGTTGGCAGGGAGACTTGCGGGATGTCGAAAGACCAGCGCGATTTCAGCACCATTGTGAGGTTTTTTGCGGGTTGGTACCCTGTGAAATAATCCTTCTATTCGCGTCAAGTGTTCAGAGGTCCAATTGAAGCTGTGGATCTTGCAACGGCGATATGTCCCGGGTGAGAGGTCGTGTAACCGTCGAGCTTGGATCCGAAGAGTGAATCAGTTTGGGAAGGCCCTATACAATCGTTGCTACCGACACTAAGCCGAGGAAGATGTATGCCCTCCTGCCTAATGAGTCTGGCCAAGGTCAGCCAACGTTCAATCTCGCGCCAATTCTCGCACTACCTCAAAGCATATACCTGTAGCTAACCGCTCCAACGCGTTCCTGCTGGTGCGAAGCAAGTCCAAAGAAAAACGAAGGCAACAGAAGTACGAACCTCGGCGACAACTGTGTTAGCCACTCTCCGAGGCACACCACACCTCCCTAAGCGCGCACTCCATCACGCTCGCCCCAGGAACGGAACGGAGCCCCACGCACGCTTGTTGCCGTGCGGGGTGGATCTGGGGTCGCTGGAGCGAACCGAGGCATTGTTCAAACTGGGGCTAGCGATCCATGGTGGCGAGCTGTCGTGGGGTTTCCGTGCCGATAGGCTCGCTCTTGAGATAGCAAACTCATCTCAATCGTCTAGGTACGGCAGGAGCGATGTGCTCTCAATCGATCGCAGTGGATGGGTGGGGGTGAAGTTTCGAAGCAAAGTACGACGTTGGAAGATTGGAACCCAGTCATGTGGTTTGTGCGACGCGGGCGCTGCCACATTTCGTTTCGCGCTGCCTTGAACCACCCACCGGTAACGCGACACATTCTCCAGGTGTACTTACTTTCCATCTATGCACAATTCTTCCGCGCGCCGAGGTATCCATGAACCTGAAACCGGGTAGTACTTGTCCACCAAACCAGTCACGTGTAGAATTTACTGCATACAGGCTCCTTGGCCATGAAATACCATTCATCCTGTGGCAGGTTCAATTTCCCCAACCCCACCACACACTACCCAAATATCTCACCCCGCCAAGGCACCCTAACAGTAGCCTTCCCACTCTCCTCCACCCTCAGCTTCTTCTGCTCCCCATACCTATCCACGGCCCCATACTTCACGCCCATACCCCCCCTCTCCACAGTGATCATATCCGGCGTCGTGTTCCCATCCAACCCCTCCATCAGCGGTGCTCCAAACGCCCGCGCAATCTCCAACGGATTCAAACTGACTTTGCGGCCCAGCTCCCAGAAGCCGTAGTAGAGGGGGATAACAGCCGCGACGCCGAGCAATGAGACGGCTATCCCTAGCGCGACGAGCAGGGGAGAGGTGTGGTAGACGGGAAGCGTGCGGTGGCCTGTTACGGGGATGCGCTGTGTCCAGGAAGAGCGTAGGCTGACTAGCGCAGCGCCTGTGAGCGAAGGGGCGAAGAGAGATGCTGGTGCTGTGGCTGTGGCGATTGTGGTGTGGAAAGCGAGGGTTTGCATCAGGTTGATCATGTCGGGCATCGGGTCGCTCCAGGTGGTTCCGCAGAGTGCATCTTCGCCTGTGCTTGGTGAGTACTTTGCGCTGTAGACGGCGCTGGGGTCGTTGGTGAATAGTGCTGGGTCGACTGTGGAGTTCGAGCATGTTGTTGCAGCCACCGAAGTATCTGTGCTTCTTGGTGAGTTGGTGAGGTTTGCGGTATGTACGCATTTGGTGTGGTCGAGTTGACTGAAATCTGGGGAGGCGGACACGTTCACTGATACCGAGGGAAAGAGTGTGTTGAGTGCAAGCGGCCAGTAGGTTTCCATGATTGCATTGTCGGTAGTCGACACCGCATCGTAGACCTGAGAGGTGGGGATGTCAATTCTCCGATCAATTGTACCGTTTGTGAGAACGAATGGAATGTCGCTTTTCGTTGGCGTAAGAGTGCACGTCTGAACGTGGACATCGCCGCTACATGACGTCGTGTTCTTATGGATACTGTTCAAGACTAAGCGGTCGTGTGCCGATTCGTAGCTGGTAGAGAAAAAGGTCGAGCTTAGGCTTGTTGTTCTACGGAACTCGCAGTTGCTCTTGCACTGCTCAGTTGTACAAGCTTTGCACTCTTGTAGAAGAGTGTTGAGGTCGGTATGTCGAATTGACGAGTCACAGGTGACTTTGAACGTGTAGCCTTTGACAACCCCGACGCAGTAGTCGCCACACGAAGCAGGCTGGTCGTAGGCAAGCGGATTCCCTGCGCCCAGGCCCTTGACCAGCTCTGCAAAGAATGGTGTCACACCGCCCTGCTCGAGGGGGTTCGATCCCTTATTGGTGAAGAATTCCACCAGCGGATGAGGAGCTATCTTGAGGTCCACCATGCCGCTCAAGCTTTTGTGGGTGTTGTCGGAAATGGTTAAAGCGCGTTGAAATAAGGGACCTCTTGCAAATGACACCGATGCCAACACGCATGCTACTGCAACAAGATTGAATCTCACTCGCGATATCCTTCTGGCAGCGGGCCACAAATACATCGACTCGTAGGTGTCGTGAAGCGCGTCGAGCGTAGTCCCTTGCAACAACTGCCGCCAAAATCGTATCACAACACCTTCCACCAGGGCAAACAAAATCAAGAAAATCATCATCATCTCGAATACGGAGATGTAGACATGCGGTTGAGCATTGTCGCGTCCGATCTTCCAGTCGTCCATGGTGGTACCATGGCTTGCCAGAAGTATACCAGCGGACGCGCCGGTCAACAGCACGATGAGAAAGAGAGCTCCAGCGCCCCACCAAGGAAATCGCATCCAGACACCATTCATCCAAGGTTCGAGCATGTGGCGAGGATGGCGAAAATATTTGTGCGACGATGGAGGCGTCTCGTCGACTGTGGCTAACAAAATGGTCTGCACCATCTGCGGTTTCGACTCAGCGGGCGCCGATCTGAATTGGGTTGAATTTGCCCATGCGACTTGTTCTTGATATGGGCTTTGCGACCTTGCACTGTCCCCGAGTACGGAAAACCCCATGTTTGGCGGGGGAGAGGAGACTCGACGTTGTTCGTGCGGAAGTGCATCCTGCGGTTCAGGTGGCGATATAAGCCATGATGGCGTGCGCTGGGACATACCATCCCCGGAAGAAGACTTTCGGCGATTGTTTGGATGCGGCTGTTCCGGACTCGTTGCTCCCACAGGTAATAGCATTGATACTGAATCTTCCTCGGCTTGTCGTGATGCACGAGCGTACGGAGAACCACATAGTAGACCCGTCGTCATGGTCTTGGGGCACTGTTGGGTTATCGCAAGTGCTCTGGTGTCGCCTCTCAATTCATACGTTGAAGTTACATGGGTGAATCCAGCTGAGCGGGTGGGCTTTGAGGCCAACCTATGATTGTACTCTCTCTTTCGTATTCCAGTGTCGTTACTTCGCAACTATTGCTGATGAAAGAAACTCGGAGACAGCACAGCTGCCGTGGGTGTGTTTCGCATGCCGAACAGCTGGGGGGCTTTATCGACATTGGAAAAATCCTGTGGGAGCTCGCCTTCCTCCAGGAGCATTGACCATTTCCAACGTGAAGCGCTAAATCCTTTGGCCATGCTTATTCTTTGCGACGAGGCGCCTCGCGTTTAGTTCGCTGATTCCAAGTCAAAGCCTTCCCTGAAGTGGATAATCACGTTATTTATGAAACTCAGGCTCGCTCCTGCTGATCGTGATAAGGCCGCCTTACGCCCGTGTTCGTTTGGTTCCTCGTGTTGAACAGCCAGTCTCTTTTCGGCAATCAACGAGCGAACACGCGATGTATTCCACGCGTACGCTCCTCGCAAAGATCAGTAGTTGGCTGGGAGGATTAGAGTACTTTTCTCTTCTGGTCTCATATTGTCTCACCGCATAGCTGCTCGACACGTCGTGAATCGTTATGTCAGCGGTTTCCAGCCGTTCATGACTCAGTTCTGTAACATCAAGGCGTTTACATGTGGGACAGTGACGCGTTGCAGCAATGTTGTTGACATCGGCAGTTGGGGCTGTGACAGGCGGCCTGGCAGCTTTAGGTATTCGCACGATAGGCTGGGGTTTAACCTCAACATCGCACGGGAAGGCGAGGACAAATGTTGAGTATTGGGCAACCGATGTTGATGGCGACGGTTTGGGAAATGATGGATATCTGGATCGTGATCCCGGCTAGAAGGATGGATGCGGTTTGGTAGAAGTATTGGTGTTGAACTAGCTTCTGCAATCTGCATATGACAAAAGAGAGCCGCAACGCTCGGCAGATATTGCGCCCGACATCGATGCGATATTTTCAAGACATGAATTTTGTGAAATGCAATCCAAAGAGATGGAAACTTGTCTGTATGGTTGCGAAGGCGATGAAGTTATCTTCGCTGTACGTAGCCGGGATTCGGAAGGCGGGGAGCCTAAACCTTCAGGGTTCATCACCATTCGAAGCGGAGTTATACATATGTACTGCGTGGACATCATATTCGTCCAATAACTGTTCTCGACAACGGTCTCAGTACATGAGATACCAAATTTGGCTTGGGCAAAACATAACAATGATTGTTGTTGTCGTTGTACAGCGCTTTGCGATGCGCGACCACGAGAATGTCGCGAGCGAAGCTTTTTTCCGAGTACAATAGGCAGGTCGATTGCCCGAGTGGCGCAGGCAAAAAAATGTTGAGGGCTACACATTGGTCTATGCCACAAGTTTTCCTATTGATCAAGCATGCACATCGAGAAGGAATACAGTCTCCCAGGAGGTGCGGGAGACTGGTGCGCCCCACTCAGCAGGGGGGCAAATCACTCGTAAAAGACCACTTGAAGGCTTTGCGAACCTTGACGAGCTAGTCTCCCGAACCTTCTGGGGTCCTGTAAGGGCTACAGGATTTCAAAGGCCTACAACAGCCCACAGAAAGGTCCCCCGCGACAGAAACACCCTTGTGGGAGAAAAGGTCGGGGACTTGACCCAGACTGCTCTGGAGCTGTTGCGAGGCTTGTGGCTTGTGACTTGCGAGGTTTGGCTATGGACTTTTTATTACTTCTGGGCATCCCGTCGTAAGGTATATCGTGGACTAACACTCTTCTAGACCTTTTGATGAAGCCGTGAAATCGCGCAGCAAATATTGTCCGAGCAAGCGAGAGGTGGCTAGAACTCTCTTTACAAAGATGAGCGAACGTACTAGACGTTGGCAGCGCTGACGATTATGGGACGTTAGGATGCCGACGATTTGCAGGGCAATGGGTGGTTGGGTTCAAGACACTGGCCTGACACGTTTTTGAGGACACCGCGATCCTATGTTCTGGTTGAGTTCGCCGTTCGGCACGTGGGAACTTCCAACCCAGTAAACAGTTCCGCCCGCCGACGATCAACTTCACACATCCAGCCTGGGCTCTATCGCATTGCGCGTGACACACATCAGACGATCTTCTCAGTGTGTGCAAAAGGAAGGTATTGCCATGGTCGTGACCCGTGAACCAAACCCTGCGTTCCAGAACGTTCGCAGAGTCTCGCCGCCATAGAATTGGAAACCGAATTCTGATCCCCACGAGGAACATACGCGTGAGGCGTTCACACCATTGTAAGATAGCTCCATATATCTCTGCAACCAGATTTATGGCGGATATCTCCTGCGCTATGGCAGCCCCGATAGTGGGTCGCTCGACTCTCGACCGTGAACTCTGGTCACGACTAGCATTAAGACGTCCCGTTACCAAAGTTAGGATACATTCTAAGTAATTTAGGCGCCTCTGGAGGTCATACCGTAGAAATTGGATGCTCCCGGTTGAGCTGAATTAGGTTAGATTGTTTTCTACCCCAATCATGTAAGCTATATAGCGTTCTGACCCCGCTTTTACAATCTATTCTATTTTCTGGTTAGTTCGCTTATCTATAGCTCAACCGGGAGCATCCAATTTCTACGGTAGTTCCGATGTATTTATGTGCGGGGAGGCCAAAACTCAGGTAGCGAAGTCACCTGCATCATCTAAATTCTGATTTCGCACCCTCGGTTCTTAACTATACGGACTGAGTGCAATTTTAGGAATTATTGCCTTAGGGCTCTACAAATTGTTGCTGCGCGCCGTTGAAGGGTCATGTTTAATAGATATGTGATCACTGAAGTCTCGCGTGGACCAGACCTTTGGCTAGAAAGCAGGTTTGGCGATAGCAAGAGAGCCAGTCGGAGCAATTCCGCATTATTACACCAAGCGAAGCCATTGCTTCCTGACTCGATAATTACAAGTTTGGTATACACTCGGATATAATTTCTCCATTTAGGCCTCTAGTCTGAGCACACAGGCAACGCCAGTTAGCATCAGGGATGTACTAAAGCTAAAAACAATACTTCTTCGTAATTCACATACTAGCAGGATGCTAGGTCTGTAACTTGAGCGATTGTGTAGCTCATCACAATCAGTGTCGCGAGCAACTCACCAACAACTTCTTTATATTGTCATTGGGTTCGTCTTCTGTTCATGCACTCCACCCAACTTGACTACGTAGTCCTGACCCGATATCAGATCGGCTAGGGTCTGTATACCCGAGTGCTCCAAATTAAGCCATTGCAAGCCTACAGGGCTGGAGGCTAAGGTAGCGACAGAACGAACCATGGAACGACAACCCAACAATCATCTAGCCAACTCCAACATGTGCCACGAAGTTATTCATCCTGCCAGATAAAGTTTATGGAACCGTACAAAATGTAAAGCCACCGCCGCAATCTGAACATGGGGGATGCAAAATTCCGGTTTGCGACCCGTGCGCCCCATAGTTTTCGTACGTCAGAGCCGTCATCGATGCACACTAGCAGCTCGCTGGGTATCTACCAACTACCTTTCGCTGCATATAGTTACGGTCGCGCCGTGCAGCTTCGCTTGTATGCCGTTGCCGCAGAGGGTTGAACCAGATTCGAGTACTTGCCGGAGAACTTGGCCCAGCCTAAAGCTGATACCACTCCACTCCGCGACAGCCTGTAAACACATGGGCAAATTTTCTAGACGCACCGTCCAACGTGTCCATCTTGTGTGGCTGCCTGAAGGTGAATACGCCATATAGTCAAGATGTCCCCTGGCCACAGCAAACACATAGATTCGTTATCGTGCCCAGTGTAACTCCGAGAAGCGCCTATCCACTCTTTTTTAGCACGCAGAAATCGTATCGGATCTAGTTGCCGGCGCTCACTTCCGCGAGCCGCCATTGCACAACACTTCAGCTATTTGCCGGATCGACGATCTCAGTGCTAGGTGGGCCTGAACGCGGAGTTATCTGCATGGCCACACGATTGAAGCTGAAGTATCACATGTATCTAAATTTCGCGAACCCTGGGATCCAAGGTCAGAACGTAGGTGGCTTTTCTTCCATCGTCAAGTCCAAGCGCACAGTACGGCGACCACACATGAGGAACCAAAGATCCTCAATTACTGATCCATGTATCTTGCGCGACCTAAACTCTCACAAGCCATCAGGTCATGTCTCGGCTCTTGAACCATCCAGACAGAATCAACAGCCTCGCTGCACGATGCAGGTATGACGCGCGGGGTCCGGCCGCTTCGACACAGCTGCGGGATGCGATCTAGACTTGCTTGGGGCCCTTTACATGGCACTCTTCGGAATACGCATTTCCTAAGACACCCCTCTATATGATGGACCAATTATGACAAGCAACCGCGCGGAATTGAATTGTGGTTGGGTTGCTATCATGACCGGATTTGTATTAGCACGGACCATATGCAAACATGTCTCTACCCTAAGCCGGACAGCCCCACCATCCAGCTCGGCCTTCACAGTTTTGAGTTGATTTCAGACTCCCCGATTTATCCTCCACTTCACCTGTCTTTACTCAGTATCGTATGTCATCATGTCAACATATGTGAACTTCGGGTGCTGTTACGAAACAGGCGTGCGTGTCCAGGAATAGCCCGAGCAATGCCATCGTCACACTCGCAATGCTAGATTCCCGCAAATACGCGATGGGGTGGGCTCTAACGGGAACTAAGTGAGCATATCAAGCCGACCAATCCATAGCATGATCAGCATCCTCGGGACAGGTCCCTTTCACGACGAGAGTGTGTGGGCGGCACCGGTTGCCTGGCGCGTCTAGGATAATCCTTACAACCATACTGCCGACTAAGGGGATGTCGGCCCCAGCACTTGAGGATCACCCGACTTTGGAGACTTACAAGCTATGAGACCCTTTCAACACGCTGTGTGGTTTATAAAACCGCTGTTTACCTCGCCAGTTCCCAAGTCCTTGCACGTTTCCGAAAACATACACTTTCGTGTCGTCATAGGTTCTGCGGATCTGCATCTGCCACTATGCATTTTCTCCTTCCCTTCAAGCTGGCTTGCCTTTCTTCCTTTCCCGTCTCCGTGTTTGCACAGAGAGGTAGAGTTGGTTCCAGTGATGGGTCCAGAGCCGATCAATCGCGGGTAATAGGCCTGACACGCCCTAGCCCTACAAATGGTCGAAACCCTCTCGAGACTCAGGGCTGGATTAGCCCTGAGTACAAGTGGTTCTACGAATACCCTCTACCACGGACCCCGGTGAAGAGCAAGAAACAGTATGTATACCGCATTGTTGGTGTTGGCTATATGAGTCGTCGCTAACATATCACAGGACTTGGACGGGTAGTGACGGTGCAGAGATCGACTACTACGAGGTTGAGATCAAGAGCTTCACGCAGCAGATTTATCCGGATCTTCCAGCGACGCCTATGGTTGGCTTCGATGGAATGTCCCCAGGCCCGACATTTGTGATGCAGCAAAACCGAGGTGAGGAGCAGCCTCAGCGGTGTTTACAGGGACCGTGTTAATCTTTTCATCCACACACTTAGAGGCTGTAGTACGGTTCATCAACAACGGTCCGTCAAACATTTCTGTCCATGTCCATGGCCAATACAACAGAGCTCCCTTTGATGGATGGGCGGGTGACATGACATCTCCTGGTCAATACAAAGACTACTACTATCCGAATGCCCAGAATGCGAGAACAATCTGGTATCATGTAAGATCAAACCAGGCCAACCTAGCGCGTCCACTTAAAGTCCGCTCTGACCCAAAATAGGACCATACCGAGTTTACAACGGGCGAACATGCGTACTGGGGAGAGGAGGGTTACTACATTCTCACCGACCCTGAAGAGCAAGCTCTGGGACTTCCATCCGGCCCATACGATGTCACACTTGTTATTGCCGCGAAGGTTTACAACTCGGATGGCTCGCTGCAATATGACAACAATCACGAGTCTGGCCTTTGGGGCGACGTAATCTTAGTGTAAGTTCTCCTACATTGGTCCATGTCCACAGTGCTAATCGTTCTAGGAACGAGCAACCCTGGCCGTACATGAACGTCGAACCTCGACCGTACCGCTTCCGCTTGCTCAACGGAGCAGTTAGCCGAAGTAAGTTTGGTAGCAGCTACCGAGGAAAACCGCGACTGATCATCTCAGCGTTCGACCTTACGCTCAACACGGACGCCGGAGAGATGCTACATTTTGATGTTATTGGCTCAGATTGCGGTAAGTAGCTCATTGTCCGATTTCTTACAATACATACTAAATAATGCGCAGGGCTCTTCAACTCCCCAGTTAACTCCACCTTCATCGCTTTGTCCATGGGCGAGCGCTATGAGCTGGTCGTTGACTTCTCCAATTTCCAAAACCAAAACATCACCCTTCTCAACGGACGAGGCGTTGGTGACAATGTCGATTACCCGGCTACCAATAAAGTCATGCGCTTCGTCGTTGGCGGCAGTTCCAGCGGGGGCAGCGGCGGCGTTCCTCAAACTCTTCGCAACCACGAAGAAGTGGCTCCTCCAGCTTCAAACGCCAAAGACTTCACCTTTGGGCGTGGCCGGGGCGGAGTTTGGGAAATCAATGGTGTAGGCTTCCGAGATGTCGAAAACCGTATCTTGACCAAACCCGAGCGTGGTACTTATGAGACTTGGCAGCTTCGTAACGGCGCTGGTGGCGGCACGCACCCTGTACACATCCATCTTGTCGATTTCAAGGTCCTCTCGAGAACTGGTGGCAGAAATGAAGTGGCAGACTACGAAAGCGCAGGATGGAAGGACGTCGTCTGGCTAGCTGCAGGCGAGTCTGTACAAGTCATCGCTCGATATGCACCATGGGATGGCATCTACATGTTTCATTGCCACAACCTTGTCCACGAGGACCATGAGCAAGTTGTCTTTCTACTGTGCTCGACATCAAATGCTAACTCACATCAGCATGCTCGTAGCTTTCAGCGTCCCTAACCTCGAGAAGTGGGGCTACACGAACGACACGCTCTTCCTTGACCCCAATCAGCGGGAATTCCAAGCCAGGAACTTCAACTCAGACGACTTCACGGAGGAGGCCATCAACAACAAGATCGCATGGCTCTACAGCACCAACCCATACAACAAGGGCAACATCGCGGGTGTCTATTCCGCGCTCGATGCCTACGCGCAGGCTCCAGACGGAGGACAGTCAAACCCAACCGGGTCTCCGAGTAGCAGTGACTAGACGACGCTGGCCAGTAGTGATATTCCGGCACCCGAGAGCAGCGAAGCAACAGGCTCTTGAGAGGGCTTTGAGGTATGGTCCTCAAGCACCGAGTGCTCTAGCTAGGCCAGGGGATGGCCCGGAACTGGCTACAATACGATGATGACGAAAGTACCTATGGTAAATAATCGGATGTTGTGATAGGTCATCGCGGTCGGTTTCGACGCGTACTAGCGATGTTGCTGAGCGTTGAATATGCATAGGGAGGCGCCGTGGTAGAATTCCAATCGCTGTATGAACTAAATGTATATATCCGATTCTCTCCAAACTAGTCTACTCTATGTCCTTGATCTGGCGTAGTTCAGCTGCTTTGCGTCTTCACATGTTCATGGATAGCATCTGTGGGTAATGTGACGATGCACTGTACTCAATGGCAGGCTTGGGTGCTTTTTGCTCATCCCGGGAGACATAAGGTATCAAACGATCGTGTATGGAGTCAAGTATAGTAGCGCCTCACTTCAAATAATGAATGTCGTCGAAAGGGAATCATTGAAGCGCGGGAGAAAGGATGTACCAGGGCTGGTGGCTAAATGAGCGTTGATTGGTGGAACAACTTTCATCGCCTACGCTTCCTCTTCGCTCTCCCTATTCGCCGTGGGCATGCGCTACATGAGTCGCGCAACCATTATGACCTGCAACTCTGAACGATTCTGTCCATAGCACACTGCCAAGTGCTCCATGTACCAATGCCAGAAGTTCACCACAAGCGCCCAGCTTATCACGCACCGCTAGCCTCCTCTCCGCAACATGCTTTCCCCAGATGGTTGTAGCTATGCGGGGATGGAAGAGCTATTCCGCCGGTATGGCTTCCATTTGTCCCTTCAAAGAGCTTGATGGGACAGAGCTTGCGGCTGGAGCTGGACCGAGCGACATCGTCGAAGAGGAGTATAAAAAGCGCAATGCGATTTCGCCCGCCACAAGGATAGCCTACCAGTTGATGCTCCTCTCTCACCATGAGATCTTTTGAACAGCCCCTCTTGGCAGCTTTGTTCCTTCTGGCACACGCCGTACAAGGTGCTTCACTTGACGAGAACTTCCTATCAACACTACGTAGCCCTCGTCCATTCCACGCTCGTGCTGCTCCCCAGCGGAACCGAACCTGCATCGCCCCCTCTCACGGCGATTCTTCTGTTGACGATGCATCCAGCATCCTCTTGGCAATTCAAGACTGCAACAATGGTGGCCACGTTATCTTCGCTGAAAAGCTTACCTACACCATCGCTTCGCCTCTCAACTTGACTAGCTTGAATGCCGTCGATCTCGACATACAGGGAAAGCTATCCTTCACTGACAACATCACGTATTGGGAAAAAAACTCCTTCGACTTAATATATCAGAACGCGACTTCTTTCTTCGCTTTAGGCGGAAAGGATGTGCATGTGTACGGCGCAGGAGAAATACAAGGCAACGGACAAGCATGGTGGGATGCGTATCCTGGAAATAAGAAGATGAAAAGGCCAGTTCTATTCGCTGTTGTGGGATTGGAAGGTGGAAGTGTGTCACAGTTCAAGCTACGAAATGCCCCGTTCTGGCATAATATCGTCATGGATTCTAAGAACATTGCGTATTCGGGGTTAGATCTGTTCTCATCGAGCAATAACGGCAATTTTGAGAAGAATACAGATGGCTGGGATATCTACAGGAGCGACAACATCGTCATTGAGAATTCGACAATCACCAACGGCGATGGTATGCAATCCATCACATTAAATATATCAAGGCTAACTGTTTTTGTAGATTGTGTCTCTTTCAAGCCAAACAGCACCAACATCCTAGTACAGAACCTTTACTGCAACGGCACCCACGGCATCTCGGTCGGCAGTCTCGGCCAATACTCCGAGCGTGTCGATTACGTCGAGAACATCCTCGTGCGCAACATAACCATGGAAAATTCATCTGAAGGCGCCCGCATAAAAGTGTGGCCCGACGCTTACTCGGAGAAATCGGAGAGCTTGACAGGAGGCGGTGGCCGAGGATTAGTCCGAAACGTAACTTACGATGGGATGCGGTTGAGCAACGTCGACTATGGACTGACAATCACACAATGTTACGGTCAGGATGACGAAGAAGAATGCTTCAAGCATCCCAGCAAACTCAACATCACCGATGTCACGTTCCGCAATATTCGTGGTCGCTCGAATCGCGTCTTCTCGCCGATTGTGGGCCATCTCGTGTGCTCGAGCCCACACACCTGCTCAGGGATATTGGCGGAGAACGTGGACATTAGGACGATCAATGGGTCGAACTTGGTGACGTGCCGGAATTTGGACACGCGGACTTTGGGTGGTTTGAACTGCACAGAGTGGAGCAAAGGGTATAACACTGCGTAGTTTTGATAGAAGGGAAGAAAAGAAGAAAAGCTGTTAATCAATGAGATATACATTCCTGAATAAGATAATCTATGGGCCGTGACAAGGTCTTGTTATCGAGTGTGAGGCAAACTTTAAAAAAATGGTGGGACGTGTGCAATATGCAACTGAGAACGATGACGAGTTGGTACAGGCTGGATATAGTGAGCATAAGGCTGAGCTTCCCTGTGGTATTTTGATCAACCTCAAATCTGATGGTCAGCAACGGGCTATACCACAATGACCCCCCAACTCGCTTCCTACGTTGCGCTCAACGTGCATCTTTTCCCCTAATTATCTTGCGGAACGACTTTCTAGAACACTTCAGCATTATGCAAGGCAGAAGCGCAAGCTCTGAGGTTGGAAAGTGTACCAGAGGTCTGCGGACGTCTAACTTCAAGAAAACGATGATTGGACATGGAATGCTTGTATTATTGTCTATCACGAGATTGTGAACCTCCACCTCCACCGCCATGTTGAGTGCGGACGTGCCTTTGGTAGTTGTCTCTTCTTGCGAAACCCTTTCCGCGCTCGGCAGAGAACTTGCAGCCCGGCTGTAGGCAATAGAATGACATTGGGATGGGAACAGTCTCAGGATGCTTTGATTTTTGATGGCGACGAAGATCCCTACTGAACTGGAATGCTTGTTCGCATTGGCCCCAGGTGCACTTGGATGGTTTGCTGTGTTTGTTAGAGTGTTTGCTACAGAGATGAATGAGCGCATAACTAGGTCTTGCAGCAGGACTACTTACTTTAAAAGGTGGCGTTTCGAGAACACTTCACCGCAGACTTCGCACTTCCAAGAATTTCTGGTGGCTGCAGTGTTGGAGGAGAGCTCGGATGAGTGATGTGGGATTCCATTATTGTTTTCGTCGGGTCGTAAGGGTTGTGCAGCGATACTCTCTTCTTCTTCAGGGGGTTGGGAATCAAGTGGTACAATATCTCCTCGCTCTTCACTTTCCTGGCCAGCAGGGTAGTAAGAACTTGATGATTGGCTCCAGACATTTTCAGGTAGAGGGCCTCCATTGCCCAGATGAACCCACGAAGGCTCGACAAACTCAAAAGTTTCGGAGTGATGATGAAAATATTGGGGCTTGGGCGGACCTGAGGGGTTCTGACTAGAAATCGATGCCCACTACTTGAACGGGTAGGAGAGGGTTCAGCCCTGCTGAGGAAAGCACAAGAGATAACAAGGAGAGAACCAAATCTGCCCCAACGCGAAGTCGCAAGAAAGAAGTGAGTAAAGACGCCGAATGGAGATTTAAATGAGTGGATGCCGGTTCCACCTCCAGAGGCGGCCGTGAGGAAAGAGAACAGTTGGCGCGGGTGGGCGACCTTTTTAGCATGTTTCAAGCCAGGATCCGTACACGAAGATAGTAAGCATAGTGGCGCCCCAAATTGCTCCGACTGTCTGGTCCCGATAATTTTGAATTGCTGGATGCATGACCGAGCCAATCACGCATTCATTTTGTTGCTTGTGGTTACACATACAAGCTCGGCTGCCTGCCAAGTATTGGTAGGCCTCAAATACTCCCCAAAAGACCAATCACAAAGTGTCGGTAGGTTTCCGTACCCCTCACTTCAACAAAGTGCAGAATTTTTACGATGCAATGTCGCATGCCTGTATCGGACCCAAACCAACTGGTCCAGATCGAAGTGTGGGTGAAACATAGGGATGTGAACGTATTGCGGTAACACCTCACTATGAACATATGCATACGAAGCTATGCATACCAAGCGATAGATTTTCAGATAAGAGGTTACAATCACAACTCGAGGTGTCAGCATCATGTCGTGCCTTAAAGGAGCACTGAGACAATTTTTGACGTCAGAACCATGCGGCGTACGACCGTACACACCAAAGTCTCGTCGTCTAAGAAGCCCAAGACGTGATTCACTCCAAATACAAGTGTCCTCTTTCCAGATCAACGGTCTTTGGTCATGGATACACATGCAAGGAACTTGGCCAGATCAATCGATGACCACATAATACAAACTATACATTTGAACAGGCTGTGTATGCCCATACATTGCCAAAGGATCCCAACAGCCTGAAGCACACGGTCGGGTTGCTCCCTTGAAAGATGATCCATTCCTCGGATACGATGCGCGGTGAGTTTAAAAGTCAGATGATTCCCCACCTTGCTCAAGACAAGATATCAGAAACAAGCGCAGTTCTTAAGCTGAAAAGACAACGCAAAAGTTTTACCATGTCCAACCTTCCCGATCTTATCGATACACAGGCAAATGTAGGCGCTCTCGCCGACTCCCTCCTCGACTTACCGACCCAACCACCATCGCTTTACATCGATATCGAAGGAGTCAATCTCTCTCGCCATGGATCGGTTTCGATCCTGCAAATCTACGTTCAACCTGCCGATAGGACGTACCTGGTCGACATCTACACACTCAAAGGTGCGGCCTTCACTACTCAAGGCACCCGCGGACAATCCTTGAAGAACATCTTTGAATCGGACGCTATCCCGAAAGCGTTCTTCGACATCCGAAACGATTCAGATGCCCTATACAGCCACTTCAGCATCAACGTTGCCGGCATCGTAGACATCCAGCTCATGGAGCTCGCCACACGTACGGGGTCCAAGAAGTGCATCAACGGCCTAGCGAGGTGCATGGAACGCGGCGACGCCTCCATGTCCTACCCCGAGAAGCGACAGTGGGCCGAGAACAAGGAAGCTGGGAGGAAGCTCTTCGCCCCCGAGCGAGGAGGTAGCTACGAGGTGTTCAATGTGCGTCCCATGCCGGAGACCATCAAGCAGTACTGTATGCAGGATGTCAAATTTCTGCCGCGGCTCTGGCAGCGTTACAACTCGAGGTTGACACCCGTGTGGCGGGAGAAGGTCGAGGTGGAGACAAGGGCGCGGATCAGGCTTTCGCAGAGTGCTACTTTTAACGGGAAGGGACGCCACATGGCGTTGGGGCCGTGGTGAGCGCTGGGTTCTGCAGTCAGTCTGCTTGGGTTATGGACGGTTGACTGTATTGTCTCAAATTGAAGCAAATCTGGTTATTTCGGTATGTTCTACAGCAGATAGCTTCTAAGCAGCGTAACTCCTTTGCATCACCCTCCTACAACCAACTCCATACGCTCTCTCCCACATCCCAATCGACATACGGAATGATATATCGCATCAACACCGTGCGCACCGAGAAACATCTTCGTAGGGCACCCTAAAGCCACCACCACAACAGAGAATGCCCACACAGCCACCCAACCCGCCTCCAGCCACAACACCCACACCCACACAACCCCGCGCCCCAATACCCGCGCCTCAACCCACCCGGACAGCCCCCAACAACGTGCAGAGCCATCCAAAGCGATAGCGAGAACGATCCCGCACCCAAGAACCCTCAAGACACCCACCCGTCCACGCAACAATCATCCCAGCAATGTCCACCTACCATGCCACTATACCGCGATCCCTCGCACACGTCCCACTCCTATATAAACCGCCAATACAATTCAGCTGACTGTGCAACATGGAGTTACCCGCCCCACAAAGAGCCACCATCCAAACCCAACCCAACTCTGGATGGAAATGGAACGCTGCCTTGCTTTACTGTACAGTACAGGTCATCCATCCATCTAGGCCGACATGCCTAACCCCAACCCCGACTCCCTCCACCCCCGCGCAACAGATAAGTTGATGCAAAGTCTACAATCTACCTGCAAACAGCTTAATAACTAAGTATCTGTAACCAAGCCCAAACCGAGAATAACCCTAGCGGTTCCCATGTACATACGTTTGTGAGATCGCGTTTTCATGTTAGTGAATTCCTACACGATGGAGAGCGCTCCGGGTTTGCGGGTTATTGACCTTTTTTTTTTTTTTTTTTTTTTGGATGTTTTAGTGCTCCGAAGGAAGGCGGCGACGGTGGGGGCGAAAGAAAGTCGTCCACCGCCACCCATGTTTCGCCTATACCATACCAACGTCGTGCTGTATACCACTACAGCAAGATAGATGCTACATGCGTGCGACCGCGGCTATGGCAGGCGTGTTACACAAGATTCCCCCGTTCAGACGCTGCCTACTGTGGTTGCAGCCATAAGTCAACGCAGTGGGTACTCCAGAGCAAGGATATATAATATACGATTAGAAAAAAACTTACTAAAAGAAGAGGCTTAGCTCTTTTAAGTATAGCTAGACTTCCCTAAGGAGGTATTGAATCTAGCGAGGTAGCCTTCGCGTTTAGGCTAAGAAGGCCCCACTGCGTTGACTTATGGCTGCAACCACAGTATGCGAGTCGAGTCCGTTTCAGCCCCCACCCCCGCCGCACGCACTGCGCCCTCAAGTCGCAGCAAACTGCGCGCATAAGAAACAAACCCAATTCGCACCTCACCTCACCTCACCACAGCATACATACATACCGACCGCCAACATGACCAGCCCCCCGCGCCTCTCCACCCTCCCCGGCGAGCTCCTCCTCGAGATCCTCACCCACCTCACCCCGCGCGCCCGCACGCAACCACCCGCAACCCCCGACGAGCGCAAGACACACAACGCGTACCGGCTCAACATCTCGCTGCGCAACGTGCGAGCCGTGTGCCGGACGCTCGCGGCCGTCGCGACGCCGCTGCTCACTGCGCACTACAGCGACGGCGATTTCTACCACGTGCGGCGGAATGCGCGGGAAATGGGGAACTGGGCGCTGGTGAGGAGCGTGGTTATGGATGGTGCGTTGTATGATTGGGGGTGGTACAAGCATGGGCGGGAGACGTTTCATGGGTATTTGAGGTTGAGGGATGTGGAGGGGGTGCTTGGGCTGGCTGGGGTGTGGGGTGGAGATGGAGATGGAGATGGAGATGGAGATGGAGATGGAGATGGAGATGGAGATGGAGATGGAGACGGGGAGGAAGAGGAAGAAGAACGGATTAGCCCCCTTGATCAAGAGGCGTGGAAGCAGCGGCTGCAGGACGAAGAAGGGGTTGACAGCTTGGACATGGCGCAGAGCAATTACGAGCGCGCGGCCGTCCTGTGCCTGTGCCCTAATGTCGAGGAGGTACTGTTTGGCTCGAACGACAACGACAGCTGGAGGGAGCACTCGGAAGATGAGGACGCCGTGGCGATCAGCCCGATTGTGAGCGCGGGGAAGGGCGAGGCGTTTGGGCTGGCCCATCGTTTCGAACACCTGCGGTATCTGTCCGTCGATGTGCAGTTCGTGCGGATTGGGTATGTCGTTCCCGTCATGCGGCTGCCGTCTCTCGAGCACCTGGTCCTGGAATGGCGCAACTGGGCGTCGATGGGTTTTCAAGGGGAACAAGTCGCTTCGGCACTGGAGTTTTGGGGTTGTCCGTCTCGCTCATCCAACGTACAGATACTGGAGCTGCGCAACGTTCAAGCTCCTTCGTCTATTGTCAGGAAACTGGTTGGGTCATGCAAGGCGCTGAGATCCATCTCCGTGGACTGCACTGTGAGCATCTCGCAGGAACAGCGGACATGGTACATGTATGTGTTCGACGAGTTGAAAGGACATGTTTGTACGTTGGAAGAGCTCGTAGTCACGTCCGCTTTCACGGACCAGCTTGAAGGCCCTGCTGTGTGCACAGAGACCGACTTGCAGCAGTTCGAGAAGCTCAGTCACCTCCGCATCCCGTTCCGAATCATCACGGGCTACGGTTCCAAGAACAGGGACGCTTCAGAACCCGCACTGCCAGATTTGGGTATGCTATTCCCGCCGTCAATGCGAAAGGTCGAACTCGACATCTTTGGTCCCACGCCTTACGACGAGACAACACGCGCTTTTCAGAGTCTGCTACGGCAGAGAACAGAGCTGCCGCATGTTGAAAGCGTACACGTCACCAGTCACACGTTCTATACGAAAGAGTATGGCATGCCTGAGCAGACGTACCGCCTCCCCTTGGATCTTCACGCCGTGTTTACCTTGTCGCGCAGCGAGACCAAAATCCATTTCGACTACACGCTTCTACACGAGGGACTTGGTAACACGGACTACATCGAATGGGCGCGCACAAAGATGCTGAGGCTGCCGCATGGCGAAGAGCTGATCAAACGCGCGACGTGCGGGGAGGAGCGAAGATGGAACGAGTTGCTAAGCCGCCCGGTAGGCACGCCGCTGCCGTTCGGACGTCTCAAGAAGGTCGGTCATGAAGACGCGCGGAACAGAGGGTGGTTGCGAGACGAGCTATCCGTGGAGGAGCTTGCGGAGAAGGTGAAGGAGTACGAGCCCAGGTCGCCCTACACGAGTATCAAGTACAACTTGTAACGGGCGTGGCGCATGTGGTTGGGTTATTTCTGCCATCTGAAGCAATACCGCCACGCAGCACAATCTTAGTCAAAGGTTGCTCTTCCAGCCGATGTTGGGCGTGCTGAGGTAGCTCAGCTCCCCAGCTTCTCCAGGTTGCGGGCCTGCACTGACAGCGTCGCGTGCCGTATATCCCGATGCATTGTTGTCGTGTGCGGACGTGAGTGAAGTGAGTCAAGGCTGGCGTGTCGACTCCTCACTTGAACGTGTATGTCGGCAGACAGCAGAGGACACGGTACCGACCCCTGTCTCCCGAAAGGCGTGCAGGTGGTCAGCGGCGCGTACACCATGGGCGGTGCGAGAGGCGCGATGGCCAGCGTCGTCGGACTGCGTGGGCCGCGCTGTGGTCGGCCCCCATGTCGCAATTGGCGCGAACGAGGGCTATTCCGGGCACCTGCCGAAAGAAAGAATATTGGCCATGTCGTTGCCGGTGATCCGTGGTCTCTATCGCGACTGTGCCGCGCTGGAGCATTCAACAAACGTCTGGATGCAGCGCCAGGGGCCGGGCTGCATCCTGCAACGCCCATCCGTGCCGCCGTGGTGCCCTTGGTGCCGTCCCAGAGCTGTGGTGCCGACACTGGCCGACGCGCGAGGGTGGGACGGTGGTGTGGGCGGGTGGGCGGTGGGCGTTCCTGAGACGGCCAGTTCAAGAGACGACAAGCGTGAGACGGAGCCAAGCAACAAGGCTTCAATGGTAGCGGCTGGGCGCGCTGCTGGGCCGCTGGCGACATGGCGCTGGCCATCCTACGCTGTAAGCGATATCAGCGAGCAAGCGATGGATGAGGATGAGGATGAGGGCTCCCAGCCGCACCTGCCGCCTTCAGGCCGTGTGCGCGAGAGTGCTGACGGTGAAAGAGAGGCTGCGGTGAAAGAGAGGCTGCGGTGAAAGAGAGGCTGCGGTGAAAGAGAGGCTGCGGTGAACGAGACGGGGCTGCGATTGCGTGCTGGAGCAGAGAAGAAGAAAAGTCGATGGTGGATGCTCGGTGGCAGCTAGTCCGCGGCGTACCCCGATGTAACGGTGCATCTGCTGGAGAGAGGCACTGCGCTGGAGCGTCGTCCAACCCGTCCAACACCTCTGGCGGTCTGCAACTCTGTCAGTGCCTCCTCCACAGGCGGGCGGAACGACCGAGGAAGGCTCCGCCAAGCATTCACCTAACGCACCGCGCGAATCGCGCTATCGCACGACTCTCCCAGCACTCTAGCAAATCACCGCCCCTGCCCAATGGGAACCAGGAAACAAAGGCAATCAGTGGCGACGCCCACCTCCACCGTCGCGGGAGCTCGTATCAGTATCGGTTGCACATGGCAGGCCCCGCGCGTGGCAAGACAAAGGCACACCAAGGCACACCAAGGCACACCAAGGCACACCAAGCCAATGGCGAAGGCGCCGAAGCATCCCTCGGTGCTGACGCCAACCACCATCGAGTGAGGATCGAGCGAGGATCAATTAAGGATGCGATAATGGCCAATACAACATGGTATCAACCTTCTAGGTGGCGTTTGTGCCCTTCTATGCTCCTTCCCCATCCGCCCTAGCGCGCCGCGCCCATTGGATCTTGTGCTCAGGCCCTTCCTTCCCCTTTGGGCAGTCGTCGACCGGCCGTCGTGCGTCTCGCCCAGATACTGCATATTGCTTCCCCTCAAATGCTGCCACGCGCCCTCGACAACTTCCTCTCGTCAACCTCACTCGCTCTGAGCGTCTCCCGCAGGTCTTCCATCCACTACCTGCCGTGACAAGTTGCGCCCACAATGGCACCTGTCGCCGAAGACTCCGTCATCGTACGTCTACTCTCTCCTCTCTACCCTCACACGCCCGCCGCACGTGCTCACCATTTCCACAGCAGGCGACCGCCCTGGATCGCTCCTTCATCGATGGCTCGGGCGACCCGCAGCGCAAGAACCCAGAGGCTCATGTGACCGGCCCGCCAGCCTACCTTCTCTCAGAGGGCAAGGCCACTCTCCAGGAGAGCTATCTCGACAGCGACCGTGATGACTTCCCTACCGAGGAGCAGATGCGCACCCTGCGCCGTGTGCCCCAGAAGATCCCGTTGAAGATCTTCACCATCGCCTTCGTGGAGCTTTGCGAGCGCATGTCCTACTACGGTACCGTCGTCGTCTACTCCAACTTCATCAACAAGGGCCGCTTCGACAAGGATGGCAACCCCACCGCCACGTCCACCGGTGCTGCCATCAACCCTAGCAGCGATGACGCTCAGCCCGGTGCCCTCGGCTTGGGCAAGCAAGTCGCCTTCTCTCTGACCACCTTCAACGGCTTCTGGGTCTACGTCGTGCCTCTCTTCGGTGCCTGGATTGCCGACAAGTACCTCGGTCGTTACAAGACCATCTTCTACTCTGTCCTCATTGCTGAAATCGGTCACACCGTCCTCGTCGTCTCTGCTGCACCCTCGGTCCTCGCAAAGCCCCACACTTCGCTCGGTGTCTTCATCGTCGGTCTGCTCATCACTGGTTTCGGAACGGGTACTTTCAAGCCCAACATTTCCCCCCTCATCATGGAACAGATGCCCGATGACCCTATGCGCGTCGAGGAGCAGAAGGGCGAGCTCGTCATTGTTGACCCCGCCGTCACTGCCACCCGCATCTACAACTGGTTCTACTGGTTCATCAACTGGGGTGCCCTGGCTGGTCAGCTCGGCATGGTCTTCGCTGAACGCTACGTCGGTTTCTACGTTGCTTTCTTGATCCCCCTCATCTTCTTCCTGCTCAGCGTTCCCATCTTGGTCTTCTGCAAGAAGTGGTACAAGCTCACGCCCCCGAGTGGCAGTGTGCTTGGCCCCGCTGTAAAGCTTCTGTTAAAGGCTCTCGGACACGGCTTCTCCGCGAACCCTGTCAAGACACTCAAGAACTGGAAGACGGGTGAGGGCTGGGACAGGCTCAAGCCCTCCACTCTCGGCGCAAACAAGCCTGACTGGTACAACTTTGATGACGCCTGGGTTGACGAGGTCCGCCGCGGTTGGGGCGCTTGCGGTGTCTTCATGTGGGTGCCCATCTACTGGCTCGCCTACCGCCAGATTGACAACAACTTGACGGCTTTGTGCGCCACCATGGCTCTGCACGGAACCCCCAACGATCTCCTCCAGAACATGGATCCCATCACACTCATTGTTCTCGTCCCCAGTAAGTTGTACTGCACCTACAGAATCCACCAGTCGCTAACCTGCATGCAGTCTTCGATCTGTTCATCTACCCCTTCCTGCGCAAGCACAAGATCAACTTCACTCCCATCAAGAAGATCACTGCTGGTTTCATCATCGGTTCAGCGGCCATGCTGTGGGCGACCGTCCTCCAGTACTACGTGTACAAGACCTCTGGCTTTTACGAGACCGGCGACCCAGACTACAAGTCGCCCATCAACGTCTGGGCTGTGACTGGTGTCTATGTCCTCGTCGCCATTTCCGAGATTTTCGCCTCCGTCACCACCCTTGAGTACGCCTACACCAAGGCCCCCAAGAACATGAAGTCTCTCGTCATGGGTGTCCAGTGCTTCACCAGCGCTTTCTCCGCCGCGCTCGCCCAGGCCTGGACCCCGCTGACCAACGACCCTCACCTCGTCTGGAACTACGGCTCCGTCACCATCCTCTGCTTCGTCACCGGCATCCTGTTCCACCTCGCGTACTACAAGACTGACCAGGCCAACGACGAGCTGGACCTCTTGCCCACTGGGCATTTTGGCACCCCGGCGCAGGCCGAGGACGTCGAGCGCCGCTTGAGCGCTGCCGCCGATAGGCGCGCCAGCGTCATCGACGAGAAGAAGATCTCGACCGAGCCCGTCCCCGAGAAGATCTAGATGAGAAAAGATACCCTACGATACATGGATGATGGCATGGCGTGGATGGCCGTACGCTGCTGCGCACTACGCCGTCGCGTCGGATTACGTTGTACAGTGTCGCGCTGTGGAGGGGGCGTGCATTGCCTTTGCTGTATACTTTAGCTTAGCTCGATAATTAATTACCCTCACTATTCACCCAAATACCACTTGGCTCGCTCTCTAAAAAGAAATCGGAATCTGTTATGTATTCCATTCCAAGCGACTCGCTTGTCTCGTGGACTCTCTCCCCTTGCGTAACCCCGCCTTGCGCATCCCTTGCTTGCTTGTTGCTGTATCCCCGCCCCCGTTCCAATACACGAAACCCATCGCATTGCGTCCGGAACATTGAGGCATGGATGTAGGTGCGATTTGGCTTCGCAGCCACCGAGCCATGGCGGGCTTGGGACCCAGACCTTGGTGCGCCTTTGCCTTTCCCCGCGCCTGCGCCTGCGCCGACCGCGCGCGTACTCGTCCCTGCGCTAGCCGCCCGCCCATCGGCCTCAGATCTGGGCTCAACCTTCTTGCCCTGCCACTGCCGCCACGCCCGCACGCACGCACACTCCACGAGTTCGCGCGCGGAAAGTCCGGGATGGGCTGGGCTGGGGGTAAGTGGGTAGGCTATTCCTTTTTCCTTTTTCCTTTTTCCTTTTCCCCGCCGTGCCGTGCGTGCGTGCGTGCGTGCGTGCGTGCGTGCTTGGTAGGTGCTGGTCGCGGGAGAAAGAAACTACCATACCCCACCGCACCTCCACTCCACTCCCACCGTACATTACATTACTTTACAACCGCACCCGGCACCATCGTAGCGTAGCGTAGCGCAGCGTAGCGTAGCGTAGTGGGGGCGGGTGCAGTGTCCTTCCCGACCCCTATATCCAGAACGGACGGACGTGCCCGCAAGCTCGGCCGAGGGCGCGGGTAGCTTGGCTGGATGAGAGACGGAAGATGGGGCGCTGGGGGGGTTGTGGCTGGGCGGTGTTTGGGTGGGCGGTGAGGTGAGGGAGGGAGGGAGGGAGGGAGGGCCGGTTGCTAGCTGGGCTGGGGCTGGGGTTGTGGGTTGTGGGTTGTGGGTTGTGGGGTGTGCTGTTGTTGCGGGCGGGGGAGGGAGGGGGGTGGAGCGGGGTGGATGTGGAGTACCTACCTAGAGTAGAGTGGAAAAGGAAGTGGATGTGGATGTGGGCGGGGAGGGGGTGAATGGGTGGCCGATATCGGAGGAGTGGGGGCTAGGATGGTGGGGGTGCTTGGGTGGTTCTTTGGGCGCTTGGGAGGGGGCTGCGTGGCTGGGGAGTGTACTATGTGATGGGCGGGATTTAAAAATGTCTGGTGGAGGGATGGTGGGGGCGCGGGCTGGTCGTTGTTTGGGGGCGTTTTTGGTTTTGGATGGGAGAACAGTTATGAGCTTGCTTTTGCCCGATAGTAACGCATCCCGTGCTTCTCACGCTGGCTGTTGGCATGGATTTCGGTAGATCAGCCGGGTCTTGAGCGATGCCTGACATGTGGTTGTTTTGGTGGGTGACGACTGGCAATGGAGAATGCGGCGCATTTGTGAGAGACTCGGTGCGGCTGTATTGGAAGCTTGTTGCGTGGATGCTGACGCGACTCCAGCGAGAGGGAGCTACGCGGCTAGAACCCGTCAGAGTGTATTTTGCTGAGGTTCATGTGAGCTCATGTGCGGGGTTTTTGTGCGTGGGCTGGGGAGGTGGTAAGGGACGGCGTGACGCTGGGTTTTGCGCGTACAAGTCTCAGCACCGCGACGACGTTGCTTTGTCGAAAGGCGCGGGGAGACGCCGATATGAAGCATCGCCGCAGACAAGATGTCGTACTCCTTAAGCCATCGTACTGTCCAAGCCACCGTACTGTCTTCCTCAACTCTCACCTAGCGGGCTAAAGTCAATGAAAACAGAAGGAGACCGGCGAGCTAGCGACCGATTTAAAGTCTATAACGACTGTAGAGATGCTAACCTCCAACAGAATCGCAATCTCGCACACTCTTGTAAATAAGGCATCCGGCGGGCAGGCAGACGATAACATATTCTAGGGTAAGATCCAGTAACAAAGCAAGTGTGTCTTGACCTTTCAATGAGCACGCGACATGCAATTTGCTCGTGGAGGCACTGCAGAGGTTCGCGGCACCAGCTCAACCATACTCGTCCAGAGGTGCTCACGATACCGGAGGTAGTGTGCGTTTGTTGACAAGGATGTGGTGGCGGCGAAGTGCTTGTCGCAATCTCGGAAGAGGGAGCCCTCCATAAGGAGCGGGAAGCTCGACAAGGGCGACGCCTGGTAAGGCGGGCTTAACAACTTAAAGAGGAGAAGAGGGGAGCGGGGACAGGTGAATTCATATAGATAACCGCGAGGTGGAGCTGGCTCAGCAGCTAGCGCGCACGTGACCAGCACTGCCTGGACCGCGCTTTCATTGCTCCAAGTGAAGGTGAATATGGTGAGCTGGTGGAAGGCCGTCGAGACACCAACAGCTAATGCTAGTATACTGCGACAGTACCGTTCCATGTCCAAGTCCCTCTCACCTCTACCCCGCCGCGGAAAGGCTCCTGCAGATACGCATTCACACTTACTCTTGGAGCTACCCTTGTCCAGCACAGTTCGATTTCATTGCTTTCATGTACGTTCGAAACTAGAATTTGAGTATCCTGTGTTAAACCAGGAGGAGGGATAAAGTATTCAAAATTCTACCCTAGGTCCTACCATCTCCAGCCACGTGTATGTGAGCTTGGTCTCGAACTCGGTCATGTCGTTGAGGGGGTCCTTGTCAGCTATGGTGGAGGTTCGATGATTTGGCTATGTAAGATAGGCGAAAATGTGTTCGTAGCGAGCTCAGAGTTTTTGGTAAAGGTCAAGTGAACGCTATGGGCGCTTTCAGCGCGCTGTTTAGTGCCCTTTAACCTGCTAACGCGTCTCTCACTCTCATCCCACTTCTTTAGGAAAAGGTGAATAATCACAGGCCTATATGACCTGCCTTATTTCTCACCTGACGTACCTCTGCGCTACTTCAGCTCTTTCTTGGATCTTCTCTCACCCGCCCTCACCTTATATAAACGCCCCCACCCCCAGATAACCGCTACACCGTCACCAATCTTCCACTGCGACCCCTCCAATCTTCTACCACAGGTACGTGTCTCTCATCCGCCACTGGCGCTTCGTGCCGTTTCAATAGCTTATCTTGCGATCTTCGTAGACCAATCCGCTCCCACCATGTCGTCAATTGCGGAGTTGCGTGAGCAGCTATCCGCAAGCCAGGCAGAGAACGCAGCCTTGTTGGCCGAGAACGTCACCCAAGACGTGCGTATCAAGAACCTTAGTGCCGAGATCGCGGAGCTTAAGGTGGACTGGGACAATCTGTGTGCGGCCCACTCCGAGCGGAACGAGGAGATAGCGAACGCGGACATCGAGAAGGCAAGCGCCCTACACGACCTGCAATACAACCACGAGACGGAGATGAAGCGCGTCAAAGGCCACTACCAGCGCCGCTACGCTAAGCTCAAGGACAACTTCAAGAAGCTCCACGACGTGCTGATTGACACTCGGCTGCTGAACATCGTCACGATGGAGAAGCTGCGCAAGGCGCATCAGATCGAGCTTGCCGACAAGGATATGGCGTTAGCCGACAGGGAGACGGCGCTTGCCGACAAGGAAGAGGCGCTTACCGACAAGGAGATGGCGCTGGCTTCCAAGGAGATGGCGCTGTCTGTCAAGGAGAGCGAGAAGATGAAGCTGGATATCAGGGCTATACAGTCTCAGCTGGCCGCTATGAAGATGAAGGGCGACAAGGATAGCAATGATGGAGCACTGAAGCGCAAGCGTTCGTGCAAGGACAAGGAGTAAGTTCGCACGCGCTTGGACAAGACTATCAGGCACTGATTGATTACAGCCGCTCGAACATGCCGTAGTAGCTTTGAGCTGCGTCCCAGATCTGTGTTGACAGCAAGGTATATAGTACATCAGACCTTCAGAAAAAGAACAAGCTAACAAAGCTCCAGTATATCATGATCAAGAACAGATTTTCATAGTGCGCCCTTGGGTGGAACGGATATGAACATATAGACGCATGGATCAATTGTTTCGATTGCAGTGCGCCGGGCATAGCGGAGCACAGTCTACTTAGTAGATACATCTAGCAATCGAATCTCCAGTACATCATGTCTTTCATTTCCCACTTGTCTGCTCCCACATCTCTGTTCCTACGATTCTCCAAAATACTACCGCAGGCACGCGGGCGCTCTACTCTGACACCAGTGAGATACCTCGTAGTACGACTCAACCTCTTTTGCGTCAACATCTTCCGTGACTCTTACCCATTCCCGAACGTTGATAGACAAGAGATTCGCCTCGCATGTCTCCCCATCTCAGAAGTACTCTGGATAGAACCCCTCACCGTAACGTTCCCGCCCCAGGTAACAACGAAAATGTGGATCCTGAACCTACAACAACAACATCAACTCGCGTGATCTCTGTCGATCGACGAACCTGTCAAGTCTTCGAGGCCTTGTTTCGTTCGCCCTCGGATGATAGACCCCTGAGCGAGATACCGTGGCGGACACCCGCGCGCTGTGTCTAAGATCGGGGTCTTCTCCAGAGAACCTAGGCGGATTGTATTGCCGAGGCGAGGGGCAACGCTAAAGGGCAACGGGAGAAGGAACTTGAAGCGAAGCAGCCAGAAAGGTCAAAATGAGACCAATCTTTTCTGCCGTTGGGATGTTCAGCTTCAACAGGATCAGCCAAAGGAGAACCAGCATCGCTCATCCGTGACCAGACTCGGAATGCTGTAATTCTTGTAGAAGAGCATCACATCTCGACAGGTCCCATCATCCGGATCTACCACCTGTGTCCAAAACTACCTGAAAGGCCCGCAGATCGAAAATGCCAGGACGAAAAATACCACACCGTGAAGAATGACGATAATGCTGATACTGATGATAACGTGACGGTAACTTGTGACTTCGAACAATTGGTGGTAGAGGAACAGCGCGGAAAGCTTGGCGAACATGACAGCACGTGTGCATGTGAACTCAGGGACTTTGGTAAGTTGCAGCCAGGTCTGAGAGGTGGCGACGGGGACGGCAGCAACATGGCAGCCGACCCCTCCTATCTGTACCATTACTGCCGCTAGTCAGTGTCTGCCATTTGCTTCACGACACTTAAGTCGACCTTTTGACAGAAGACTTATGTCGGCCATTTGCTTCCTTGCATAATGGAACCTGCTTGACAGATTGACGTCTTCTGTACCCGTGGGGGCAGGACAACATATTTAAGGGCACTCATAATGCCCGTCGCCGCACTGCCTATACAAAGTACATAGCACAATGTATTGCAGATCAACATGGGTGCTCCCACTGCCTTGGGATGAAGTACCGGCTCGCATAGATAATAGCAGAAAGAACGTATCAATTAAAATAACCGCGATACTGACCCGCTGATCCAGGCTGGGGTCGTTTGCTTTGGCGAGATACTCTAGCGAGTTTGCCTTTGAGCCCGCCACAGTAATGAATGAGGCAACAGGAACTTTTTGGGTGCCGCATGCGAGGTCGTACTGGATGCAAATGGTGCTAATGAGTGGCTAGGGTTGGATTCTCACAGTCTACTTCGTAGGTTGTGGTTGCGCGTGCAAAACGTTCTACTCCAGGACCCACCTACGCTATTCATGCCTCTAAGCACAGTACAAGACGAAACAGCCGAGGATGATTTCGCCAAGTGCCAGCATTGTGTGCGTAAGACGGGCAGAAATTGCGTTGTTGGACCTGCACAGTAGCTTACGAGACAGAGCCGTCCTTCGCGTAGTAGAGCACAACATACATACTGCTTCGCGATGGTGTTAGCTTCTCAATGCGATATTGTCTATTCTAGACTTCCTGCATGACCTCTGAATAGGTTAAAAATGAGGGAAAGGGGCTCGATCCTGATTACTGAACACTGATCGTCACTTCTGCTTCGAAAATCTTGAATGAACTAATTGTATGAGTGCATTGTCGAATTTATGGATGGGAAGTGCATGAATCATCCGCAATGCGAACGAGGATGGGCATCTGGTGAGAGGGAAGCACCGGTTTACCGTGTGGTATCGGTGCTACGAAAATCTTTCTCCCCACCTTTCTATGGCACTGGATACAAAATATTTCTAAAATGTCTCTACTATTATACTATAAGGAGTCAGCTATTAATAGATTTCCTTTAATCGGCTAATTTAATATATTTTCCAGCCTAAAAAGTTAGATTTAATAGAATTTAGCTAATAGCTGGCTCCTTATAGTATTAAGGCGGAGAAATCTTGTATCCAGTACTATAGAAAGGCGGGGAGAAACTTTTACAAGCGATAATAATGGACGAAAAAATGAGCTTCTTCATTCACAGACTCGCTGTGAGTTGCTCCCCAAAAGCATACCTGAGTTTGAGTGGGTTGTTAAATCTTCGCCGTTCAAGGTCAGATTAACCATGCGAATCCTAAGCTTCTGATCGGTTTTGTCATGAGCCGAAGCCAGGATCATCCAACCCAGTGGGTCTGACAGAGTCCAAACGAACCGAACTGATACGTCCTTGAGCCTAGTAGATGGCGCTGCAGGTTTGCATCCTACTTCAGTCGGTTACATATCGTCTATGACCGAGGACGGACTTCGTTATTAGCACTAGATCTTTATTTGCTTGCCGGCGCCTGCCGGCTAATTTTAGTGTCTGAGCAAATTCACGCCCTTCTTGGCCAAAATCATTTTCTAATATGGTATGTCCCGCAACCCTAAGCTCGTGCTCGCTCGCAACGGATCGAATATACGCTCTGGATGTTCGAAAATATGACACCCACAAACTGGTCAAAAGGAAACCAATATTCCGTCTGCCAGTATAGCACCTTCCAGACTCTGGTTCCACACCACAGGTTTCAGCACGGGATTGTGCACCGCCTGTATATACTGTAGAGTCGCATCGAGAGGTTATGGACTGGTAACCTTCAGCAGCTATCCAGCTGGAACTGTCATGTGCTGACAGAACTTTGTTGCCGGGAAATGTAGGCCTAGTGCTTACGCGATATGATCAGGTTGTCCTGTGCTCTCGCGTCATGTTACCTTGGCGGTATATCTAATCCCTTGGCGCGGTCCTTTTATGGTGTGAAAGGACCAGAGCAAAGCTGGAGGTTGCCCTCACTAGCGGCTGGGCAGTGGAGAGAAAGGGCGCCCATAGCTGCCAAGCCATCTGCTGACAAACTATCATGGCTAGGGAACTCCCAGCCGGCGAACAGATCCTGCTGAGTGGTGGCCCTCATCCGGAATTTCCGACTTGGTATGCTCCGTTCCTAGATACATGAGCCTAATAAAAGTGCACAACGACCTACATCAGTTTTGATTGCATAGCTCCTAAATACTCTCCTCGATTGGTACAGCTCAACATACTTCTACGATGGCCACTGTATCAGTTGCAGGCGGTACTGGTGGCTTAGGCAGAACAATTGTGGACGAACTTGTTCGACAGGGGAAATACAAAGTGTTAATATTCAGTCGGAGGGTGAGTTCCTCAAAAAGCGCATACGGAATACCACTGATGCTACTATAAGGCATCCACCATACCCAAGCTCAAGACCGTGCCTGTGCTCCATGCGGACTATAGCAACCCAGCCGCTATGAAAAAGCTCTTACAAGAGCATAGTGTTGATGTGGTTATATCTGCCCTCTCGCTCTTTGACGAAGACAGCGCAAAAGCACAGATGGTCCTAATCAACGCGGCAATAGAATCCGGCACAGTAAAGCGCTTTGTGCCAAGCGAGTTTGGAGTCGACTACACTCAGCCTGGTCTGGCTGACGCTCACCCAGGAGCGAGGTGGTTCAACGATGCCGCAGACATGCTTCGAGAATCTAAGCTCGAATTCACCCGCGTTATCTTTGGCCAACTGACGGATCATTATGGTTACCCGCACTGCCAGAGTTATATGAAACAATTCACGTACTTCATGGACTTCGTCAACAGGAAGGCAGCGGTTCCAGGCGATGGCGAGGCATCTGCCACGTTTTTACATTCGGCAGATGTCGCAAAATATACCGTTGCGTTGCTCGATGAGGATAAATGGCCCCAATTCAGCGCATTCGCTAGTGATCGGTTGACTTGGAATGAGTTGGTCAGGCTGGCAGAAAAGGTGACAGGTAAGTAGCCGTTCACGCTCCGCTAGTAGACACGCTGACGGTTATCCTTGCAGGTGCAAAGTGGGACGTTACACATGATTCACTTGGGCAACTGAGAAAGGGCGAAGTCACCTTCCTCCAACAGCCAACAGGTGCGGGGTCTTACAATATGCCCGAAGATGCAGGGCGACAGATGGCAGCTGAGTTCGGTATCATGGCTGCCGAGGGTATCATGGACGTGTCACCAGTAGGATTACGAAATGGCGAATTTCCAGACGTGGAACCCATCACTGTTGAGAAACTGATCGCACAGGCTTGGGGCAAGAAAAACTGAGACGTTGTCATGATCCAAGTTTCCATCACGAGTGCTGACGCCAAGCATTACCTGATCTCACTGTTCGACTACATAGTAGGAAGGGTACAAATGCCACTGTGAGCATTCGCGGTTTTTACGACGCTCACTATCTTTCGTCTCTTCCACGCTCTCCGCACATAACCACCTTTACAATTCCTTCATTCTCATTTCTTTTCTCAAGTCCACTTTCAGTAAAAGTTATTGCTCAAAGTTTAAACTCGCTCTTCACGAGCTTCTCGCTCAGTGTCCACAGATTCTTAGCATTTTGCTCGTCTGTTGCATAGGGAGCGGCATCGGTCATCTGACAGTCGTGCAAAAGAATCCCTTTCGGCTCTGCATTCTCATATTAGGTGTAATAATAATCCAGCTCTGTCGGGTGTCTCACCTGCTAACGCGGGATCTAGAGCAGCAACGAGAGTAGTTGAAGCCCCCTGGTCAAGGTTCTTCCAGAAGGGGCTTGTAGCACGTATTGCGGCTTCGCCATCTGCATCAAGGTCTCTGCTCAAGCCCGTCCAGATAGCTGTGCAGTGTCAGATCCCACGACGTTGATTTTTCATGGCTGAGTGATCAGGAACTTACACCCCGGATGTACGGCATAGCTAACAATTCCCTTCTCTTTCAAGAGCCGGTTCATCTCGACCGAGAACAGTATGTTTGCGGTTTTCGCTTGTCCGTAGGCAATGTAGCCATTGTACGCACCCTCTGAACCTTTGGCGAAAACTGGCGGTAGAGGACGATGTTGCTCCTCTGGTGGAATGTCCTTCCCCTCAAAATTGTAGTCATGGAAACGGATTGGGCTGAGACGATGTCCGAGGCTCGTCAGATTGATCACACGCGTAACGCCTGGAGCGTTCGCCTTGGCTGCAGTGAGCAATTGCGGCATCAGCAGGTTGGTCAAGAGGAAATGACCAATGTGATTTGCACCAAACTGCGCTTCGATGCCTTCTGCGGTGAGCTGGCGCTTCAGTGTCATGAATCCCGCGTTGTTGATGATAATGTCGATGCGAGGCGTCAGCTGAGCGATTTCTGAAGCGGCTTTTCGGATCGAGTCTCGAGATAAAAGGTCTAAAACGACAGTCTGCACATTGACGTTGCCATGGGTATCTTTGATAGACTTGGTCACGGTTTCGATCTTAGACTGAGTCCGGGAAGCGAGTATAAGGAGAGACGGCGATTGTGAGGCAACGCTGATTGCTGTGGAAGAGCCAATGCTCTCAGGCGACACACCGGTTATCAAAACTACAATCCATCAGCATGCTTCTGAATTCAGATCTTGAACATCTGTACCTGTTTTTCCCTCGATCTGCTCTCCAAAGGCCTTTGCGACAGCGAGACCCCCTGTCTCTTGGTTCCACTCAGGATGTGTCAGTACAGACATTGCGTTCTAGCTGCGATATAGCACGATCCGCAACAACAAAGATGGGAACAACTATACATAAGATTAGACAAGCCCCACGTGCCAGATTGTCTCTTGGAGGCTTTCTGCGCCTGCCCTTTGCACATGGTCACAGCTCCAGCACACCACCTCAATGCACGTCGAGCCGAGATAGCCATCCTGTGGTCAGGTGCATGGTTTCTCGTACGCTAGACCTAGAATGTTACCGAGGTTGAATGGAAAGAATGCCCATCCAGAAGTAGGCAAGTGCATTTCATCCCACGGTGCGGGGTCGTGTTGCGGGGGATGTATATCAATGTGGGGCATTATTCCTCCAACACCAGGCTGAAGGTCACGCATCATGTACACGCACCCCCTTTTGGACAAGGTTTCTCCACGCGCGAGCCTCCAACGAATTGACCATGCGGGCTGGATGCGATGGAAGAGAACGCCTGATGGTATTCCAAACGCCATCGGACTCGGCACTCGTATTGACTTGTACCGGCTTTTACAAAACTCGGAGGCATGTTACCTAGATCGATAAAATCGGATCAGACGATTTTCAGGCAGCCCTATTCGACGATGCATGCACCTATAGAAAGACGTCGCTGGAGATAACACGGGGTCGTGGTGCCCCACTGCCCTGGGGTCATCGCGTGCAGTAACGAGCATGCTTCACGCGCTTGTTCCACACCACTCCATACACTCGGCCACTCCGAACTCTTCCAATTGACTTTTCACATCCTAGAGATCCTTAGATAATAAGCATATGCCCCTCCGCGCGAAGGTCCACACGTCCAAACTCCCCAAGATGGCAGTCCCAGAGACCAACGGCGCAAGACCAAAGACTGGCATCAAAGTCATCATCGTCGGCGCAGGTTTCGGCGGTCTCACTGCAGCTATTGAATGCGTCCGACAAGGCCACTCCCCAGTCATCTATGAATCTTTCCCTTCTCTCAAGATTCTGGGCGACATTATCTCCTTCGGACCCAATGCTGGGCGCATTTTCGCGCGCTGGGAAAACGGCGACATCGCGCGCGCTATGCGCAAGATATCCATCGACCTTCAAGCGTATGGATTCAACATCCACAAGTGGGACACGGGCGAGGTCGTCATCAATCAGAAGAGTCCACCGCGGGACGAAACTGCACCGGTTTTCAACGGGCATCGAGGCGAACTGCACGAAATCGTGTTCAACTATGCAAAGAAATTGGGCGTCGAGATCGTGCTCGATTCGCGCGTGGATAACTACTGGGAGACAGAAGACGCTGCTGGAATTAGCCTTGGAGATGGCACGCGCGTGGAGGGTGACGTGGTGGTTGGCAGTGACGGCGTAAGGAGTAAAGCTAGAACTCTTGTTCTGGGCTACGAGGATAAGCCGAAGTCCTCTGGCTATGCCGTGTGGAGGTCGTGGTTTAGTAACGAGGATATGCTAGCCGATCCGGAGACAAGACAATTTTGCGAGAATGGTGACACCTTCAATGGCTGGATAGGTAGGCTCCTGCGGATATGATACCTTTTCTGATGATCTGCTGACACTAAAGCAGGACCCGACGTTCACTTCCTTTTCAGCACACTCAAAGGTGGTAGCGATTGCTGCTGGGTTCTGACTCACAAGGACGAACACGATATCGACGAATCCTGGTCTTTCCCGGGCAAGCTGTCTGAAGTGAAGGAGGTCCTCCGTGACTGGGACCCTCTGTGCACAAAGATCATCTCAAAGACACCAGAAGAGAAGCTCGTAGACTGGAAGCTAGTGTACCGTGACCCACTCCCCACCTGGGTCTCCGGGTATGGGTCAGCTCCGGGCCACGGCCGCATCTGCCTGCTCGGCGACTCCGCGCATCCGTTCCTGCCCACCAGCGCGCAAGGTGCAACACAGGCATTGGAAGACGGCGTCACGCTTGCAGTAGTGCTGCGGAAGGCCGGCAAGAGCAACATCAAGGGAGGATTGAGGGCCTATCAGGATATTCGCTACGAGAGGGTGCGTAAGGTGCAGAAGACTGGGGAAACGACGCGTGATATGTGGCATAACACGGACTGGGAAAAGGTAAAGAAGGACCCGCAAAGCATTGCATTCCCCCGCGAAGACTGGATATTCTCGCATGATGCAGAGAAGCATGTCGAAGAAGTTGGGGATGAGATCATCGCGAAAACGTCAACTTCAGTTGAGCAGCAAGCATGATCTGTATATATTAAAGTCGGTCGTCAGTTGCATAGAAGTGCCCGGAGACTTAGATAGCATTTTGCACGCACTCAAGATAGTTTGAATATGCAAAGCATTTACTAGTCTGGACTTTATCAGGTTTTCTACCATTGCCAACTTACAACTTACAATGACACACAGTTATTTGCGCTGTCCTCCAGGAAGATACCACCATAAATCTGTCCCTCGTTCAAGTTGCTCTCTTGGAACCCACCGTTGACCACATCCGAGGTCCCAGTCGGCTTCTTCAGGATACCAATCTGGAACTGACCACCTCCAGACAACGAAGCGGAAGTAGGACCCGCAACCGACTTGAGCGCAGCGTCGCCAGCAGAATAGTAGATGGTGACCTGGTTCTTCGTGTAGTCGAGCTTGATGGCAAAGTTCTGCCACTGCGACTTGTCCGTGGCAGTAGAATACAGCTGCTTGTTGTTCTGGTCCAGAATCTGGAACTTGTTCTTGTCAGCGCCGTTCTTGCCGATGAGGGTGCCGGTTTGGAATTGGATCTGGTCGGCGGAGTAGTCTGCTTTCTCGTGCCAGACGTTCTGTACAATTGTTAGCCTCGTTCTACTTGCCACGATGTCGAGAACGACGGGGGAAACTTACAAGGTACTCGTGTGTCAAGTTCAGCGGTCGAGCGGGATCTTGCTTTACGCTGAAGTGTAGTGTCTTCACACCGGTCTGTCCAGGCCCATCCGCAGCATCCTTCAAGAATTGCAGACCTGCCCGTCTGAAGCCCTTCTGTTGCTGGAAAATGCTCTGGTCGCTAATTGTCACTTCGAGGGGAGTGTGCTCCGCGGTGTCAAAGCGCGACTTAGTGACGTTGGGGAACTTGAAGATCTGGCTCCACTTGAGATCGTTGCCCTTGACGTAGTCGGGGTTGAAGATGGTGTTGGTCGCGTACGTGTCGAATTGCGTGGGGTCCGCGGCCCAGGCGGTAGGCACACGTCCATCGAAGACGATGGGGCATTTAATGTCTGCGCGCTTACTAAGAGCAGGGGCAGCAAGAACGCTGGATGCGCTGAGAAGGGCAAGAAGGGCGTGCATGGTCGCGGTGGTTCAAATATTCTAGGTCTGGCTACAGGCCTCTAAGAATGGCTTACTTCCATTTATACAACAACCGAGCACATCAGTCCAGGCTACGATCGCAAATCTTCCCCCTTTGCCATATTACGCATGCATCCAATCGTGTTCCCCGGAGCGTTAACGCATTCATAGACAACGTTCACCTCGGCCGCCCAGTCGGTGCGCGGAAGAATGTTCCAAAAAGCTTCTACAGTATTATACGTATACCACATATACTAAACCTATAGTAGGACTGGTGACCTCAGTCATGCAAGCCAAGTAATATATGTCCGGCAATTTGGCTTGAGGCTCGGTCCAATTGTGGAGTGCAGTTAGGCGCGAGATTGGGATTCGGACCGAAGACCCGGTGTTTGAGGTTGAGACGGAACATGACAAAACGTGGGGGAAATGACTAGAACGGAAGCGGATACATTTTCTACCGTTTGTAGGACCGAATACACCGTTGATATGGAGGAGTAGTCGTTTGACTACGCGAGAAGTATTGTGCAAGGGGCTCCTGCGCAGAACGCCATGAGCATTGTTGTATTCTTCTACTGTTTATCACTTCGTTGGGTTGCTATAGAACGTGCTCATTCTGTATTTGGTCTCGCCCTCGTACTGCGCAAGATTTTCAAGCGCTTCTTCGCCTTCACGGACGATAGCCTGTCGGATCCGGTCGCTTCGCGGGGTGATGTTGACTTTGAACGGCTGCGGTCGCATGTTCAGACCGTTGCTATGCTGATCAGTACCGTTACTTCAACGAACACGAATCACTTACGTGTAGTCAAAGATGTCGACAGGAATGTGCTTCCCGGTCTCATCCAGCGCAGGCTCAATCTTATATCCCCAAACTAAACGCGCAACCGTCAACCACGTCCCTTGCTCGGCCAGCGCTTGACCCGAGCATACTCTTCTTCCCCAACCAAAGGTCATGTATCCTTTGTCGCTAGGGAATGGTCGATAAGCTGGGTCGTTTTTCAAGTAGCGCTTCGGATTGAAGCGATCTGGTTCTGGAAATTCGCGTTCGTTGTGATGGATTGCCCAGACATTGCCTTGCACCCAGGTCAGTTTAGGAATCAGATACCCGTTGTAGTAGTCGTCCTGTACGGGTGCGTGGGGCTGACCGCCTATGATAGCTACAGACCGCCACCTAAAGACTTCTTTGACGAAAGCGCGCATGTATGGCAAATTGGCATCATCGTCGAAAGAAGGGCTGCGATCAGGGCCGACAACTCGATCAAGTTCCTCCCAGGCGGGAATAAGCGTCTCCGGAAAAGCACGCATGGCGAGGACCGCAGTAATGAGTGTGCTACTGGAAGTGTCCGAACCGGCGCCGAATAGATTACCAGCTAAAGCCGAGATCTCTTTAGGTTTCAGGTTGTACTTTGGGGCTTCCTTGAATAAAAATTTAGAGTAGCAGTCGTCATGACCGGGGTTCTGGTTGGCTTCGTGGGCGAGAGAATAGAAGAAGTCATGTCCGCGGTGGGATTTACCTCGCTTCCCTAGACCATGCTTCCAGGGAGCATTCGGCACCTTCGCGAGCACTAGCATGGCATCAGTCAATTAAAACATACAACACCCATCTATGGAGAATCTTACGAGGAAACGTTTCGAGAAGCATCGGGAACGTCTTTCCGGGCACGTTGAGGTCAGCGGCGTGGTGCATCACCGCAATAACTTCGCTAATGATTGGGTCCGTATGATCAGATACACGTCTGCCGAATCCAATGATGGATACTACACTAGTAGCATAGCGCTCGAAATGTGCAACATATTCCTCGGGTGTTTTGAGCATGTCGTAGGCAACTACCTTGCTTTCGTCGTTCTGGAAATTGCGGTAATCCCTGACTTTCTGGACCCCAACACCCTGGTGCGTGACCTTTCGCTGCACACGCCAGCGATCTCGTTGCTCTGGAGTGGTGGTGATCATGTTGACGAGGTTGTTCTGGCCGGAGCCCAGTTCTGCGAAGACCAACATCCGGGGTCGAGAGCAGTAGATGCCGGCTCTCTTGTCGAGGAGTTCACTGGCTGTCCAGGCATCGTTGATCCAGACTGTTGGATTGCTTCACTCTTGTTACTCTTCTATTAGTTGTAGATTCTGGAAGACCACTGACCGTCCAATCCAATATGTGATAAGATGTGTGTTATATCTCTTCGACAGCTCTTCGATGTATATCCACTATATGAATCAGTGTCTACGCAAGAAAGCTATTCAGGGTTATTTACTGGTTTGTTATCCGGAAGTTGGAAGGTATTGCCGATGATAGGCCATGGCAACGGCCCAGGTGGCTGTGGATTCTTAACGTTGTACCTCAAGATGTTTATAGTGAGCACTTACCATCTTCGATCTTAGGTATAACATCCATGCATAATCCAAAAACACACCAAGAGCAGCCGTCACGAGCACCGCAAATGCGATGTTAGCAGCGCCGAATTTCGAGATGACATACTGCAGGTGATGCAGAGGCAAGTCGAAGAGCTGTTCGATAGCCATACTCGATTTCTTTGGTAGGTCTCTTTCGTTGAGATGGATGTGGCTTCAAGCCAGTGCAGAATGGCCAAGCGCGAAGACGTCTGCTGCTTTAGTTGACTGATGAACAGCAACGACGTGAGATTCGATGACTAATTCGCCTTGAGTAGTTGCGTGCTTGCGTTGGATCGAAGCCAGAGTGTAGGACAACCCCACATTCTCGTGGTGGGGCAAGATTGGCCGGCAAATTGAGTGCATGGCACATGGGGCTAATCGCCTCTCGTCTTCCGAACTACGTCCCAATTCTCGTCAGGCATTGTGCATGGTTGTTAAGTGCGGGGTCTGATGCGCTGTTGGACACAATCGTCAAAGGTCGGTGTTCCAGTAATACTTCGACCTCGTGAGCACTACCATCGGTGGCATTGATACGCCCCATGGCAGAGGTACCGTAGAAATTGGATGCTCCCGGTTGAGCTGAATTAGGTTAGATTGTTTTCTACCCCAATCATGTAAGCTATAGAGCGTTCTGACCCCGCTTTTACGATCTATTCTGTTTTCTGGTTAGTTCGCTTATCAATAGCTCAACCGGGAGCATCCAATTTCGACGGTATTAAGACGATTAGAAGGGTTCTATAATTCACAATTCGACTGTAATGATATAAGTGACGAATCAAAGAGCTTGTACAACATTGGAACCGAGGAGGCTGGACCGACACGTGCTGTACGCGCTAGAGGAAGTCGCTTCCAAGCACTCCCGCCAGAAACCCTCAACACCTCATCTCTAGCTGCGCACTCGACGTCTTCTTCACATCACTATCAACCATCTCGTATACTTACATCTCTCATAATTCGTAGCTGATGCGCAGCCCTCCTCATTGCATGGAGGCCTTCAGCTACTCCAGCCCCAGCGACCCCAGCCCAGTTCACATCCGCGCCGAGTGCTACGCTGACTCAGTGTATCTCACATGCAGACAGACAGCTTATTTTCAACCATTCATCATCACGTGGCGTCATTGGCTTTGCCTGCGGCTACATTTCTACAAGATCACGAGGACCAGGTACTGCAACTGCCGACATCTCACTACGATACCTATGGTAGCTATGCGACGCGTCAAGTACGCACGGCACCATCGCACTAGCATGAACCAAAGCTTAGACTACCCAAGAGATCATTTTGGTCACGTTTCGAGGTCCAGCTTATTATCTCTCAACCCCAATCGCATTGGCATGACGACACGTCTCAACTGTGTATTCGCGCTGGGCAGTAAACAACAGGAAAAGCTTTCGAAAATGTACCTCAACCAGAAGCACTTTAACTAGCTACCCTCTTGAACTTTTCGAAGTAAATCTAGACAACCTGGGTGGCATGGAGTACCCAAACATCCAAAGCTTCCTTGCACGCCTCTGCAACAGTGCGAGGCATGTTCTGGACCGCGTATATTGTCGAACATCGATAAGAGCAGATGACATAGGGTTATTAGCTGCGTTCATCGTATCGAACTGTCGCCTCAAGCCACGAACTGACGCGCCTCAGTAAAGCACGACGGCCTTGCTGAACGCCATGTTGCACGGCGTTATCATTCCGACGAAGTGGTAGAGCCAGCGACGCGACCGCGCACTTATGGCCCCATTCGTGTGGCACTTGCATCTGCTTTCGACACTAAACTGCTCCAATGTTCTACTTCGAGCGCCTGCACCGTTCAGAGCGCCAGGTTTCCCCATGTTTTGGCCAGGCATGAACCCACGCGGAGCAGGATTTGGAGAACATCACGACGGCGATTGGTGAACAGGGCCCCTCCCCCGCATCTTCGCTCGCTAGTTTGGAGCAAACTCCGGGGTAGGGCCCGCTATCGTGCATGAGATCGCCGGCAGATATTGGACGTGACCTGGCTGGCTGCAAGGCGATCTGCAGGCGTGGTATGAAAGTGAATCGGCCTGCACCGTGGGAAGCAGAGCGTGGGCGTCCTCCTTTGCCACGAGTGCGATTCAAGACCACTCCTGCTAGATATCTTCCTTGTCTCTTCTCTTTGCTGGTTCGACGGGCCATTGTCGAATTGATCGGTCGCGAACAAGTACACCCACTGAGTTGACGGCGACCTCGCTATACTCGCCATCACCATGCTGGAAGCATCCACTGGGGCAGGTCTCCTGGAGAACTGGAAATGTCTCCTGGCATGCACCCTCGTCTCGATGAGTCCGTTCCAGTATGGCATTGATTTCGGTGCCATTGGTGGTCTACAGGCCATGCCTGGCTTCTTGGAGGTACATTCGCAGCGTCCACTGCACCTGTATCTTGACTAACAGGACGTCTAGGTCTTTGGACACAAGGCTCCGAACACAACCATGGGATACAACATCTCCCCCGGACGCCAGCAGCTAATCTCCTCCCTCATGACTCTAGGCGCCTTCATCAGCTCCTCCGGCGCAGGCTTCTTCGCGACCTGGCTCGGCCGGCGGCAGTGTCTCTGGATCGCCTCCATTCTTTGCTGCGCGTCAAACGTGATCATGATGGCTACCACGAATCTCTCCGGCCTCTACGCCGGGCGCTTCCTCATCGGCCTCGCTAACGGCTGGTACATGACCTTTGCGCAGCTGTACATCCAGGTACGTTCCCCCTTCTTCACCCCACACGATCGAACAGCTGCTAACAAGAACCAGGAGAGCGCCCCCGCCCGCTACCGCGGGCTCATGATCTCCATCTTCCAGTCCTGGACCTCGGTCGGCACGCTCATCGGCACCGTCGTCGACAACGCCACTAACGTGTTGCCCGGCAAACCCTCCTACCTAATCCCGCTCGGTATCATCTACATGGTGCCCGTGCTGATGTCGATCGGGCTGTTCTTCATCCCGGAGTCGCCGCGCTGGCTGGTGCTCGTCGAGCGCAACGAGGAGGCCCGCAAATCGCTGCTGTGGATGCGCCCAAACCAGGACGCCGTGGCAGACGAGCTCGACGAGATCCACGCGGCTATCCTCGCAGAGAAGGAAGTTGCCAGCTCCGCGTCCTTCATTGACATCATCAAGAACCCCGTCGATCGCCGCAGGACGCTTCTCGCGGTTGCCTCCGTGTCCATCCAGGCGGCGTCCGGCGCTATGTTCATGATTGCGTACGGTGCGTAACGTACCGCTGCTGCTGTGCTCTGCGCTTCTCACCGACACTGACCTCGCAGAACAGGTACCTACTTCTTCGAAATAGCACACGTAGGCAACGCCTTCCAAAACTCCTGCATCCTCACCGCCGTCGGCGTCTTCGTCATCATCCTCAACAGCTGCGTCATATCCAAGATCGGCCGCCGTCGCGTCTTCCTCATGACCGGCATGACCATTTGCGGAATCTCGCAGTTCATCGTCGCCGCCGTGTGGCGCGCCCAGCCCGGCACCGTGCGCACGGGAAAGGTAACGTCCTCTTCCCCCCCTAGTGGAAGCACACCAACTAATCGACGCGGGGGGCCAGATCATTGTCGCCATGTCCGTCATCTACATCTGCGGCTACAACGGCATGGTAGCGACCTACGCCTGGCTCGCAGGCGGCGAGATTCCCTCCCAGCGCCTCCGCTCGCACACTTTCGGGCTCGCGGCTGCTGTCGGCTTCGCTGGCGCTTGGCTGGCCACTTTCACCGCGCCGTACTTTATCAATCCCGACGCGCTGAACTGGGGCCCTGAATACGGTACGTTCACCCCCCCCCCCCCCCCCCCCCCCCCCCCCCCCCCCCCATCCCAAAGTAGACCATTGCTAATCCGTCCCCGCCCGTGCAAAGGCTGGATATGGGGCCCCTCATGCCTCGTCACCGTCGTGTGGATCTTCTTCTTCCTGCCGGAGATCAAGAACAGAACTTTGGAAGAAGTCGACGAGATGTTTGATGCGCGGTTGCCGGCGAGGCAGTTCAGGCGGTATGTGTGCGTGGGGAGGCGGGCAGCGGGCGGGGAGAAGGTGGTTAGTGAGCGGGACGGGGTGGGCGGGGAGCGAAAGAAGAGCACAGAGGAAGCGGTGTGGATGGAGCGGAAGGCGGGGGTCGAGGCGACGGTGCGTGGTGAGTAGGGAGGGGAGAGGAGGGGAGGGCAAGAAGGGACGGAGGGACGGAGGTTTAGCTGCTGGCATAAGATACTGTAACGCACCGCAATGTATGCTTCATGAATTCCCACGACGTATCTACTTTCCTTGCTTCCTTCTCCGCAATGCTTGTGTGGAACATAAAGGCAAGTCCGGACTCGACGTGTGTGAAAACCGTCTAGCCGCCCAACACGGACAAGAGATCGGATAGCCCGTACTCCAGAAGAGAACTTCCAGTGAGTACCATAGCATGTACATGTGCCTTGCACGTACGCTCACCGATGAAAACCAAGACCAGCAAATAAGCGCCAAAACACCACCGCTAACAAATCACACCCCCCGTATCCCCTGTCCCGAGGCGGGCCCTACCTAACCCAGATGATCAAAACGCCCAGCAGTACGCGCAGTGTAGAAAGCAAAGTCGTCGCGTCTAGCTAAGACGCAAACTTCTTCAGCACCATGAAGAGCAGCGCGGCGACGACGCCGTAGATGGCGGTGTCGAGCCATTGGGGCGCGGCGGGGTTCTGGGTTTGTTGTTGGATGAGAGGCGGTGCGGCGGGTATGGTGCGGGTAGGTTGCGGAGCTGGAGCTGGCGGCGGCGGCGGCGGCCGTGAAGCCTGCGCCGAGGAGGAAGAGGACGACGCCGGTGCACTCGCGGCATCCACACCGGCACCTCGCTCCGCCTTCTCCTTCTCCTTCTCGCCGCCCAAATCCTCCCTATACGCCAACCTCAGCTCCTCAGGCACCGCCTCCTCCCGCCCTTCCTCCTCCTCCGTGCACGCCTCCTCGTTCTCCCGGAGAATCTCGGCATTGCTCTTCGCGCAGCTAGGACACCGCCACGCCCCGGAGTCCAGCGCCATGCGTTCCCGCACGCCTCGATCGCACTCCAAACCTCCGACCTGCCCCTTCGCCTCGCTATCCATGAAACTTCGAATCGCGACCAGCGCCGTGCGGATCCCCCACGCCGGCTGCCACGTCTCCTCGTGGTGCCCGCTGATGCTCAGACAGATCTCGCGGTTGACCTCGAACCTGCCTGTGGGCGTCAGAAAGCGGAAGTTGGGCGGCTTGAGCGGGTAGGTGGCGGGCAGGACGATGCGGCCGTGGTAGATGCCCGCGGCGTAGGGGGAAGGCGCGGGCGGGCCGCGGAGGGTGAAGTGCCATTCGAAGAGGTTTGCGTCGAGGGGGGCGGCGGTGAAGTCGGGAGAGGGGTGGGTGGAGAGTTCCGAGGCTTCTTTGACTGTGGGCGCGGTGTTAGCGGGTGAGGTGAGTAGGGCTGGGGGTGGAGGAGGCGTACGGATGCGCTTGATGGTGGGAGTCTTCGTGTTGAAGCCGCGGGCGGCCATGGCTGCGGCGGAAGTGAGAGTCGCGAGCGAGTGGACGTTTCCAAGCCCTGGATTTGGTGTTGCGCAGCGAAGGACAGAGCGAAGGGAAGCCCGGCTGAGACGGTGCGGCGCTGAGGTTGACGTTGCGCGTGCGGCAGTGGTAAGTACGGCCCGCCGTAGCACTATCGATTACGTAGGTACGAGGATCCACGTGCGCGGCCACGCTCCAGCCACGTGCGTTGGAAGCTTTGCCCACGAGTGGTGAAGGTGGGGTTGAGTGTAAGGGCCTTGCAAGTGTTGCAACTGATATTCAAGCCGTAAGAGAGGACTGGCGAGTTTACGTGTGCTCGATATATATATTTGCTAGACTGGCCCAACAAAGCTCATCATTTTCTGATTGTTGAGACGAACCACAAAGTCGTATCCCATGGTTTTCTGAATTGTTGACACGAACTACAAAGTAGGGTCCCGTAAAGTGATAGACAGAAATATGGACTGCGACTGCCGCCCAATAGTAACACTGAATGAAGCGTTGTAAATGGGTAGACGAGGGTATCCCATAAAGTGATGGAGACAAAGCTCATGGTTTGGGATGCAGAAAACAACGAGATGAAAGACTGAGACGTTCTTGGATTTAACCTTAACTAAGAAATAATCCACAAATGTATGTCTACGCTATCGGGGTATTGTTGAAGTGTACATGCATCTCATCCAAACATGTCGACCATCCAAATGAAACCACTCACCCAATCCATCAAGCCTGTACCGGCGCCAGACCATAAAACACCGCACAATGCACGCTACGCAGCAACAGCCGAGAAATCAATAAGACAACCGCAGCAGAACCGCACATGCCAGACAACCCAGCGCGAGGGCCGCACCCGTGACCTCTGGTCGCTGGAGCCACGTGCGCGCCGCCTGGTAAGACTCCTGGAACGTGACCACCTCCTCGCTCTTGTCAGCCTTCCCCTGCGACTGATGGCTCTGCGGCGACGCGGCCCTCACGCGCTTCAGCTGCTCCAAGTCGGTGCCTAGCGTGCCGTCGAGCTCGTGGACGAGTCCCGCGCAGAGCTTGAAGATAGTCTTGGCCTCCTCGATGACGTCCACGCGCTCATCGGCAGTGAACAGCGCCTCCGCGCCGAGAAGCCGCTCCTTGAACGCTTGCTTGATGTCTTCGCCGTCGTGGGTGCCGGGGAACGACCACAGCGAGAGGCCCTTCTCCACGAGCGGGGCGCCTGCGTCGGGGGACCCCGCGTCTGCGCCAGACGACCAGAACTCGGGCCCCGCCTTGACGAGCTCCCCGCGGATCCAGCGTCCGCCGGAGAACACGGCCATGTAGAAGCACCACGCGTACGCGATCAAGACGTGCGGCTTGTGTCCGACGCTCTTCCTGATGTGCGTGCAAAACTCGGCGACCCGCTCGCCCGGGTACTGCGCCAGCATGACGTCGAAGTCGGTGGGGTGCAGGCCGCTCAGGTACTGTAGGTCCTTCTTGATCCTGCCTGACCTAGCCAGGCCGTTTGGACGGAGATTCTGCAGAAAGGCGAGGGTCTGTGGCGCGGGCGGGGACGTGAAGAGCTCGGGCTCAGCGTAGGGGTTGACGAGGAGGAAGGACAGCAGCGGCGACGTCGGCGGCGAGGCGGCGGTGCCTGGCGCGTTTGTGGGGAGCAGATCGCTCCATAGCGACTCGAAGGTCAGGAAGATGTGGGCGAAGTGGAGCAGGCCGGTGGTATAGAGCTGTGGATCGCTTGCGAGGGGCGGGATCGCAAAGGGTATGCGCGCGGTTATGAGCTTGTTGAGTTCTGTGTGCAGACTCCTGGGTATGTTGTCAGTATAGGTAGGCGATCATGGTGGGGGTCGCGGGGGCGGTGTTACCTGGTGGCAGTGTTGATCTCGCTCGATAGCGTCGCCTGTGCAACCGTGGCCCTCGCCATATTGTATTCGTTGCGAGATTCTGTACAAGAGTCGAAGAGGATCTGATTCGGAGTAGAGGCGCCTTTGGACCCTGGATCTCGTTATACAGAAGCGAGGGCAAACGGCGCCGGCGCTCTTAAAGTCGAGCAAACGGGGCGGGCTGGTCCAGGCAGCACGCTGCCCCCCGGAAGACGACTTGAGGCACGCGCCCGTGTGAGGTTCCGCAGCGGCCGTGATTATGTGCGCCTGCCCTGTTTGAAAAGCCTGACGTGAAGCGGGCGCCATATTGGGGCTACGAGGGCCGGGTCGCAGACGGTCTGGACGCATGGGGGCGGATGATGCCATTGCCCCGAGGCTCCAGCGCTAGGTCAAGGGCAAGTGAGACACATGGATCGTATTTCACGCGCATGCGGGCGAGGGCGGTGCGGACATGGCGTAGAAGGTACACAGTAGGCATGGGATGGGGAAGATGCCGTCACGCTGCGTGTTTGGAGTGCGTAGCGAGTGAGGAAACGCGCTGTGATGGCCCACAGATCGCCCGAGCATGAGCTAAGGCGCTAAATCATTACGATGGATGACCGCAACCTTGTCTTCAACACCACGACTACCTATGTCGTTTGTAGAACACGGCTAGGTGGAGAATGCTACCACCTGATGCCCCACGTCGTTTCGACCTGGGCAACTGCAGCCTTCGTGCACCTGTACATGTACGTATGACGACCCCCACGTCCCTCATCTGTTCTGATCCATCTGGTCGCCTCGAGCTTTTCCCCAGCGACCAACATACCATTACATACTGTACACATTCTCCGCATCCTTGTCGAACTTACCCAGCCGACGACGATCCACTATCTCGCTATCTAGCCGACATGGCTCACTGTGAATATGCTCGTCGCCGTCTGTTACCGCAAGTTCCCACAGCAGATTACACAGTACCCACTGTCTTTGAGGAGCACATGCACGGCGCTGGTGAATGATACCAAAGACTGCAACGTGTTTCGAAAAAAGGAAACAGAACGTCTTCAGCGCACTGCCATGTATGATGCTACTTTATCGTTTGTATAGTTTAGCGTTGGGCACGTGCCATAACTGCGACTCGTGTCCTTATCGTCGGGATGGATGATGGCACGTGTTGTCCAGTGGCATCCCTCTATCCATCGTCCAGTCCAGGACAACTCTAGCCATCCTCTCGCCTCTCCCCTTGGAATATCTATTGTCACCTTTTTTCTCGGATATTCCTAGAAAGAATTTTCAGCACTGTAATATAGAGCAGCTATTAATAGGCGTCAATCGCGATGTCGACCTTGCAGTACCTGCAGTCAACCCTCATCCGAGCTGGCGATGGAGCCAAGACCAAACATGAACATAGTTGGCGGTCTCCCAGCGTCGAGTGGCTCAAGATGAACGGCCAACCGCATGCCTTTGAGGTGTTTCCGTCAAGGATGTCGAGAAAGAGCAGGCTAGAGTAGAAGCTACAGACAAGATGTACAGCGCCATCACCACTTGGCTTGGCGAAGTCTTTTCCAAAAGCCAATGAGCAGCCTAACGCTGGCGGGCAGCCACACTAGTCCTTCACTTCACAAGTGTCGCTTCGATTCGATTCTGCTGCGTTTGCGTTGACCGGGCTACGCCAACTAAGTCCCGACTCCGACGCGCAAACGCTGCCCTCGCTATCCCCAAACAACAACGCCCGCTCCGTTTTCGCAGCCACTCCATCGACACCATGGCGCAGAATGGCCATGGCGTTCCCAATCCGTTCCCGCTCCGCGCAGAAGCAGAGAGAGAGAACGCGCGCAATGGCCTATACGCAGAGGCAGCGGGTCCCCCGCTCAACCCTATGGGTGTAAGTATGCCATACGCTCCCCTCCCTAATCCCAACCCCTATTCTCCCGTGGCCCCCCAGCAGCAGAGAGTGCACAATGGACGTCTTGCGGTCCGCTTCAATGGAAGAGCCATTCCCCAGGACCAGTTCATGCAGCCGACCCCTCAGCCCGTCCACGGTGGATCACCTGCGTTTCCGTTCGCACCTCAAGGCCAAACCAACCCCGGTGGATCTTCCGCATTTCCGTTCGCATCTCCTGGACAACACAACCCCGGTGGATCTCCTGGATTTACGTTCGCACCTCGAGGCCAAAACAACCCCGGTGGATCTCCTGCATTCCCATTCTCGCCCACAGGACATAATACGTACTCGGGACTGCAGGGAAATCCATACAGCCAAGGTCCAGGTTCACAATTCCCCACGGGAGGAAATTTCCCTTTCGGCGTGCCACCCATGGCCGGGACCCAGCGCACGCAGAGCGGACTCCCAGGCACCTACGGACCCACACCAGCGAGCCACTTCCCCTCGATGTCCCCGCTCCAAAATGCTCTACCTCAGCAAGTACCATTCAACCAACCCACATCCGCCTCATCCACCGCCCCGCCGCCTCGCCCCCAGTACCTCATCATTGGTCTCTTCGCGCTTCGCCTCACGCAGCACCTCATCATGTACCTCAACCCCTACGCCGGCAGCGACACGGCCCTCCGTTGGCTCGATGCCGTCCTCCGGTCGTACGATACAAGGTATGCACTCGCCAAGCTCAAAGACCGCCGCTCGATCGAGGACTACGTGCGCGTGTATCCGGGCATTGTGCGCAGCATGATTAGGCAGCCGAAGTATCGGAGTGTGTTTATGGGTATGAATCCGAATCAGAACGTGGAGGGACGGGAGTTGAGCGATGGTACGTACACGAAGCATGGGGGTGAGTAGTGTGTAGGGTGCTAACGCGAGGCAGAGGAGCTGCAGGCGATGATCGACTTCGCGGACGCAGCGGGTGAGTGGGGCTCTGTCGTTTCGCTCCCTAGCAAATACGCGCAGCGCATGGAGCAGTTGGCCAACGCGAGGAGCATGGCGGAGTAAGGCTCGACTTTGAGTTTCGGTGGAGATCTTGAGGATGCGGGTGGTAGTGGGGTATCAACTTGGATAGGCTTCTGGATCAACCAGATCGGCCATCGGTTAGTTTCTTGACCTGGCATTTGTCCAAGCGCTTGACATTACCTCCGACCTTGCCGATCTTTTGGTCGGGAGAGCAGACTACGTAGCTTCGTGGTTTGTAGCAGTTTACTACAGTTTCTAGCCTGGAGGCAAGGCAGGTTTCGGACAGGAAAGGTTCTATGAGCTATGCGGCGGAGCATGAGTCCTCGTCTGCGTATGGGAATTAGACACCTTGTTCGGATATCTGAATAAACTTCGATCCTTTAAAACAATCATCAAACTGGATGAACTGCCCCAGGGTCCACTCATCACGTGCTCTCGTGTTCTCGCGTTTTCCAGGGTCCAATGTCAATGCATACCTCGTCTTACCGTTCGCTATCATTGCAAAAAGAAGAGCTGTACACTTCCAAAGCACTAGTCTCTTCGAACCATGTATAGGGAAACCTACACTAGTCTCGATAGTCCAAAAATTTCCCATGCCCTCTTCTACACTTATAGCACACAAGATTCCCATGTATTCATGCGTCGATTAATGCAGCAGATGTTTTCAAAGCATCCTCCTGCAGCGAAATGGAGTGGCCGGGAATGTGCACAACCCTGGGGACGCGTTTAGGAGGATCGACCACGACGCGTCAGCTACATATTTTAGCTTCGTGACCTGTACTTTTCCCCTATGCTACTACTTACACGCTCCCAACGTCACTTTGACAGCTGCAGGTTTCGAGCATCGCACAATCCACTAGCTGTCTATTATACCGTTCTTTATTTTTTTCACAACAACAACCTGCTTGACTAAAGCCCCTACTCGGTCAAAATGTCACCCACAACGTATTACGTGGTCCGCAACTGCGCTAGACCAAAGATCTTCAACGACGAGTTACAAATGCAGTCTTACCGACGCATGTATCCCGCTAGCTGCTACGCGCATTTCCATGATATAGCAAAGGCGCAATATTGGCTGGAAACCGGCGCTGCAGAAGAAGGAAAACAAAGAAAACTCTACGCCGTCGCGAAAGCGCGGAAGGGAAAAACTTCAGGAATATACACCAGCTGGGCCGATGCGCAGCCGCACGTCCAGGGCCCGAACGGCTTCGTGCGCGGCACCAAATGCAAGGGCTGCGACACCCGCGAGCAGGCCGATGACTTCTGTCTGCGCAACAACAAGGAGGGATGGAGATCGAAGCACGACATACCGTTTTTCGAAAACAGCTTCGACGGCTTCAAGGACTACGTGCCACCCCAAGTACCCGATTTCGACACCCAATTCAAGAGCCTGGAAGACGCGAACCCCCAGTGGGACGAGGACGAGAAGAGACGACAGAGGTCCGCCGCCCTAAGCAAGGCCCTGGTGACTGCCTTCGCCTTCACCACACCACCCAACCCCACCTCAGCCACCAGCGAAATCCCAACCACACCACCGCCCAAACCCGACGCCGACTTCGCCTCCTTCACCGACGTCCAAAAACTAGCCTTCTACCAGTCCCTCTGCCGCTTCACATCGCACCCCCTGGCCGACTCCATCGACGCGTGCATCCACACGCTCAAAACCGAAGCCCCCTTCGTTAACATCTTCGACGTCATCGACGCGAGCCGCCAGAACCGCGCTCTCAGGTCCTCAGAGCTGTTCTCCGACTGGGCGACGTTCAAAGCCGCGAATGATCGACCGGGGAGGCGCATCGACCGCGCGTTTGCGAAGAACGACCCCGTCCTCGCGCCGTTCTTGCAGGACTTTGCGATGGGGCCTGGGAGTCATGTGGTGAGGGGTTCGAGACGCGGGCATGGCGAGAGGTGGGCGCCGTATGGGAGGAGTGAAGAAGCGGCTAGAGCGCCGCGGGGTTGAGAGTCGCGTGATGCGTGTTCGTGTGCTATTCATCGTTCCTTCTTGTCTTCTTCATTCGCAACTACATCTTTCCGATGGGCGGGCTGGCTTTCCTCCACCTATTCTCAGATTCCCTGTTTATACTTCTTACATGTGGATTAACTGCATATATCAATACCCGAACGATGGATACGTTCTTCTTTCAAGCGGCGCGCTAACCGAAGCGCAACCTACTCCTTGTATCTGCAGTAGGCGTGCGGAGTAACGAGTACTCTTCTAGTTTATTGCAATTATTACTGTTGATTTGCGACATAATTCCGTCACGTGCACACGCGCTCGCGACTGATCTATTAGCAATGATCAGCTACCAGACACACGCATTTAGCACCACCTGTGGACGCATCTGAGACTTGTGTATGTTATCCTTCGTCGACATACGCGTAAACATCACCACGGAAGTTCGTATCGCTGGATCGGCGAGCAACCGCTTAGTAATAGCATCGTTGCACGCGTTCTTTCGTGTCGTAGCATTGACTGACGCGTCAACGCGCCACCATCAAATCCAGCCGCAAATACATCCAGGCTCGCGTCGACTGCAAGATTCTACGTGATTCTGATTGTGATCATTTTTTTACTCGACACACTCGATAACCCAATCTTATTGTCATTATTTCCATCCAGACGTAATCCTGAGTAGCTCTATCGCATATTACAAAGAGCACGCGTCTCGACTCCAGACGCGACTGAATCGCACGCCAGCTGCCAACGCGTTGAATATTCGGCTTCTTGGAATGTGTAGTCCACCAACCCCGCAATGTCCAGTTTCTTCGAAAGTCAAACCAATTTCGTACCCGATGCATCGCAATCATTCGGCAATGAGTTTGGGCGATGGGCCGCATCGCAGAACCTGGTAAAGGGAACCCCGCAATACCAGAAACAGGAGACTATTGCGGCGAGTCAGTGCATGCGTGACGAGTACTTCACCCCTCAAGGACGCGCGAAGTTAGAGCGCTTGAGGAGACAGCGTGAGTACGAGCGTCCCGAGGAGGAGCAGAAGAACGAGGCAGCCGATGAGGAGGGAAACGATGTTGCGCCGGAAGACGAGCTACCGGAGCTCAAAGATGACGACGATGAGAGCGTGGTATCGCTGGATGTGGGGTTTTCGCAAGCATTCACGTCCGATCCTTATCTCGACCGAGGGACCAGCGAGGATGGCGAGGTATCGGAATACCCACTCGAGCCCGTAAAGGAGGAGGCTGGCCCGGACACCTGTTTTATCAAGGAGGAGACAAACCTGGACATCTGTGGTATCAAGGAGGAACCTCCCCTGACGAATGACTTTGATATCGAGTTGCTGCCGGTGGAAGACGACATCGACAACGAAAGCGTAGTTTCCATGGACCAAGGGTTGACACAAGCGTTTACCTCATTTACCGATTGCGGCGAGGACATGGACGTTCCCGATGATGAGCCCGAACTTCCGTCGCTAAGTGCGCTGCCTGAACGGGAGCAACTCCTCGGCTGGCAGGCGCTATGTCGCGAAACAGGAAGAACAGTCGGGAAGACCATCTGGGAGTGCCGCACTTCCCTTAAGAGGAAACCTTACATCAACATCATCGACTACATCGACGCGGCCCGCATTGGTGCAAAGATCGAGCTGTTCGACGACTTTGCCCAGTTCAGTCACTACACGAGGACAACCCCGGGTAAACGTATCAACCTGAAATACGCCAAAGAAGACGAGCTATTAGCAGCCTTGCTACAAAAGTTGGATGGAGGCTCTGGGAGGTCCAAGGCGCGAGGACATGAAGGAAACTCCAGGCAACAGCATTCGGGCAAACGGGAGCCGTGGAGACGAAATGATTCGTATAGACCAGATGGGAGATTGCCTGGCCAACCCAGGAGGCATGGCCGTTCCACGATGGCTCGAACCAATCCGTATTGACCGTGATCTCAGACATTGCTCCATCTTGTCCGCGGTTAAAGAAGCATAGGACGAACTGCGTATGTACTCTGACCTGTACCGCAATGTCGGACCATGTGGGGCGTGTTGATAGGAGCACATTGTGCGACCTTTGGATTGCGCCGGTACACACGTTTGTTTGCGCGCAAGGCTCCATGCAACCATCGTTATTGTTACTATATTGGCATGAATTAATACTTATCAACTAGGCAATCGTCATCGTAGACTGCGACGTATCTTGATGTGCATCACGAAGTGCAGGGAGCAAGACATCTTATCGCTATCACATCTCAACACTGCTTACAGATCTACCCCACCTCACGTAGAGTGTTTACCTCGCAAGGTACTCTCGCCCTTGGCACTGTTCCGCCGTCGCCGTAGGACGCGTCACTGTTTGCGGCCCCGCGTACAGCCCAAGGTTGGCTCAGCCCCTTCCTTCCGCACACTAGCGTTACTCAAAACACAACCATGCAGCTTGGTTTCAGAGTCCAACACTATCCACTCAAACACCTCACAACAAAAGTAATCGCGACGGATGCGGGGCTACTATTACACTCTCGCGCGAATCGCAGCGGTGCCAAGATGCAAGGCTAAATACAAGTATTTGGGTGTCACCAGGACCAAAATGCAGCAAAGCTTGCGAACGTCGTTGCCTAAGGGAACGATTGCTTCTACTTCTACAGACGACGTCTACTAAACACGCATTATCCCTCACGTTGCGATACACTTGCACTTTGCGAATCGCAAGACCATCATAGAACATCCGAGACTCCCATCAATCTGACCATGGCATCCACCATCCCCAACGAGCGCAAGCTGCGCCAGATCACCATCGTAACTCTCCTCCCCGCGTTTCCCCTCCTCGTAGCCGCGGGCGCAATGTCGCACCTGAGCGGATGGGGCTGGAATGCACACTTACACCCGACCGTCATCTACTTCGGCCTGATCCCGACCTTCCTCTCAGCGATCACTTCAGTGATTGCACTCAAGACCAAGCACGATCCGCTGGCCCAGCGCGCTCCATGGGTCACGGCTCTGTGGGCATTGAATGATCTCTTACTGGCGCTGGGGAACTTAGCCATCCTGATACCGGTGTGGGTTACCGAGCCGGCAGCCATGGGGCGCCACGGGGAGTGGGTGATGCTGGAGACGTATGCGACGGTGTTCCTGATATCGAACATGTAAGCGCCTTTCATTACCGTGGAAGTTGTAAGCTGACATCGCTAGGTGCATCCACGCCTATCTCGCCTTCTACCAGTTCATGTCGCTGTCCACTTTTATATCCCAGGCCGAGTGTCCGCACTGCCATGGCAAGCTCGGCACTCATGTGGAGGCTGTTGGCAAGGAGCGCAAAGGATACAGCCTTCTCCGCGCGGAAAACTATCTGGATGAGCATGACGCCGAGGCCAGCACCGGTCCCATCAGGCTGTCCGCAGACTCTGAAGCCTAGATGTATCCCAAGGTCCCACAAACAAAGTGAATGTGGGCTATGGAACAGAAGCTATTGGTGGGAGTTTCGAGGCTGGACTGCGAACAAGGGGATTATTGGGTGAATGTAGAACGGACTGGGCGCTAGATAACTAGGCATCTCATAGGGACGTGAAGTTGTAGTTGGGGACTTGGGAAAGAGTCATTGGATACGATGGACAATGCGTCGTTCATTTGGATGTTTTGGACGAATTTCCTTCAACGCTCACTTTCATATCAAATTGTGTCAGCACGATGGCATCTCAGTTGTAACCTGGAATAGCATACACCTTGGAAGGAAAACTTACAAGTCACCATGAAGATGAACTTTCACCGGCCTCGAGGAGGCCTCATCATACACGTGGACACCCCTGTAGAACGACTGCCACAAGTCAAAGTTGGGTGATTTATAAGAGCTAGCCAGAGTGTGAGATGTTTTCATGATGATACGTTCACGGTGGATCAAAAGTGAATATAGTGGAGTGAATATGCTCGCATTGAAATGGATCAGTGGAAAAGTAACCCGGCCTTAACTCAACGACCCGCAAAAGTGCCCAGAAGTTAACCGCCGAGAACTTGGTATCCTTGTAGTGATCGGCGCTCTGGAAGTTTAATTTCTCTTGGTATGTTCTTATGCCCGTGTCACTAGCTACCCTGGGGTAACACGCTGTACTCGGAGTTTTGGTGGTAGCTAATTGACAGAAGAAGATTCGAGGCTTATGAGGAAATGGAAAGCAAAAGATTCCAGTCACGCGTACGGAGCAGAAGGTTGGTAATCCACTGTATGCGCTCGCTGTTCGACCTCCAGTACAGGCATGGATCCAGTGAGCTGATCGGTCCAGCGTATCCGTCATCACTGTAGTCTAGCACGCGGTTATACTCAGCAGCATGAGCTGCACTGAGGCTGCCGCTGTACAGCTCCCACTGCGCGTCCAACATCAGACATTCACCGTGCGCAACAAGTGCTACAGAGGCCAAGGTACTAAGACCCATCACTGTGCGCTTATAGACCAGACACGCACAGATGACGAGGCGATGCAGGGCTGGCACCGTGATGTAGTTGGAACGCGGGAAGCCGTTCGCCTGCCAGCGCTCGAAGATTAGATCAATAACTAGGTCCCACTCGGAAGTTTCATTATAGAATGGTCTCATGGCGGAAGCCACCTGTACCGCGACGATGCTGAGTGTTGAAATGTCTCCACGGATGGCTTGGTGCGCGTCGGCATAATCTGCAGTGGCGACATTGACCTGGTCACGCCTCTGCAGCACACCAAGATTGATAGCGACGGGTTCGTAATCTGGGTTCTGCTTAATCATGTCGTGGACGATGTCGTCGACCAGAGCTAGCGACAACGAATCGGTGCCTTCAGCTGCAATGCGACGAAGAGCTGATCGGCCGGCATTCTGGAATCTAGTGCCTTCGAGGCCGTACAGAGTTTGGACCCATGTGCGAGCATGGATGTAAGGTACATCTACGCCGGTGGCATCGAAAAGCCGTGTACGGCAGTAGGGGCAGGTGCCCTCGTGCTGCGCCCCATCAATGCGTGCACTGATTTGGTCGACCAGCTGGCTCCTGAACCACGACACGATGCATTGTCGATGGAATGTGTGATTGCAAGGGACAGACACGGCGTCCTTGTCATTTTCGTAGTCCTCCAGACAGATTGGACAACAAGCGTCGTTAGGCTTCGGCGTCGAGCGGAGGTTGTCTTCGTAGAAAGTTGAAAGGGAAGGGAGAGCGCGTTGGGGTGTAGTGTTAGTTGACATCCTCGTAGATTCTGTAGTGATTCGAATCGGTGAGCTTGGTTGAACAGTTGTATACTAGGAATGGGAGCATTTTATACAGAAAAGATGCTGCGATTTAGGATGTTGGTTACATTGTGCACCAAGCCTCAAAGCCGCATTGAGTGATAATAACAGAACGACTCTGAGACACAATGTCTTCTATCGCTTCTTCACCCGTACGACGTGCACCAATCAAGTCCAGTGAAAAGGCTGAGTGAATGCCCGCGTTGATGACTCAAGTGGGTTCTACGTACATACCCTACGAGTGCAGTCATATAATTCGAGGCCAATGTCTGCTAGACTACCTCGACAAGCGAGACAACTACTGTGACATCTTCAAGCAGGGCTTGCTGGCCCTCGAGTTTCACTCTCACCGTGCACAGCAATCATGCGATCCATTCTCTTCACCTCGGCCAGATTCCTGCGCTCTTCTGCAACTTCGTTAATGTTTAACCACTGCATGCCGGCGGTGAATGGAAGCGCAAGGCAAGTTTTCACTAGTGCGAGCACAAATGTTCCCTTCAACGACTCGGCGTAGGCTTCGCGTAGTTGGCGGAGCACCGGAGGGCTTTGTGCGATGGCTGCGATGCCACCAGCACCAGCGTTGATTATATATTTTGGGGCCACTGCGCTGGTGTATTTTGGAACGTTGAAATGGAGGTCATTGAGAAGAAGGGTTTGGCCGATGGACACGGCGACTGCTCCTCCCAGTTGCCAGAAGACGATCGCGATAGCTGCATACTATTAGCGGGACAATATCATGCCTTGTCAGTATATTCAATACAGACCATTACCCACTGCCTACAACGCAGTGTACGGAAGCTTCTGAGGATATTCTGACCACCTATAGAGCTCGGCAAGATACTACAAGCGATCAGATATTCCGTTTAGCATTATTACCAAGTTAACATAGGTATGCCATAGTGTTCAGATCATCTACAGCCTATCTAATGAAGAGATTTTGGTCTTTATAGTATTTTCAAGTGTTCAATCCGATCAGTGTACGACCAAACGCTTGCACGTGATCATCTACCTATAATAAGAAGATCAATCCATTCGCAATGGTATGCTTCACTCAGACAGCATTCGATCCTTGAATTAACTCGAGCCGACGTACGACCGCACATTAGCGTATTTGGACACCAGTTTTTCTTTTTCTGGCTATTTCTCGCATGATTCTCCCGTGTCAGCCCCTGCACCGGACGTTAGCGGAGACACTGAAAGCTTAATAAATTCCGCTGCCCCGGACACGGACTAGTGCGCAATGTTAGGCCCAGAATAGCACAGAACAAGAGTTGTGGAAGACTGCGACAAGGCTTGCTGTTACGTAGAGGAGGCGTTTCTTGGGCTCGAGCCTAGGACGACCGAAATCGTGGGGGCGGCGTACCACGTAATACGTGCCGACCGCGCTTGGAGACCCCCCCTGCTCTAAGCCTTTCCCCTCCACCATCGTCATCGCAACATCTCAACAACCTCTGCACGTTCGTGCACCTGTTCCTGAATCCGCAATAGCGCAATCCCATGGGGCTAGAACTGACTGGCCCCAATCTTGATGATGCTTACTCCCCAAGGAAGTCCGCTTGAACGTGGCTTAATGGAGCCTCGGCGTTCGACAAGATTGCGGTGTTTCGCGTGACTAATCTTGAGTAACGAACAGTCCTCTGACAAGACTGGTTGAATTCGCGTTGCAAAGCGAAGGAATTCCAAGTGCCGTTTCGCTTGGCGATCAGCTACCGTTGATCAGACGGCAGTACTAGAATAGGCCAGAAATAGTTTTGGGGTGGGGAACACGAGGCTGAAGACTCTGATATAAAGGCTGAGGTAAGGTTGAAAGCTGAACATTACAGACACCCGATTCCAAGATTTGATTGTTCAGCCTCATAGCCTTTGCTTCTTCGCTCTTTCTCCCATTGTACTGCGTACACACACCTCCAAAGACACTCCTTCAAATTCACCAACTTTTACTACCCAGTTATCAAAATGCGCTCCGCAGCCTCCCTCGCCATCCTCCTTGCCAGCGTCGCAGCCTGCCGCGACGTCCCCTCCAACCTCAAATCTTTCTACGAATCCCACAAAAACGTCGATTGCGCCAATCCCGTCTCCATCCAGTACTCCTCTGGCCAAGGCGACGCCGACACCGTATACTGCCAGGATGATGCGTCAGGTGCTGTTTTCTTGAAGGACACCTCTAATGGGTACGCGGATGCCGACATCGACTGCGACGGCGCGGGCATGGGCACCGGCGACTGCGGCGACGATCCATCGGGCCAATCCATGACGGCGTTCAAAGACCTCGTGCAGGAATACTCCGGCGGCGCAATCGACGACTTGAACACGCACATCCACAACTTCGTTGTTCTGGGCAACGACAACAGCGCCGAAGAGGGTGATGGCGGTGCGTCCTTCGATCCTACCAAGGACGCGGACATTCAGCCTCTGAGCGTCGTTGCGGTGGTGTGCGGCAAGAAGCTGGTGTATGGTGTTTGGGGCGACGTCAACGGCGGCAAGCTCACGGGCGAGACGTCGCTGAGCCTGGCGAAGCAGTGTTTCCCTAACGAGGGCTTGAGCGGAAACGCCGGCCACGGAGATCACGATGTGCTGTACCTGGCATTCCCTGGTGAGGAGGCCATCGCCAAGGATGTGAACTGGGGCGCGAGCACGGCGAAGGAGTTCGAGGCTAGTTTGGCGACGATTGGAAACAAGCTTGTGAAGAAGGTTGCCGCCGGACAGGCGAAGAGCAGGGTCATGCGCGCGGTCTTGTAGGCGATAGATGGTGCCTCGTGGTTGCTTGAAGAAGGAGATGTTCTACACTGTATTAATATCGCGAAGCGAACACAGGATGTCGAATCTGGGATTTGCTAGCAAGTCAACTAAAAGCGTGGGTTAACATGGTGCCGCAAATTCTAGTGGCACATCAAAGAACTTGTCATCACACGCTCATTCGAACAATTACCCGTGATTTATCTCATTCCTGTTCCTTTATCATTGCAAGCAACTGCCTGCACCCAAGAAGCCGACTCAGCACCGTCCACTCGCCGAATCATATATCATTCATCCGTGTACCATCCGTCTGCTCAGACCCCCTAGTCATCCTCTTCATCGCCTTCCTCAATCGCATTGCTGACCTTCTTGCCAAACTTCTTAGCTTTACCGCCCTTCATATCCATGTCTTCTCCCTCGCGCTTCTCACCCGTAACACTTCCACTTCTCAGTCCGCGACGCTCACCCTCCTCATTACCTTTAGTTTTGCTTGATGCCCTCGTAGTTCTGGTAGTCTCCGGCACACCTGGCTTCTTACCAGCCCTGGCTGACATTGGTTTCTTCCCAGCCATGTTCTCACCTTCCTGCTTCGATGACGACTAAAGGTGGAAGGAGCGATGAGGTGCGACTGCCCTCCACACCACAGCAGCAGCGCCTGAACCCGGATCTCGAGGAAGGAGCGACTGCGATGCCTGGGAAAATAAAAACAACGATGGCCTCCGTCCGTCCGTTTCCTCCTCAGGTAGGGTGCAATCTCAGGCACCCGTAACCTGATCGCCCATTACCAAAATGGCACCCCTCGCGGTCAACATCACCGCTTTACCACCCTCCCCCGCCTCCTCGCCAATCCCTCTCAACAACGCATACCTTGTTATGCAAATTTTGGGTGCGTTGGCAATGGTGGTATCGGCGGGTTTTCTGGGTTTGGAGTGGTGGCGCAATCGAGTGAGTTTGGTGACTATTCCAATGAGCCTATCATTTTTCTTTTCTTCCTTTGGGGGAACAGGGTGTCATTGGAAAATCATTTCAGCTTCAGCTTCAGCGATGGCAGTTGACGTGTTTAAGTCCAGCGCCCAGGCCCTCGAGGCCTATCAGGAGACCGTGAGGTCATTCACCGAGGCTCTGGACCGCAGCACCAAGGCCAACGAGGCCATGGCCATCGCCCTCGAGAAGCTCTGCCGGCCGTCGCCGTCGCCGTCGCCTCCGCCTCCGCCTCCACCTCCACCTCCGCCTTCGCCTTCGCCTTCGCCGCCACCTCCACCTCCACCTCCTCCGCCCGGTCGGGTCCTCGACCCCGAGGCCGCATCACCTCCGCGCATGGCTGCGCAAGCAGCACGTGTTGCTGCCCTCGCCCGCCACACGCCCGCACCGGCGCTTGCGCCATCCCCTGCGTCATTGCTTTCCTCCACCTCCTCCATGAGGAGGCGCAAGGCGCATTCCAGCGAGTCGCAGAACTCCTAGGATGATACAGAGGCAGCGCAAACCTCTATAAAAACGCACCCTAGGGATGACCGGGACCTTGACGTGGTCCTAGGGCTACCTGCCTTTTGGCAGGCTCCAACACCGGTCCACTTATTTCAAGATACAAACAGGAGTTCGGCTGTCCCAAGCGACAGATCTAATCAAATCATCATCCATCTGCTGGCCGACGTACTTGAATTGAATTTTATCACTGACGACGAACTCGGTTCCGTCCCAACATTTCCCACAGAACCATGGACAAGGCACACTTGGCCTTTATCAAGGTTGAAATCTCCGAGACACAGAAGTCTGAACCTACGTACCTCGAACATAATACGAGACGATCAAACCCGACCGCGAACCTCCAGGCCCTGCGACATGCAGAGGTGCACCCGATAGCGCCAACCGCCATCCGCTCTACCAGCTGCGAGCGAAAACCACCCTGAACCCCAGCACCAAGAATTGAAACGATACCCGCCCTACTGTTGTCCAGCATGAAGAAGGTTTTCAGAAATTTGCGACCCGCGGCACTGTCCAAGACCAGGAACCGTGCTGGGGAAGCGGAGCAAGCGCCATCAAAACCCCAGGAGAAGAGGGTGCTGTGTACACCCCCGCCTGCCTACACAGAGAGCAATTCGCAAGGTCTTACCAGCAAACTGCAACCCGACGACACTTGCCGCCCTCCAACCCCAATCACCAAGCCCACCGCCGCAACCCCGTATCCGCTCCTAACAGTGCTTGTTGAAAAGCAGAATAACGAGGAGCGAGGCCAGTGCAACAGCCTGTTCCGCTGGAGCCTTGTGCAAATCATGGCGGACACCTTCTCAGCGAATTTCTTCAGCCTCCGAGCAGCCGTCGCGAAGGACATGGTGCAAAAGAAGATGTGCGCATGGGATCGAGACCCGAATTCGATACTGAGCGAACAAGGCCAGGACGGGCTTGACCAACTCTGCGCTTTGGTCCGCAAACTCTCAGCCGATCTGCAACGCAATCGCTGGCCAGCAGTCTGCCGATGGGATAAAATCCTCCTCATCCAGCTGGTCTTGAAGCCTGCGAAGAGAATGAACCTACCGGCAGATTACGCATTGGAAGTTCTGGGGCGGTACAGCTACAGTGGCGAACCTGGTGGTGCTGTCAAGACCACGATGCTCGACCATTGGACGCCGTCCCATGTCGGTATGCGTCCAAGGTATACGTCCCCGATGGTGGACTTGGGAGATACGCTGGCATCGCATGCAATGCTCATCGAAACCATGGAGTTACGGGAGGATAAGATGGAAGTGATGGACGATGCGGTGGCCACGTTTCGAAAGGACCGAGGAATGGAAAGACTGCAGAACTCGAAGGAGCTACAGGAGGAAGCGTTATTGTGGAAGAGAAAGGTTGTGGGTGCCGCGCCATTGGCATGTTTATGGCCGGTAAGCGATGAGTACTACAATCTAGCCAAAGTGTTGAGGGAGAGCGAGGATATGCATGACGACGTCGCTGATGGACAACGAAACAGGCTGAGAGAACAGCGGAAAGCTCGTCGATACTTTCACGTTGTTTGAACGGCATTTGAACTTTGCAAAGTGTGGAATGCCATTCGTGATGCAGCGTGGCGGAACTCAATGTGCAATGCATCGTGAGTGGCGGTGGGCGAATTGACTTCACGAACCCTAGATTGTCAGATCAGTACGAGTGGCGAGCATGACAGAGACTAGTCAGATGGGAATCCCTCCAACGTGACGCGAAAGTTTGAGCATAGCGTGCTACGAGCCCAAGCATACCTACCTGATCGACATGTGTGCAGACTGTCGAAGTGCTGTGCGTAGTAGCCCCCGAAACGATTTCTCACCACACCAGGCTGTCTATCCCACGTTCATCCGCTTACTTTTCGCGAACTCGGTCACACCGCATCGTCCGGAATCAAAATCCAGGCGCAGCAAGGGTAAGCCAGGCGCGGAGGGAGGGAGACACACGGTTGAGGGGAGCGCGAGGGCAGCAGAACACGACCTGAATTAGAGATATGTGTGAGTATACGCTGGGTGTGTGATTGTGTCAATGGTCTCGGTACAACGTGTTATTGCAGAGTACACAACGGCACAGCCGACCCCCCTCACCCTTTACCTTATCACCATCCCTCTTCCCCTAAGACGCCACAGCCCCCGCATATCGGCTCGACTTCCCAAGCCCCTCCTCCTTCAGCAACTCGGGCAATTCGTCCTCCAGCCAACTCTCCCAAATCCCCTTCTCCCTTGCCTCCCACCCCAGCTCCCGCAGCCTCACCGCCCGACTCCTACTATTGAGCCCAATCACCGCCCCTGTGTACTCTCCAAACAGTTCCTCCCAGTCCTTCTCGCTGAACTCTTTGGGCTCGGCATCCTTCAGCAACCCCTTCTCCTTCAGCGACTTGCCAACTTGCTCCGCGACCTCCCTCCAACTAAACTCCCGCCCGTTCTCGCAGAAGAAATACGGGTTGTCTAGAAACACCGACGCCGGGGACTTCTCCATGTAGTGCAGGAGGACGATGTACGCGCGTGCAAGATCGAGCACGTGGATCTGGCTCTCCACGCTCAGCCCCGCGCCGACGTGCCCCGCAAACCCGTGCTTCAGCGCGAACCGCGCAACGGTGGGGACCTGGATCGTCAGCCTCCTGTGCTGCGGGTTGAAGCCGTAGATCTCGGGGGGGATCATGATAGCCAGCTTTGCTTTGTCGCCTAGCGCCTTGGACGCGCGCACGATGGCGAGGTCGATTTGGCGATGGGGCGCGGTATCGGGGAGGCTGTTGATGGTGTCCGGGTCGTTGTCGTAGTATATCTTGTCGCCTTTGTGGGCACCGAAGGCGCCGTCGTCGAGGACGGAGGTGCCGGAGGTGTGGATGAAGATGGTGGGCTTGGAGGCGGTGGCGCGCTGTTGGATGCCAGCGAGGACGGCCTGCACGGAGGGGAGGTGGTCGGCCGTGGCGGTGTGGATGATGATCTGGGAGTGTTAGGGTTACTTTGCTTGAGGGGGAGGGGCGCCTTCTTCGTCCACCTGCCTACGTGGCCACGTGACCATCCAGGGCGCTCTTTCCCTGGGTGGAAGGTAGGGTGGTGGAACATACCTCGTGCTCGAGCACGTGCTTGACAATCAGGTCATGATCGTTGAGATCGCCCTTCACGGCCAGCGCACCCGACTTCTTGATCTGCTCGGCGTGCTCGTCCCGTCGTACAAGTCCGGTGACTGTGTATCCCTCTCCTACCAGGAGCTCCAGGACGTTCCACCCGACGAAGCCCGGGCCGATGATGAAGACTCTCTTGGCTGTGTTCATGGTGGGCAGACTGCTGGATCAAAGATGGTGGCGTTCTTGAATGCTGTATAGCCCATCGAAGGGTCGATTGAGCTGTATTTGAGCACTGAAGTCATGAATGCATTTCTAAGCGGGTGGAGAGAGAAGACATGACAAAGGGTATTCCACGGCGGGATTGCTTCCGCCTTTTAGGAGAAGATTGGAAATGAATGGTTGTTATAACGCAAGACGGTGCATCTTGAGGCCTGCAGTGAAGAAGGTTGCAGGGGACCTACAGCCGCTTTGGGTAAGCCCTCGAGCGCTAGTGCAGACGCATGTAGAGATGTTAGTAGCGGCTTCGGAGAAAAGCCGGATCTTGGCATCCGGATCTAGCAAATCAAAGTCGGTGTTCTGGCTAAGGTACAATGCCGTGCAGAGCACTCCGTGACCATGTTGCAGCAGCGTGTTGATGCCTGTGGAAGTCACTGTGGAAGCCAGTGTCAAGACGGGAGAAGTCACTGTCAGGACTGTAGAAGTCACTGTTCAGTAGTTAGAAGCCCCAGGCGAGTCCCTCGCGTGCGCGGCGACCGGCTCCACGGTCTAAACGTATGACAACACCGACAGCGGAAGCCCGCAGAGACGAGAACCGCGGGAATATCGTCGAGGGATCGCGGGCTGATGCATAATGTATGGTGAATTGGTGAATTGGGTTGGGAGTGGCCGTTCGCGGTGGCTTGTTGGGCACGGGCCGCCTCTGTGGCTGCCTTCGCGCCTCACCGAATCTCCCTGAATCCGTTTCTTGGGGCTCCATCATGCCAATGGACCCCAGTTTGACAGCTTTCGGCCTGACAGCGGCGATGCGCCCTCGTTGACACGAAGCACCCCTCAATTCACTCCCCACCGCACTCGCTCGCTCGCTGCGCGCCCTCCCCGGACCAGAGGCCAGACGCAACCGCGTCGCCGCCATGGCCTTCATCACCGCGCTGCCCCTGCGCCTGTCGCGACGGCCGGCCAGAGTGCTGCTGGGCGGTCTTCTTTTCGTCTTCTTCATCCTGACCCTCACCCGCCGCCGGACCGCCCCGGGGCCTGCCCCGCCGTCGGTGCACTACAAGGCAAACACAAAGAGCTTCTTCCCGCCGCTCAAGCACAAGGCCGGCGTCGACGCCGACTTCTGCGAAAACTTCCCCACGAAGCAGCTCGACGACATCCAGGTCGTGCTCAAGACGGGCGCTGCCGACGGGCCCAAGCTGAAGGCCCACCTGGCCACCATCACCTCGTGCATCCCGAACCTGCTCATCGTGTCCGACCACGAGCAGAAGATTGGCCAGTACAACGTGATCGACGTCCTCGCCGAGCTCCCCCTCTCGTACGCCCAAGGCAACCACGACTTCAAGACGTACACCAACAACAAAAAGGCCCAGGCCGAGGGCGACACGGTCAACTACTCGCAGGCCGGATGGAGGCTGGACCGCTTCAAGTTCCTGCCCATGGTCGACAAGGCCTATGCCGTCAACCCCAAGGCCAAGTGGTACGTCTTCCTCGAGTCCGACGTCTACTTCTTCTGGGACACGCTCTTCCGCCTGCTCGACCAGCTCGACCCTACCGAATCGCACTACCTCGGCGCCCCGAGCCCCGTTTCCGACGACCGCTGGTTTGCATACGGCGGCGCTGGCTTCGTCATCTCCCAGGGCCTGATGAAGAAACTATATGTGCCAAAGATTGAGGCAGGAACCAATGCGCCCCCAGAGACGAAGCTAGCTGTAAAATACGAGAAGATGGTCAAGGAAGACTGCTGCGGAGACGCCGTGCTGGCCCACGCAATCCAGAACACCACCGGCGTAAAAATGGAGTCGCTGTACCCGACATTTGCCGGCGAAGAGCTCAAGGATATCTCAATCGACAGGGATATGTGGTGTGTGCCGCTGCTCTCGCTCCACAGAGTCGCGCCTGAACAGATGGAGTCGCTGTGGAAATGGGAGCGCACACGGACCTACAACCAGGTACGCTACACACTTGTAACCCACCCTCGAAGCCGTGACCTAACTTGTGCAGAAACCGTTCGTCTACTCCTCCCTCCTTGCATACACGCACTCCTTCCTCCGCGAAGGCGCTAGCAAGGACTGGTGGGACAACCTCTCCGTCGCGCCCGTCCCGAACGACCGCCCCGCCCACAAGAACCCCGGCTCCTGCGGCTCCGAGTGCGAAAAAGACCGCAGTTGTCTCCAATGGTCGCATTCACAGACCGTGTGCCGCTGGGCCAACTACATCAAGCTGGGCAACGCCGTGGACAGCGAGAACGGTGGGCAGGGCATGATGTCGAGTGGGTGGGCGCTCAACAAGATGGCCGAGCTCGGCTTCAAGGTCGACGAGGAGAGCGACATCAACGACACGTGCGAGGAGGCGACCTGGGTCAAGGCGACAATCCGATGATTCCCCCGCGCGGCGCGGGCGGACACGAATGATATGCAGGCGTTCGGCTCGCGGGCGCACTGTTCTGCACTTGCTTGTTTTACGCATGGCGTTCCGGTATCATCACATCACATCCATCACATCGCAGCACCTTTGGGCATTGGCCTGGCTCCACCGCGGCTTCGCACTTCTCGCATTCACGACGATATTGGGTTGGGGTAGAGGGCGCCATTTGCGCGGTACTGTACTGTACGGTTCGTGGGGGAGGACAAGGGGGACGAGCATGTTCTGGTTCATAGCTAGGGATCTGCAGACGGGATATCTTTTGGACATAGAGAGGGGCATCTGGGATAAGACCCCATGCGTTTGCATGTATTCTACCTGGGAAAGAAGGCGTTGGGCCGATTTACTATAATTTATTGCATGGTGTGTTCACTCTCGGTAGTGTCAATGTTATAGCATCGATGTAAGGTCCCAGTTCTAGCAGCTCACCTGCGACAGCAGGTGTTCTGGGAGGTCTGTTCCCTGGTTTTCATTGACCGACCCGGTTCTATGGCGAATGTCGAGACGGGCCCGGGGTTCTTAGCCTCTGGTCTTTGGTAGAACTAAATTCGAATTCGAGTAGGTAGGGCGGGGTAACAAACCAATAGCGGCTTTATTCGATCTGTCGCTCCTAGCGCAAACCACTGGGTACAACGTCGAGGCGTCTTACGTGCAGAGGTCGAGACTTGTTTCTCAGTTGGTTGAGACATACATCACCCTGTCTTGTCTTGACTCACATTGACTTGATATCTGAACATCAGGAGGGGTAAAACGTTCATTTCCGTCAACGTGCTGTGTAAATATATCGTATGATGAGTACCGATATTCCATATCGGCGAGAAAACTACTTATCTGTCATACCCTGGCTGCTCTATTCCAGCACCAGCTAAGATGGATATATACCGCTAATGTGGTATCTTCCTCCATATACGACCATAGGACACTGAATACTAGGCTTCCCGTCCGCTCAGCCATATATAAGCAGTGTACCGGCGGGTTAGTAGTCGAGTTCGTGAGAATCGGCGAATCTCCGCTGTTGTATGTTTTTGTTGGCCTTTTTTTAGGGGGTGTGCGGCGAGATAGTGGAGCTGGGATGCGTTAGTGGCTGCGTAGTGCGCGAGCGACGAGTCAAGACACCTCACTTTGTTAGGACTCGCAATAGGTGATTAACTCTCCTGTCTTTTTGATGGTTTTCTGATTGTGAACGTATTGTAGGTCGTGTGGTGATGTTATTGTCTTTCTATGTCGGTTGTAGCTCACTCCTACTCGTTCACTGCAATGTCTCTTATAACCTCAATATCCCATCCTCCAGCGTCTCCGGGCTAGACGCGCACTTCCCCGTTATTAGCTCGCCCTCAATGTTGACATGGTGATACCGCATATCCAACCTCTCATCCTCTTTGGCCGTAGCAATTAGCGAACCTTTCGCGATTGAACCCCTAGAGTACTCCACCCAGACGGTCAAGCCGTTTTGGTGCTAGTGGAAGCGCGTTGTGGTGTCTACTTCGCCGTTAGAGGAGTTGGACGTTGGGAGGAAGGTTTCGCTGTTATAGATATTAGGGGTGGCGGTTGACATTCTAAGGCTCGTGCTCGGGACGTGTGGGCGTGCTCTCATGTGGATGGCTGCCTTCAAGATGATGGAAGGTATGTGACTCGTATTGCGAAGAGCGGATAGCGACGGATACGGATGGTGAGGCTGGACACTACTTAGCGTGCTAATGTCAGTGCGCTTCATGGAAAGAATGTACGGGTGGCCGACGGGGCCACGTTTAACTTCAAAATCGACGACAAGGCATGCGAGCAACGCGACGTCAAGGCATTGATTTACCCCGCATCTCGACTCTTAACAAGGCTGACCTGCTGCAACATACGGCGCCTAGCTGTGCAGCCTCACCGGTCGTATCTTGCATGTACACCTTGCATGGTTGCGTTTTATTTGAGTCCAGGTGTGTGTTAGGGTCCCTATTTAGCATAGCGCAGGTCATCGACATTGCGGCTGAGCTGTTGCCACATCTCAGTATTATGAAGAGCCGAAGTCTGCCTTCTCTCTTTGAAGTTTTGTCTTCGACCGTTGCATCGTCAAGACAACACAAACCATTATCATGGAGGACTTTAAACATGCACCGCTCGACCAAAGCAAATCTTCATTTCGGCTACTGAGGATTTTACCCGATCTCTCACCTGCTGGTTCCATTCGATGCGAGATTTGGCATGACGATATCGACGCAGAGTACACGTGTTTGTCATATGTTTGGGGCTCGGAAAACGACACAACCGCTATACTCGTGAATGGTAAGATCTTTACGTGCCGAAAGAACCTGTGGGACTTCCTGAACGTAGCGAGTACAAAGTACGCCCCCGCAGCACCTGCGCTCTGGATCGACGCGATATGCATCGACCAATCGAACATCCCCGAGCGAAACCAACAAGTCTCCCAGATGGGAGAAATTTACTCTCGTGCAGCAGCTGTGCTTGCATGGTTGGGGAACAATGAAAGAGCTCAGGATTTCTGCAACTTCGCAACTCGCCTGGCCGCTGAAGTCCCTTGCAATCGAAAGGCAGTGAAAGCGTTCTGGTGGAACCATCGGTCTAAAGCCATGGAAACAGCATGGATCGCATTCTGGAGCAATGCATACTGGACACGGGCCTGGATTACGCAGGAAATCTTCCTCGCGCGATCGTTCCGCCTTCTCGCACGCGAGACGGAAATCACAGTCGCTGAATTCGATTCAATCCTGGAGCTAACCTTCTCGTTGAGCACCATGAATGTGCGCAACGTACATGGCTCAGAACAATCAATTGACCAATTAGACCGGTTTAGAACGTATCTGAAGATCGTTTGTTCTACCCAGGGGTCTTTTGACACATGGCGCAGTTTGCCAGGCAGCGAAAAGGGGCTGTGGAATCTGTTACAGAGCTTCACCGGTCGCGAAAGCTACATACCACGAGACCGGATCTACTCGCTCATATCCATCGCAGAAGATGGCGGAACCATACCCGTCGACTACGGCGTTCCAGAAGATGAGTTCGTGGTGAGCTTAGTCAACGCTCTCCGTGAATCTACGTGCCTTTGCTCCATATACAGGCTTGCAGAAACGTTGGGTTACTGGACGCTGCCTTCCGATACTACTTCTGTTCCACCAACGCTTAACGTAGTATTGACTGCATGGCCCACCAAGATGACTCGCCGAAAGAAAAGCAGCAAATCCGCAGATTGCACAAACTGTGGTGACAAGCTCGACCTGGAAGCCCGTGGTAGAATTATCCTCTGTATGAGGTCAATGTGCAATCACCAAGTGATGTCTCACTGGGTGATTTCGGAAGGCGAGATAGGCTGTGCCCGACTCGGAATTCTCCGGTGGCCGGAATCCAGCGTCACCCAGGAAACAGAGGTAGCAATAGAAGAGGTTGAGGAAACCGGAACCCATAACGACACCTCAGTCATGAAGTCAGGAGTGGAAGGTGGGTGTAGGCTATTTTCTAAAACGCCGTACCTCTCAAGGATCCGGGTTCAGTTCACGCTAGAGGGATTCCTCACAACGCTTCATCACACGAAAAATAGCTTCAGCTCTCTCGAATTTTGCCACAAAACAAAGGTTCGACCCGCTGGGATAGGAATAGAGAGCATAACAATGGAGAGAACCGGTAGTTCCAGCCAGAGTTCTCTTGAGGGCTAACAGTACCGCGAGGTTGTCACAAGGCGTTTGGTAAATCACACAACCAGGGTGAAATGAAAGGATTCCTGGCCATTTCTCATTTCCGCGGCAACGTAGGTACAGGTCACAGAAGATTTGAAGAGTGTTAACGCATGTATTTTTCTGTTTCTTCCCCATGAGAACGTATTCCCTGTTGGTATTGTAGAGATGATCTGGCAATGATTTCACTCCATCAGGCCGGCTTCCCGAAAAGCAATTCGCAAGGTGGCTTCCTTCTTGGCAGTGGAGCCACTAACATATTCCCGAACGGCCTGGAGCCTCTCCGGCGTCGTGCTAGCCAACGTCTTTGCCAGTTGAGCTTCGATCGCGTCAATCACGCCTCCGAACGAAGCTAGGCGTGCGTCGTTGGAAATGTAATCATTGATATCATCCCAGCCCTCGACTGGCGCTCCATAGTTGGCATCGGTTAGCGAACCAAGTATGAGGCGGACGTAGGTACGGAAGTCCTGCCATGCGTCGTTGAAACTGGTGACGGGCTTGCTTTGATCAAAGTCAATCACAACCAGCCTTGGGAGCCCATACTTATCTCTGGAGCTTGTATCGATGATCATGTTGTGTCCGTGCAGATCACCATGTTGCCTTCCAGCGCAGTTTTCATATAAGAACCGACAAGCCCTAGACATTCCCAGGATGATATTTAGGACCATCTCTTCGGGAATGGGATATTCGAGATCCAGAGCAGTCACGGCCGGGGCGATGGCTTTACTCGCGACCCACTTATGTCCGTGGTCAATCAGTGAAGCCAGGGAGTTCCGAATGTCTTCGTCCGCATTGGCTTGGATGGCTCTTAGTGTTGCCAGCTCTGTGGAATCGGCAGGCCGGTCTGCATAAACCTTGACGGCCACCAGCTTGGAGCGCAACTTATCGAAGGTATTGTTCGCCTTAGTCTTTACGAAGGCATGGTAATCCTCCAATCTAAGCGAGAAGTACACCATGGCATAGTGTCCACTTCCAGCCATGGAAAGAGGCCGATACTTATCCAAGGGGTAGTCTCCCATCATATGCATGGCAGAAACGCCTTGGGAATATGCTTGGGTGGTTGACATCCTTGTAAATCGACTTTTTTCGTGGATGTGTATTTCTATTCGTTTGGAGCTTGCCAAAGAGTAGGGTTGAGTGACTTCAGGAGGTTGCTGCAAGGTCGGAAGCTTATATATATCGAGTTCGCGAGAGTGCCATTGCGTTGCATCATGTTAGCACAAGGCGTTGTAGAGCTTTCACTTTGCACCTTTATACCCACCCCGTGCACGAACAATGTTTCACTGTTCTGAGTCTTGTCTCGCATAATCGTGAGAGAAAACAACACGGATTTGATGATTCCGAAGCTGCAGAAGGATCACTAGCATTATACTGAACGCGCACAGCGGTAAACTTGGTACAAGAGCTCAACTCAAGGGATTCTACGCAATCTTAGACAAGCTCAGACTTTTCGCTGAGCCCAACCTTCTCAGTACCAAATGAAAGTTGAGAGGAAGATTTGTTCAGCAATGTATCGCTCAACCAAGAGAGCGCATCCAATACTCCTTTCCCCGTCTTGAGATTGACACCTGCCACTTTCTGCCAAAAGGTCAGACATCTCATTTGGCATGCTATGCAAGGAAACTTACAGTTGGTCGGTCGCCGATCGACGTTGTTATGTTGTCGAGGAAGTAAGTCTCGATCTGATCCGGTCGTCTCGCGTTCTAACAGTCCTCGTTAGCAATGAAGCTCACTTATCAAGTCATTTCACGATATTTTAACTTACTTCAAGATCTATCTTCGTCGCCAAGACCAACAGAGGAACGCCTTGCCTCATTCCCCCATTGTTGGCAGTCAGCCCATGCATCATGAGCTCCTCTCTTGCCTCCATTATCCTGTCGCGGTCTGCAGCATCAACCAAGTATATCACTGCGTCCGCTCGCTTAAACAGTTCTTCCTCAAATTCCATGAAGTACGTTGGCCGACAGCCGCCGATATCGTATGCCTGGTAAATGGTTGGTCCAACACGCAGTTTCTCCAGGAAGATGTGCGCCCTAGGGGTGAGTGTCTGCACGCCTTCAGGCCCTGGTGAAAGGTACTCTCGCAGCAATGTACTCTTTCCAGATTCATCAAGGCCAATGAGAAGGACCAGTGTGGAAGGATTTGCGCGGGCAAACAAGCGAGAAGCAGGTGTGGAGGTCCGGGAAGCGAAAGGATTGAGGGATGCAAAAAGGTTGGTGGTTTTTTCGATGAAAGTGTCTCGAGTCCTCTCCGATCCTATAGTACCAAAGAATGAAGCCATTCTTCCTATGGTATCTTGATGCACTTGTGTGCTATGCTGAGTCCAAAAACTTTTCTGATTGGCTGGTTGCTACTCTGCAGTGAATGAAGTATGCCCTTCTGAGCTGTGGCGTGCGAATAGGCAGCGATGTGGTTGGTGATGTGATTTGACGAGGGCGCACGACGGGTTTGATGCCACAGAACAAGCTGCGCACAGAAACAATCAATTATTTAGCTTCTTCGCGACAGTTCTCTCAAAACTTAGATACGGATCCTGCTGTTTCCGGCAGGGAATGGACAACACGATGCTCAAATATCACAGTATCTTTAAAATGGCTGCCTAAAAGCGGCGACGTCATTGGCCCGTGGGTCGGATAACCGAGCCCCAGCATCGCACGCGCAACCCGCTGTTCCCCATGCAAGAAAAGTCCATATTTGTGTCTATTGTTTTATGGGACACCGTTTCGTGGTTCGTGTCAATCATCAGAAAAGTCATGCAATCTAAAACCATGTAAGAACTGATTGCAGGCCATAGACCAAGAAAGCAAGGACCAAAGCCAATCCAGCTCTCAAGATACGAGCGGACCTCAGTATGACGTCTCTGAAGGTCCTCCCAAGACTGTGACATACCTCAGAACACCACGATGGGTCTAGTTTTCAAAGAGATGCGGTCCGCGAGTCCGGTGTAGACGAGCGTGATACGCTTGCAACGCTACCGATATGGATCCAGAGCTACCTCGACAGCACGCACGATGTATCATTCACCGAAATATCTACAAGATCAGCCTTCTTAATTGTGTGTGGAACGTTGTTATTGGATAATATGATGCAGTATAAATCCCCCCATATGTCCACGTGGGCCCACAAGAACCTGAGTCACGCGTCAGACATTCTCCCCAAATCAGTGCTTGGGAGAAGATCCATACGCTTGAAGTGGGTTAAAAGCTTAACTTCTTGTGGACCCGAAGCTCGACACAAGCACTCCGCGACCTGCGATTTTCCCCCGGCCGGTAAATTCTCAAGTATTGACCGGGCTAGTGGTTCTGCTAACTTCTTCATGAGCTCAGATGAGGCTTGGGCGGCACTAATCAGCACGGTATTGTTGAACTCTATCCAGCGTTTGGAAGGAATGAAGTTACTGTGATCATTCAGGACACCTGCATCGCGAACATCTGTATAAAAGTCTCTCATCATCCAGCAGAGACACTCAAAGTCGAAGTCAAACCTTTCATAGTCCTTTGAGACGATATCAGAGGTGTCGAAGTCGTTCAGAACCACTCGTGGGAGCCCGTCCGTTAGTTCGAGCATGACATTGCCGTTGTGGATATCCTGGTGAGTGATGGGCGGACTACAGCTATGCAGGAACCGAATCGCATCCATCACACCACAAAAGATGTGCAGAATGAGTATCTCAGCGATACCTTCAAGCATGTACACATGCTTCTCCAGAAGATCATCAACGGTCAACGATGGTACGATAGAATCTAGGGCTAGCCAAGGCTGTACATGATCAGTAGTCTGATGCTTAGGTACTGCAACAACCTCACACTGTCCCCGGAGGGTAGCGAATCGAGGAACAGTAGTTGCAGTAGCACTTCGTATGTTCCTTAGCAGGATCTCGTTAACCCGCAATTCGTCCTGGGATTTCTTTACATGGATACTCTTCATGACTTTGACCGCAACTAGCTTCGACTTCAGCTCTGCAACGTCTTGTGGTTTGCCTTGAGCATGTCTATACCTGGCAGCAATTGCGTGGGGCCGAGGCAAGCATAGAACTACAGTTCCGAACACGCCGCTTCCGGCTTCCAATACTTCAAGGTAGAAGGGCGGAACTCCTGGCACGGGATTAGCGGGGCGAATGGTTTTTTCGATATCTTGAACCTCCGCGTTCCATGTGATGCCCATCGTCTCGAGATCCTGCCTTGTAGCCTCTGTGTTGTAGGTCCCTTCCCACGACATGTCGACCCACCGGATCGAGGGGCTGCCAGGATTACCCGTCTTTGGATGCGATGGTGCAGGGTGCTCGACTTCATCAAATGCTAACTCCTCCATCTGGATATCTGAGGGTGAGAACTGGTCCAGAGCGTCCATGTTGTTTGGGTTGACCAGGCTGATAGGGTTGGCAGTTGTGCGAGTGTATACTCGGTTGGATTTGTGATGGTAGTTTATGGGGTAGTATATATACGAATCGCATTGTGATGTGAAAGTCGCCGGTGCCATGGCCAAAAGTAATATTGTCCCCGAACGGGAAGTTGGAGAGCTGAACAATGCGGTTTTCACCTGACTGTGGTAAACTGCCCCTTTATGGAATCCATGGGAAAATTATCAAGCGTTGATGGGAGGCATCGAATCGAAAATGAATGATGGAAGAAGCTGCGTAATCCCCCTTCCAGCTAAGATGAGATATATCATTTCTCAGCTCCCGGTGTGTACCGGTAATCTCTGTTGACAGGGGCGCCGAGTTTTTATAGGTGATCTGAGATAAAGGGCGGTCATACCGTGGATTTGCTAAGCTCAAATAAATTTGGGTACGATCAGCATAGGTATTGTCTACCCTGGGGTAAGACAAAGTGCTTGGACTGGTGGCCTAATGCTGTATTCTCGGTGAGACATGGAACGGTGCAAGACCATGACCCAGCGCGATAACCTGCATCCGCTACCAAACGAATGTCCTCGGATGCTGATGATGCTAGTGGGGGAAGTTGGGGACCAGCGTGTATTCTTGAACATCCACGACAGCGAGTGAAACTGCAATGGTGTTCGTGGTACCAACCTTGCGTGATCAGTTTTTGGTGCCAGTTCTTCAGGACTGGATAGCTTTGTACGCTTGCGCTTCCCGGATCGATGATTGGCGGTCGAGTTATATTTCTCGACAAGACCGGAGTCAACTCTGGCAGCCGGGAGCCGTGAAAGACAAACCATTCATGTTGTGCATGGCAATCCTGTCGCAAGATACGCGTGTGTGTTTTGCGTGGAGATGATCCGCAGTTCAAAAAGCCTGAATCGATGATGTGTTGCTCCGACTTGTGGTCAAGTGAACGGGCTAAGCCCGATTGGGGAAGACACAATCACGTGCGCGCCGTCGCTCCTGCCACTTGCATCGATTGATCCTAGCTTGGCGCTGCCTCGCTATAAAACGACGCCTTCCAGTTCCCACAACACTTCCGCCATCCCTCGACGCACAACTTCAAGCTCTCTACCTCGTTCTTCGCTCGCCTGGGCGTTCACTGCATTATTGGTACGTCAACCAGCTCTCACCTGTACGCCATCTCTTGAGAAGCCCTTCCCAGCTCGGTCGGGCGTTTGCTCCCGGGTCTTGGTCCATCGTTGATAGGTCGAATGGCGAAGCTTTGTTGCGCTCCTGTGGCTCAACAAAGTGGATGCAGTGGATTGCGACCGGTCAGGACAAGAAACTGTGGCCATCTCAAACAGACACTGTACAATCACGTATGAGGGGGCTTTCTCTGAGATGGCTACAGCATTCAAACTGTTCCCACTACACTGATCGGCCACAGGCTTCGAACTCGCATTCGGCGCCATCTCGGGATCACGCACCTAGTTCGACGACAGCTAGCTACGCGGTCAAAATCAACAACCCGTAAGGGAGATGGCTACCCCGCGGAGACGGCGCTGGAGCTCGCGCGGACTACGATCGATAGACCCAGCTCCCCACACCTTGACAATCGACGGAGGCGAGGGGTGATGGCTGCTCGTGCAGCTGTGGAGTTGGAATCCACGGAATGTGAGGCACCATTTTCACGGCTTTGCGTATACAAAGCCAATACCATGAAGTGGCGGGATTTTTGTCCGCCATAGTCACAGACTCCGTGATACCTCACATCTTTTTTCATTGAGTTCCATACCTGGAAGGTTGGGCTTGAGGGAGAGAGCTGAAGCATCAGACAGAGGCTGCGCCATGAATTCTGGGATCAATTGAAGCGGCTGATCCACCAGAATGACGCTCCTTCCTTTGCAACAGTCGACTGCTTTGAGGCACTGAGTAACGCCACGGCATGTGCCGCCATCTATCGCGGACTGTGCGCTCCTGCTCCGCACATGATTCCTGCCGTCTACCGGCTTCTTGTGTTTCCCAACAGAACATACCGTGACAACGCAAAATATTGGATGGGCGCAATATGGCCATAGTAAGGTCCTGATAGGGATCGAACAGGAGCCTGTACGCTGAGACTCTACGAAGGATCAGAGTTAGCAAGAGTGGGGGTAGCGACCAGCGGAGAGGCAGAGCGTGATGTGGTTGGGACAGGTCAATCAGTTCTTGCCAGCGCTGCAGATGGGCGACACTTGACGCTTGGCTTCAGTACTCGCGGTGAACATTCTACTTAATAGCCACTGACGCGTTCACAGGCATGGTAAGCTTACTACCATGCCTGTTAATCGTATGTTATTGCAAGCTGACACTTCCTCTTTGTGACACACCGATTCAAGATCAACACGAATGAAAGTGACACGTTAACTGCGAGAAACTCATCCACACCATGTATTCTCATACCTATACAATCCAGAACCAAACACTCCTCAACGCCTCCCCCACCCAAGCCCACCCATAGTTCATAAAATCGTGACCCTGCCCTTTCCCGCCCCGACTAAATATAAAACGCCTTCAAATTCGTCTTCAAAAACGCCGCCGAATCGCTCCTAAAATCATCCTTGAGCAGCGTATTCGAATTCGCGCCAAACCCTTTCAACTGCTGTCCCGTTTTCCACTGCGGCCAGTTATCCAGCCCGCTTCCCTTGTTCGGATCGAGATTATACACGAAACTGAGATAGTACGCGCGGATCGACTTGGCCGCGTTGTTGGGCTTGATCCCGTAGAAGACCTGCAGCAGGTCGGAGCCGTGGAAGGTGCCCAGGATGGGGGTCCCGAAGTCGTACGTCGAGAGGTACGACCAGGATGGCACGTCGGGGAAGACGGTGGATGTGGATTCTAGGAAGAGGCGGCGGGCGAGGGTGAAGGTGAAGTCGCCGATAATGGCGGAGATGCGCTTGAACTGTGGGTACCAGTTGTTGAGGAGGAGGGTGCGGAAGGGGGAGCCGTCTTCGAGGGTGTTTTGGTAGGTTGCGACGAAGCCGGAGAGGGTCTTTGTGTCGGCGGTGGGGAAGAAGACGGTCGAGAGGTACTTGGCTACGTCTTGCGTGCTGGTGAGGTTGGGTGTGAAGAGGCCGAAGAGCGTGCCTTCGTCTTCTTGGTCGCCGACGATGAAGGGGACTTTGGCGTATTTGCCGGCTGCGACGAGGGCGTCAGGGGATGCGGTCAGAGCGCGACCGTCGGGACGCGGGAGGTAGGAGAGCGAGACAGAGCTGTAGGAGAGGATGCCGGGTACCGAGTTCGCCGCGTTTAGGAAGGTAGTGTAGTCCTTTGAACGAAGGCAGGCGAGGGTGTCGATGGAAGAGGAGCATCCTGCGTTCTTCACAACAAGATCGTACACGGCTTGACCCTTCGCGTCGTCAACAGGTTTGGCCGGTGCGAGTGAGCCGGAGTTCATGATGCCCGCGCGGAAGAGCGGTTTGCCCTTGTAGGTGTTGTCGCCATCGTACAAAACCATCTGGTCAGCTACCGAGATAGCGCCCGCAGAGTGTCCCCAGATGGTGACCTTGTCCGGATCGCCTCCGAAAGCAGCAATATTGTCTGCTACCCACTTGAGGCCGAGGCGTTGGTCCAGAAGGCCCAGATTCGCGGAGCCATCTTTCAGGATTTCCTTGCCAGGCAGGAAACCGAACCCGCCAACACGGTAGTTCACTGCAACGAAAACGATAGGCTTGCCTTCGCTGATCGAACTGGCGACGAGTGAACTGCCATCGTACATTTGTGTGGAGCCGAGTTCAAAGCCGCCACCAAAGATCCAGAAGAGTACCGGGAGTTTCGATGAGCTCGTTGTGCCCGCTGGTCGTTGAACGTTGATGGTCAAACAGTCTTCGCCAGCGTTGGTCACCGCCTGGAAGAGGGGTGTGTTGAGAATCGTCCCGAGGATATCTGTGGGGAAGTTGCGCTCGTCTAGGCTGAAGAAAAACTGAGGGCACGCCTTGGGTATTTGCGAGCCATCGACCTTTCCGACTGAAGACGTAAGCGGCTGTGGTGGCTTCAAACGAAGGCTCCCTGTAGGTGGTTGTGCGAAAGGGATCCCGTTGAAGGTCTCAATGCCCAACAGAGATCTTCCAACCACTGTTGCTCCTGGTGAAGGTGCAACAACAGTAGGAGAGGCTCTTTTCTCCAACGGTACCGCTGCCGGAGCCGCAAACGCGAGCGGCAGTAAAGAGAACAGAACCGCGATCTTCATGATGGACTAGAGAAGACGAGGGGAGCTCGACAATCTGCCTTCGCCACAACAAACGCAACTCGGCCTGTGCAGCGTGGTTCTTTTATGTTTTATATCCACGAACATTCACAAGCTTCAAGGACACCGGAAAGATTTCTGCCAGTACTTGAGGCCTCGGCCAATGTACTGGACGGGCGTCCTCCGCGAGCTAGTTGTAGAACACATGCCCGAGACCCCGTACCTGCAGGTATATAGTGGCCTGTTGGTCAAGGCTGCGAAGGATTCGGGAACGACAGGCATGTAGCTGTACGTCGAACGCTACGATACGCATATATACAACCCAATCATGTTCACTTCTGGTGAATTGGCGCCAGGGGTAATGTCTGCATCGATCGTAGTGGCAGAAGCCGGCGTCAATGTCAGCGCCATGTTCGTTTAGATGCGCGTGGTCATGAGGATGTTCACTGGTAATCCGGGCGAATCAGATCACGCCCCCCTACAACTCCTGATGCACCACCGCGTATGTGATCTGGGCACTGCTGATCGTGCTTGGCTTTCCAACGGTACACCCTGTGCCCTTCAGTACTATGGACACGTCTATGATGTCAGTAATGCAGATTGTTGATTGCACACAATGCGCGATGACTGCAGTGTACATCTGGCATGCTGCTGCGCATTTTATCGCAGCATCGAGATACAAATTGATGCAGTTGTATAAAACAAAGTTGTGGGTCAGGAGTTCTGCTTATGGGGCAATCCTGATCGGTGGGTACTTTGTGACATTACCCCAGGTTTGCACGGATGATTTGCCTAATTCATGCTCGTGAGAGCGCATTTGCGGGGTAGTGGTGTACTGCGGTTGGCGCTCACCCACCAGCCCATCCTGATGTGCTTTCGAGTCTCGAGGCGCAATAAGATCACCCGATGTGCCTCGGTTGTCTGCACGATCACTGAAAGATTATACAGTGTAATGATTTCACATGGGACAGCAGCAGGGAGAAGAAATGCCTGGACAGGAGAGGAGAACGTACACGAGCCACAACGGGTTACAGATACGATCAGTCCGGCGAGACAGGATCAAAGCTTTTTCAAAGATCGAGGACATGCGCGAGGCAATGAGACTCCAAATGGTGTACAATTTGCTCGCGAGATCTTTTCGAAATGGTTGGCGTCCCTTGACCGCAAGTCTTCGTCCGAAATCGCAAGGCAGCGGCTTTGAATCCCGTGCCGCTGTGGATACTTGCCATGTGACCATTGCGGAACCTTCTGCGATCCACTCTGCATGGGATGTCGAGGATTGCGGTACACGTGGATAGGAGAGGTTTGCAACAACTAGTGTGCATGCTTTTAGATCCGACTCTTGACCCAATATAGTCTGCGCTCCGAGAACTTCGGAAAAACTGGAAAGGTCCTTTCGCGCCTGGGGAAATCGTAGAGACGTATTGCCCGTATACTAGCTTACGGGCGTCGGAACATATTCTACCGTCGGGGCAGATCCTTTTCAGTTACGTGTCGTAGAAGACACTTGAGAGCCAATTAGCGAGCTGTGCCAATATCAGAAGCCAACTCTAATTGGCTTAGCGACTACGTGACTGAGAAGGATCCGGTGCCCTGAAGGTACCTCCAGATTGAGCCTACACGATGGAGTAGGATCACGGGGATCGAGGGTCAATGTACGCTTGTTGATTCAGTTCAGACCCAAATGTTCGACATCCGGCCGATGTTTGACACTGGGTCTGGTCGTCAAGGGCGCACGCAAGACGCTGAGTTTGGACGTCGTGTTGTTGGCAATGTTCCGTGGCAAGCGAATACGGACACGGTGATAGTAAATAGGAGGTCGTTCAGATCGCTGATCTGAGATGCGGACCATTGATCCGTCCGCCTGTATATAGCGACAGGCATTGCTCAAGTTCTCGTGCGATGGTCCAGAAGTGAACATACCTTCCTTCTGTGATTGCTGTTGGACTGGGTAACCTGTCTGTCAGTATTTATGGTCACTGTTTGCAGGAGCAACGCGGGAGACCAGCGCGGTGTCAACGCTGATGCACAAAAGCACGTATAACAAAAAAGAGCAATGGTACGGAAGTTGTTGAATTTGAAGCCAGGGAGCGCTGACCGGCGATACCTAGTAATGCTGTAGCCACGTGCGCTCTTGTGGTGTTTGGGCTATGACGTAGCTCGCTAGACGTCATCTGAAGCTGTCCTCCCCCACAGCGACAGCGGGAATGATAACAATCACACCATCTCGATTCTGGATTGCCTTGCAGAATGCGGTGTTCCAGAGCTCATCAGCCAGAGCCAGTGCCTTGCATAGATCCCGCGCGCAGTGCCCATTGCTTGAACCGGGCGCCAGAATCAGGGACGTGTACAAAGACAACCCCGCTGTGACGTGCATTTTCGCCGTTGGAGCACTGCGACTTGCTGCACGCGGGGGCTGTGCGCGACCTGAAACCCTGAATTCTCCAAATACGTCATACAACCCCAGGCACGCGAGAGCTTCATAACATACCCCTCGCGCTTTGTCAACGGCACTCCACCCCCAGTCCTTAGCAACCTCACTATTACACCCGTCTCCACTACCATCTACCGACCCGCATCACCCGACAGCAACCATGGAGACCATTACCAACGTCGTCAACTCTGTCTCCGCGACTGCCACCAAGGCTATCTGGGGCGAGCCGCAAAACAATGAGACAGCCGGCAACGAGCCCGTCTCGGGTCTTCAGGGCAAGGGCACGGCGACTGAGCCGTATGACGGGGGCAACTCCGGTACGCCTTTGTGATTTTATTTGCGCCTTCATTCTGCGTTTTGGAGCTCCAACCCACACGATCATGGAGAACGCGACGCTGACTTGGCTGTGATGTGTAGAAGACCCAGCCCTTCCCACAACCCAGAACGAGACTGCCGGCAAGGAGCCTGTCAGCGGCCTAGAAGGCAAGGGCACAGCTGCAGAGCCATTCGATCTTGGAAACTCAGGTACATGGCTCTCGACTGACACGCTGTCATATTCACGAGTCGCCTTGCTGACCCACTCTTGTGCACAGCGGACGTTACCAACACTGCCACTCTCCCCATCCGCGAGAAGTCAACGACCACCGAGACAGCCGACACCCCCTCGCTCGCCGTACGACCTGACGAGTCCAACACAGCTGGCCTGGCTGGCACCACGAACCTCGCCGACACGCTCGCTCAGACCCACATCTCAGACTCCAAGACCGACGCCAGCATCGAGAAGGAGGTCGTTCCCGCTGGCAAGAACGAGCCCCCGCTTGCAGGCTTCGCAGAAAACCGCACGATCGATCCCGAGGACAAGTCCCAGCGTCCCGTCGAAGTCTCCAACTCCACCACTGGCGACACCCTGACCTCGACCAAGGCCGACGACTCAAGCGCTGGCATCACCGGCACCCATAACCTCTCCAATACCCTCGCCCAGACCAACCCGCCGACCCTCTCCCCCGCTACCTCGCCCAAGGGCACGCCCGCCGTCGGCAACGAAGGCCCCGACATCCTCGGCACGACCAAGGGCACCGGCGAGCATACCGTCAGCACCGGCATCCCCGCCGCCGGCGTCACGGAGTCTGATCGTACGTCCGCATCTACGTCGCGGTCCCGCGGCGACTCGCTCCGCGCTGTTCTAGAACGTGCTGATATGGTGACAGGCATTATGGAGACGAAGGGCGAAGAGAAGGACAATCACGATAGCAGTCCGTCCGGCGACAAGGAGAAGGTGAGCAAGATGGAGAAGATCAAGGAGAAGCTGCACATTGGCCACAAGCACTAGGTGGTGGGAGGCAATGTGAGCTGGGGGTATGTGACTGGAAGTTTTTGAAGCACGCCGTGTGCAGGCTAGTATGCATTACGATATGACGGCGGATGGATGTTTATGATACCTCGCGCCCTCAGCCAAGAGGGTCTTTTTAATTCCCCATGAAAGTAGATGGATTCATGAATGAACACACGTCTCTGTACTTCTCGAGGCTCGTGCCCTCTCACTTTGCGATACAGCGTCATGTGTATTATCGTGCACGTACACGATCCATTGTCTCCCTTCTTGGCTTTTTCTCGTCCCGCAAACTTCACGCCCTTCAAAAAGAACGGAACAAGTCGGCAAATGATGCAATATGCATATATACAAAGCATTGGTCGCTGTGGTATGGTATCTAAATCGCTCGCTCTTGTCTACAAAGTTCGCGGTATGCATATGCGTGAAATCCCTCTTTTCCCTCGCCATCCCCCCTATCTTGCAATGCCGATTCGTGTATATCTCGGCTCATAAATCATTGCTGCGTAAGCATATGTTTGAACTTCTCAATCTGCGCTTCAATTAGCCTCCTGCACACCCATGGGTAAACGCTCGTCCAAACTCACCTTCGTGCTCAAGTACTTCTCCACCTCCTCACTCTTGATGCCCTTCTCTCCGCCCGTCTTCCACGCCAGCGGCACCATCGCCACCCTCTCCCTCACCACGACCTCCCGCCCCGGGCCCTCCACCGCCCGCACCTTATCCGGGTTGTTCGTCAGCAATCTGATCCCCTCTTCGCCGCCCAACCCAAGATCCACGAGCATGCTCGTCGCCAGCCCGTAGCTCCGCGCGTCCGCAGGGTGCCGCAGCATGATGTTCGCCTCGTACGTGTCGTTGCCGAGATCCTGGAGGTTGTACGCCTTGAGCTTCTCGCCGAGGCCGATCCCGCGGCCCTCCTGCCGGAGATAGATGATGACGCCGCCCGAGGGCGACATGTGCGGGGACGACATGAGGCGCGCGGCTTCGTCGAGCTGCTCGCCGCAGTCGCAGCGCGCCGACCATACCGTCTCGCCCGTGTAGCACTCCGAGTGGATGCGCACGAGCGGGAGCTCCGTCCTGCTCGTCTCGGCGGCGGCGTCGCCCGCGTCCGACGAGGCACTGCTCCCAGGACTCTGACTCTGCGGCTGCGGCTGGGCCTTTGGCATCGCGCCCTCCGCCCGCTTGATCGCCTCGACGCGACTGTGCGTCCGCCCCGGGTACAACCGCCCCACGTACGCGCCCCTCGTCATGCGCTCCAGCTCCGTCTCGCCCTCGCGCTCGCGGTCCAGACTCCTCGACCGGATCTGGTTCCCAAACACTATCGCAAGATGCTCCTTGGTATCCACGTTGTTGCGGTAGACATGCAGCCACATCTCATGTCCCGTCGTCGTCGGTATGCGCGCGCGCACCTCGCAGTCGACGATGGGGAGCTGCTCGAGGAGCTCGGGGCGCGGCGAGTCTGTGCCGGAGGGGAGGACGGGGACAGAGCGGGGAGGGCGCGGGCGCGGGTCTGAGGGCGTGGAGACGCCGGGGGTAGCGGGGGGTGTGAAGGCGGGGCTTATAATAGCGGGCGGCGGGTGCTGCGAGGGACGCCGCGCCTTGGGGGGCGTGCTCGTGGCATCAGAGGAGGAGGCGGTGGCGCCGGCCAGGACGTAGTCATCTGCTTCGAGGTGGTGCGGGTGCTCCGGTCGCAGCGAGTGGAGCGGCGGAAAGGCCGGCGAGGTGTGCGCCGGGAGGTCTGGCATCGCTGGCTATGCTACGTACAAACGGAGGGGGGAAGTTGGGCGGCGGACGAGGTGCAGGAGAAAAGTGCGAGCCGCGATGATGTGAGGCTGTGCGGCTATACCGACGCACCGAGGCGAATCGGCGGGGTCGTCGACGGGTTCCGAAGATGGGATGGGAGTCGGCATCTGGGCCGCCCCGGCTGGCTGCTTAATAACTCCCCACTCTCTAACAGTCACCACATAATCAAAGCAATTGCGAAAGACCAGCGAGTCATTCGTGTTTGTCGTGGCAGCGCTGCGATAATCAGTCCCAACAAGAAAAAGCGATCATATCCTAAACCAAGGTTTTAAAGCGAGCTGCCAAGCCTTACTTACATACTTAACCTTATTTATCCACTTATAACGCTTCCTTTTGTATTACTTTTAGACGGCAGTCTATGTCTATATTTGTCTATCGCTTTACGGGACACTACTTTATAGTTTGAGTCAACAATCAGAAGACCGTAGTTCGAGTCAACAATTAGAAAACCACGAATGTGTTTATCTCGTCAAATCCATGTTCGATCCTCGCCGACGTCAATCGACCTGAAGCGCTCTCTAGATGCTCGGACGTGATACCCGTTGCACCAAACACCCGGAGGCGAGTCTTGCGCATTGCGCACAGGATATCGAAGCATCCTTTAAGCTGACACCCAGCTCCTGCTTCGCCCAAGTGGTACATCACGCCACGTTATTGCGATCGATGGAGTATCGCATACTCTAGTCGACGCGTCGCTCCCTCCCCCACACCTCATCCGCGTTCTTCTTGCCCTTCGTCTCGGGCACAAACCAGCTAATGAACACGAAGAACGCCGCTGAAAGCGCTGCAAATATGATGTAAACCTTGCCATGGAGTTTCGCACTCGCCAATGGGAAGAATTGCGCAACGAGAAACGTGGCGATCCAGTTCGCCGCCAGTGCAATACTCTGCGTTGCGCCGACAGCCTCTGGGCCAACAAGTTCAGCGGAGAGGATGAAAGGCACAGGCCCGAGGCCGAGCGCAAAGCTGGACACGAAAAGCAAGACGGCCACTGCTGACAGAACGGGGATGGCCCTCATAATGCCTATAGCAAGGAGGAGCGAGGATATGCCCATGCCAGCGAGGGACTGGAGCAGACACGCTTTGCGGCCCAACTTGTCTGGCAGGGGTGCGCAGCCAGTAGTCACAACAATGTTGACGGCCGATACTGCCAGGTTGAGGAGGGCCGAGTTCGACGCCAGCAGGTCTGCCAGCAGCGACACGCCGTACATGACGATGCTGTTGATACCGCTGAGCTGCTGGGCGAGCATGATCATGATGACGGCAAACGCAGCTTTCTGATAGTCCGGATGACGGAGGACTTGAGCGATGCTGAGGGCTTCTTCCTTGCCGGACCGCGTCTTCGGCGTGGAGGGCTCGTCCTCGTTACGTAGGAGGGTTTGCTCTTCGTCTGGACGTGCATTAGCCTGGCAGTGTAATTCCGGGCACTGCACATACCTATGACTTCTGAAGTCCCATCAACACTCCAGCTGTTGAACTCATCGTTGATGTCCGTGTCCTCACCGCGAAGGCTGCGCAACACCTTCTTCGCTTGAGACGTGTGGCCCTGCTCAGCGAGGTACTTGGGGCTCTCCACTGAAAAAAACAGTCCCAAGCTCTGTAGCACGCCAATGACGCCTCCAGCGGCCAAGACGAACCTCCAGTATGAATCGTGACTGAGGAAGTAGCCCAGCAGCTGCGTCAACAGAATACCCACATTGCACATGATTTGCGTGAACGCGCCAAAGAAGCCCTTCTGCGCCGGCGGTGCGATCTCGGAGATGTAGATGGGTACCACGACCACAGAGGCGCCAGCGCCCACGCCCGAGAGCAGCCTCCCCACCGCCATGACGCCAATGTTGGGCGATAGGGACTCGAAGACAGGACCGATGATGAAGAAGACTGAGGTCAGCTGCATCGTACGCCGCCGTCCGTATCGTCCTGCCAGTGGGCCAGCAGAGAGCGCGCCAAGCAGTCCTCCGAGCGTGTACATGGAGCCCACGACGCCCCATTCCAGATCCTCCATCTTTATGCATTGTGGGAGGTGGGCCGCGGCGGCCGTGATGGAGCTCTTCTTGCAGCGTATGACATCTTCGGGCGCGTTGAGTTCGGACTGGGTGTGTATGTTAGTTGTTTGCGCGGTTGCTGAAATGCATAGGGTGAGCTACCAGGTGGAAGCCAAACAGCAGCGGGCCGAGCGTGGCGACGAACAGGACGTAGACGAAGTAGGGCGTAAGGTCGCTGAACCAAGCGCGGGGATTCATGGTGCTCTGCCAATCTTCGGGGAGAGATGGGAGGTGAGAGGTGAGGTGTGAGGTGCAGAAGCTGGCGCGCTGTGCGGTGAGACGTGTCAGCCCGCTTGTTGCGTCGCGATGTGCCTATACGCAACTATGACATATGTACGCAAACACCAGCCGGATATTGACACACTTTTACACGTAGCAGTACGGGATCCCAGGTGGAACTCAGCGTGGGCGCGCGGTGAGCTTCTGAAGCTTGGTTGGGGTGGGGAAGCTGCGACCCAGCTGTGGTTGGCCGTCCCTTCCTACACGAGACGTGCGGCTCTGCGGGGTGGAGCGTCCAACCACCGAATCGCAGCGCCAACCACGCTGAATCGCCTCAGGCTGCACGTCTCAACATGTCTCTACCTCTGCCTCTGCCTCTGCAGCGCTGACCGCCGTTCGCCGCGCATCGCGGTCCACCAACACTACCGGCAGCAGTCTCCCGCGGCCTGCCCACCCGTCCGCCCGCCTGAGCTGCCAGCTCTGAGCTCCACATCCCGGCGTCTGCTGCTCGCCGTAACCGCGGCCTGCGCGCCGCATCTGCCGACTGTGGCCCGGAGACGCTTCTAGACGAGCAGCACGCAATGACCTAAGATGAATCAGCCCTCGGCCAGTGATCCTCCCTCAGGAGACCCGCCGTCCACCAACGCCCGAGCGCAGCTCCCGAACAGTGTCGTAGCCGCCTTCAACGGTGCGTCTCTCGATTAATCTCACCTACTTGACGAGCGAGATAGGAGTGCGGAGCGCCACTGCCTTAGCCCCAAAAATAATTCTGTACCTCCGTTTCGCTTTTCTCTTGCTCCCAAGGGTGCTGCGGAGCGGGCGTCTGCTGATCATCTTCGCTTGATCGTCTGCGTTCCGAGCCCGGAACCTGGTCATTTACTACATCTGACTTGCATTCTTTCGTGCCTGTGTTCATGTCCGTCATCTCAAGTCATCTTCCCATCTTCTTTCTATCCCCTGAAACTCCCTCGCGTTTTCCCTCATCATCATGAAGAAGTACTGAACCCGTTGTCTGACAGATCCCGCGGACTCGAGAGACGCAATGTTTACCGGCTACAACACCAAGAAGCGCGTCAACGAGCGATACAAAATCATCGGCTTCATCTCCAGTGGTACCTATGGCAGGGTATACAAAGCCGAGAGTCGCAATGCGAACCCACCTAACTCGAAGCTCTTCGCTATCAAGAAATTCAAGCCGGACAAAGAAGGAGAGCTGCAGTATTCTGGGATTAGTCAGTCAGCGATAAGAGAGATGGCCTTGTGCACTGAGCTTGCACACCCCAACGTTGTCCACACTGTTGAAATCATCCTGGAAGAGAAGTGCATCTTCATTGTCTTCGAGTACGCGGAGCACGACCTGTTGCAAATCATCCACCATCACAACACCGGTGGTCAGGGTGGACGACAAGCAATCCCTGCCAGGACAATCAAGAGCATTTTATGGCAGCTATTGCAGGTAAGTGAAGCGATAGCAGAGACCATGACCAGTTCTAACATGAACAGGGGCTGGTGTATTTGCACAGAAACTGGGTCATGCACCGCGACCTGAAGCCTGCCAACATAATGGTCACCTCGGCTGGTAAGGTGAAAATCGGAGACTTGGGACTAGCGCGCCTTTTCTACAAACCTCTCCAGTCCCTATTCTCGGGAGACAAAGTTGTTGTCACGATATGGTATCGTGCGCCAGAACTCCTCCTGGGTAGTCGCCACTACACACCTGCAGTCGACCTTTGGGCCGTGGGTTGTATCTTCGCCGAACTGCTGTCTTTGCGGCCTATCTTCAAGGGCGAGGAAGCTAAGATGGACGGCAAGAAGACGGTACCTTTCCAACGCAACCAGATGCAAAAGATCGTTGAGATAATGGGAATGCCATCAAAGGAGCGCTGGCCGCTTCTCACCTCAATGCCCGAATTTCCACAGCTGTCTTCCCTAGCAGCCGGCAATGCGCGCTTTCATCGCCCCCAAGGACTTGAAAATTGGTATCAAGGTTGTCTCAAGAATAACCAGTATCCGCCTGGGTCTGGCCCGGATACCCCGGGACCTGAGGGTTTCGACTTGTTACAGCAGTTGCTAGAGTACGACCCGCAGAAAAGGCTGACTGCTGACAAGGCGCTGTTGCACCCTTACTTCACAAGCCATGGCAACCCGAGTGAGAATTGCTTCGAGGACAGCAAAATCAAATACCCAGTGCGGAGGGTAAGTCAAGAGGACAACGACATCAGGACGGGGAGCTTGCCAGGCACGAAGAGGAGTGGGCTGCCGGATGATTCGCTGATTGGGAGACCCGCTAAAAGGCTGAAGGAAGGATAACGAACGGGAACGATCTAGGGCATTCGACACACCGCGCGAGCGCTATCCACGAGCAATGCTATACACCTCTCACAACGGCTCACAGCCGTAATGGTAGCCAGATCTACATGCTGATTAAGCCGACGACCCAAGCGCCACTTGTTACCTGTACGATGGAACAAAATCATTTGCACCATCGGGCGACGGCTTCTACCCGATCACGCGTCTTGTTGGTAGTCACACGAACTAGATGAGGCTACGTTGCCCAGGCTGTCAGTTCCGTTACGATGTGCGCTATTTTCGAGTCCACACCAAGGTTTCGACGTGGGTCCGTGCATGTGTTCGCAACGCAACCCAAAGGAGCGGTACGGCTCTTGCACGCTGAACCCGACGAGGGCAAGTCGTAACGAAAACGACTACTAATCGTAGATTCTGAAAACACTCGGCGTGAAGTTTAGGGATGGTTGACAACGAGCGCGTTATATGGGACATTGATACAGGGAGGAGGCAGCAGATATAGCACACAGTGGCATGTGCATACACGGCAGCTGTTTGTGTACCCATACACCATGCGTGGGTGGAACGGTCGATGCTTGAACCTGTCGGGGTACAGTATCGAACGCAGCCGAATATCTATACCACCATCTATCCTACATCACGTCTTCCTTTATTACACTCCACTCCACCACCTTGATTCCCATGCCCATGTGTTGCCCACACCGTTTCACTTATATTTGTTGCACGGTAGTGTCGACGATTTCGCGTATGTCATCTAAGCCTCACTGCCTCTAATGACAGGTACTACTGTGCAAGCAGGTTCCTAGGATAGGCAACAAAAGCTGCAGGCGGCCGGACCATCAGTGGATCACTGTCGTGGCCTGCACCTGTTTGTGCACCGGGTAATCGGCGTCTATAACGATCTCATTACAAGGCACGGCCCAATCTTCTCGTTCGATTGGTTTGCTGATCGGCTAGTAGCGCCAGTGCCTGGTCACGATGGCGAAGCGTTGCGATACTTGATCTCGAATCCTGGCTCTATGTCACGATAGAAGCGTCAATATCCTGCAGACAAAGCACACGGGCGCCGATCCTAACTTCGGTGTTGCTGTAATCAAATCTGTTATACTATCGCCGTATCACATCTCTGGTATGGCGTCGAGGCGAATCACGTCGGCGTTCAGTCCCAGCCGGCTCAGGTTGTCCTGCTTTATGGCGCCTCAACTTACTGTCTCAATAGCAATACCATGATATGAAGACGCTCCGTTAGTTCCCGCATTCAACGTACACAAGGCACGACCGCCTAGTGTTTGCGCAGCGGCAGGTGAATGCAGAAGGTGCAACAGCAGCAACCACGCCACCTGCCCCAACGCTCTTGCTTCATATCAAACGCTCACATTCTACCCCGCATTTCGGCCGCCTCGCTCGTCTACTACTTCTCTCCTTCAATCCTCGCCCTCAGCACCTAGTCGCTCATTTATATCCCGTCGTGCACGACATCGCGTCTACCGATCTACTGCGCTCACCTGGACCCTCGGCTCCATCCCTTGTATTCCTTTCCGATCTCCTATTCTCCGGTAGCATCCCGCTATCCAGTCACTCGCTATGAAGATTTTCTCACTCGTCACCGCTCTGGCTGCTGCCGCGCTGGCTGCCCCGAACAGCGCTCTTGTCGCCCGCGACGCCCGCGACAGCCTCGAGCTTCCCGGAATCGACGACAAGAAGCTCATCGGTACCATACTTAATGCTCATTGGTACTGGCGCCGTATCCACTGCGCCCAGGATCTCCAATGGAATGCGACCCTGGCGGCAAAAGCACAAGAAGACATCCGCAAGTGCTCAAGGGATGTGGAGCATCTGATAAGTAGCGACATTTGAATATCCTCCATCATGCGCTGACACATCTAGCACCGCGGCGGCAGCAACCTCAGCGGCCAGGGGCCCTCTCCTAAGAAATACAATGACTGGGTCGAGATGGCGCGCGCCATGGTCCACGGCTGGCACGAGGAAGAGACGTTCTACGACTATTCCACCCGCTCATCGAGGAACAGTAACCAAGTCTTCCACTTTACCCAGCTGGTCTGGCGTGACTCGAGCCAACTCGGCTGCGCTGTCACCGACTGCTCCGATGTCCAGGGCGCGCGCTACCCGGGCCGAATCTACTGCTGTAAGTGCCGCATGCTTCACGAGGACACTCCGGCTAACGCACATAGACTATGAACCCGTGGGAAACAACGTCGCAGGAAACTTCATGGCCGAGAACGTGTGGCCCCCAATCTGCGCCGACCCTAGCAAGGCAGAGCTCGAGACTCGCTTCGGCTTCTAAGATATTGGCATGTTCGCTGGTTGATGGGATTGACAGAAGGTGCAAATCGAGGTATACATACTCGGCGGCGCGGGAAGAACGGATCGTACTCGGCCTATCTTGCGCTGCCTGTCGCATCCCGTGGATTGTTTCTTGCAGTCTTGTCGCAGGCAAGCGGCTGTCGTGGGATCTCCACATGCACCTCAGAAACTATGGCACTGTCTTGAAGCCTGGACATGATGCGACCGCTGCATCTCGGACGGAGTACGATTGGCCTATATCGCTTTGGGAATAGTTTGCAATACCAGTCTTCCTGAAAGGTTCTATCTTCGCTCCGGTGTCGCATTGTCCCCTCAATACACAGCCTTCTCTTCATACCTCTCCATCCACTAGCTACGCTTGTCCTCTTACCCCTGCACCGCCTCGCACAACCCCTCATGCCTCCTTCGCCACCTGCTCTAACACCTTCAAGTACTCCCCCACCTCCCTCACCCCCAAAAGCATAAAATCTTCTCGCCGCCCCTCGACCATGATAAACGGCACGCTATTCACCTAATTCCCTATCTGCTCCCTCATCGCGCTCTTCACCACCGCCAGCCCCGCGCTCTCGTCCCCGATTGGCCTTTCCACGTCCGCATCGTCCAGCCTTGTGGCTGTGCAGGCGATCCGTAGGGTGGACCCAGAGCTCGGATGTAGCCCGTGGCTGAAGTACGATTTATATAGACTGGTGAGGAGGGAGAGTGGTGTCTGCGCCATGCGTTTCCTGCACGAAGGAGATGACAGGTGTGGCAGTTCCAGGGGAAGCTGGCAGGTTGGATAGTCTGTCCCAGAGCGCTGACTCGGCGGAGATGTCAAGGCGGAATGTTTTACCAACTCGAGAAGGGACTTGAATCCCGAAGCCGGTCCTGTCTTGGTAGCTAGCGCACTGGCCGGGATTGTGGCACATGTGGAGTACGATTGATTTTGCACGTTGATAAGGACTTTGCTCATCCGTTGCAGTTGGTTTTGTAGGAAAATCAATGCAGGATTAAGTCACCTTCAAGACGCAGATGATGTAACAGTAGGAGAGACGTAGGTACGATGGGGTTACGGGCCTCACGGCAGGGTTGTGGATGTTAGAGTAGTGACCTTTTAGTCGGCCACAGTGTGGTAACGTATTCATCAACGTTCGAGTATCAAAGTTGCAACGCATAATGTACTTGCTCTCTTGGTCTTAGACTTCTATGGTAAGCTCTTCTTCGACCATTGCTGCATCCTCTTTTCGTGTTCCCTGTGTATGTAAAATTCCGCCACTCTACGCGCACGTCTTGTGATGGTGATCCGTGGTCCGGGCTGTGAATGTTTGATTGTTGACACGAAACACGGAGTGGCGTCCCGCAGAATAAGAGACATAATGTAGATGTATTCCTGATTGTGGTGAAGTTCGGTGACGGTGGGGTCTGTGGATCTAGGGAATATCGGTTGGAGCGATGAACCTCGAAAGCCACTCTGAAATTTTGACCTGGCCGTTGTCTTCTTCATGCAGTAAGAACTATAGATACAGTAGGCAAGAGTCACCGCAGAGCACACCGAACGTCACGAATATTGAAAATACTTCTGGAGGCACATGCATGGCGAAAAGGTAGACCATTAAATTGATGAGTTGATTATGCTGAGTAGTGACAGGCTGATCCTCGGCCACAAGGCGCTAAGCATCTTCGTCATGGTTTTGTCTTGAACCCAAAGCTTCCATCTGCAATCATTCGAGGACTACTTTGACTCTAAAACAATTAGCTCGGTACCGAGGGCTGAGGTGATTGATTCCACTTACGCTGGCTTATTTGGTTCCAGACTCGCAAAGCTTGCAGCTGCCCCTGCACGGGTCGCAAAGGCAGTAGCATACACCACGCTCAAGGAGGTTGTCGACGGGCTTCTCGATGGCAGTGGTGCCAGGAACGGGGTTGGCGAGGACGGTCAGAGCCATAGTGGCGAGGACGATGAGGGTGGCCTTGAGCTGCATCTTGAAGAATTGAAGTGGAATGGGTGCTTCTGTAGTGTAGCGAAAGAGTTTTCTAGTGCAGTGGAGTGAAGAGATGTCCTCGGGGTCTTCACGACTTACCTTTATACCTGTGAGCCGTCGCTGAGCTACTCTACATTGGTCATGAATCGATAGCTCTCGTGAGTCGGTTAGATAGAGGATACACTGGTTAGCTGGGGTACTCGTGCGAGTTCAGGGCAACATGGACGAAGGATCAAGATGTTCGAGATGCGGATGTTGACCTTTCTTCATGTGGCAGGCGCTCGTGGCGTTCATGCAATCCTGACGAAACTTGTTGAAGTGGCAACATTTCGGGAGGGGATATACAAGTATTGGAACTACTGTACGCTGAACGACTTCACGTGGCGATGCACGACATCCAGGTGTACGGAGCCCAGATCTTTCCGATGCCCTGGTCGAAGCAGAACTTGTCGCCGACAATATGCATACATTCCAAGCGCTTGGGTATGCTTACATCCGGCACAAGCAACAAAAAGAACAATGGCGTTATGGGTAGACGGCTCTGGCGTCACAGATAGGTGGTGGGCCGGCTGATTGGGCGCTCGGGGTCGTAAGATTGACATGACTCGCGCGAGAGCATATCGTATGAAGAAGGTGCTGCAAAGCTCGACACTAAGACTAGCGCAAATATGCTACAGTCGTGTAAAAAGATGCAGGGCGTAATAGATAGACATGGTTCCCACGTTGCTATCAGCCGGAATTAATGAATCCGCCAAACACAAGTGCGGAGTCTTTTGCGACGGGCCAATCCAAATACAACCTTCGTTGCCTTCGAATGGGAAAATGTCAGCACAGTCGCGTGCTGTGATCTTTGGCCTTTGAGCCTATTGGGCAAAGGAGCCACGCATTCTGGAAGTCGCTTTTACACTCTAGAACAAAAACCGCTGTCTTCTCCTAGTTGCGGCTAATGTTGGAGGTAACCGCGCTCACTGTCAGGGCACGGATGCCAGACTCGCCCGAGAGATACATCAGCACACGCGGACTCTCATATCCCGGTTAATTTACTTCCGCTGTTTCTTCCCTCACCCTCGTGGCATTTAGTGCACATTTTCATCTCATGCGAAATACATAAAGTGATCGTCTGGGTTCCAGGTGCCCTGCTCCGAATCGCCCCACAGTTGTGTAAGCAAGGAAGAAAGTAAAATATCGTGATAACGAGAGCTAGTGATCATTGACTTGGCATGATCAGACCTGGAGTCAAGCAGATGGTGATGCCGTAATACTCCTAAACGCGCAAGGGACTGTAATCAAGTGGTCTTAACCAAAGACAAGGATGGTTTTCACGATCGATCGAAATCTAGCTCCGTTTGAACAGGATACTATCCACGTCCTGGCCGCGTTACCGAGTACCTCCCACAAACCCATCAGCTCCTCAGTTCTTCGCTTATCTCGCTCCTGAACTCAGTATATAGAATGTCACTCTTGTGTCATGGTCTTGCTTTTCTTCACTATAACGGTATTTGCATCTCGTTCTATATATTTAGCTCTTAATCATCGATGATTTATCTTTTTAAGCTAGCTTCCGGTATTCTTATAAACTCGCCCGCACGATACGCCTGTTTCTCTTAGCAAGATAAAACCAGTCCCAAGCATTTAAGACTCACAATACTATAACCATAATATGGTACTTTGTACTCCTCTATAGACTCGATAGGCCGCGAAATCACTGTTGCAGATTGGCGACTTAAGGGGTTGTTCCACGTATATATATCTTGGGGGTTAGGCGTTAGGACGATTCGTAGGTGATTAGGTTCTTCATCGTTGCTCAATACTGTCGCGGAGACTGACTTGTAGGTCTCGTACGGAAGAAAGAGAAAACACTCTTCGGTGTCGACGGTTGAAGAGAGGCTCTTCAAGACTAATGTACCGTCCGAGTAAGTACGTATTGTCTGTAATACCTGCTTACCCTCTCGTGTGCCGACAGTAAGTGAGTTAGATGACGGTAGGGTTTGGGTTTGTCCTAGTACCGCAGAATCGCTTTGTGTTGTTGTTGTGCGTTTCGCAGTATCCATAGAGGTTTGCGACGTCGTAGCAATTGGCGAGTCGACTTTGCTCAGCCGGTCAGTGACAACCTTCTCCTTCTTCTTCTTCTTCTTCTCTTTCTCGATTTCCTTTTTCTTGCTATTCTCTTCTGCACCTTTCAGAGCTGTACTTGAGTCGCGATCGCCAACCCCATTCTCACAGCGTCCCTTTCCAGTGCCCACGCCTCGGACGAGCAGAATCACAGGTAAAGCATCGGCCAAGTGTTGTTGTGTATTGACCACTCTCTTTTCCCCATAAAGAAAAGTGATCCCCGGAAAGAAAGCCTCCGCATGGGGAAAAGTTGAGGTTCCGGAGCCCTGTCGCATATACATTCTTCTTTGCCTGCCTAGTTCCACACGATCCAGCCGGAGTTGTTCGGAAGTTCCATACATAAGTTTGGCAGACTGAAGCCAGGCAATTTGAGACAGTTTCCATCAAAGCGACAATTTGATATCGCGGGTTAAATGCGACACTACCATCGATCAAGTAATTGCCATAAATATCGCTCAAAGATGCAATTTGTTGTCAGGCGAAGGCAGTCGTGACACGGGCATCTGGAGTTCCTCTTTCCCAGATTTTGAGGCTCCAGCGTCCTTCTGGAGAGTCATTGAAGTCTTCTTGGCGTTCAAAATGTGCTAGATATTGAACACAAGGTGAGAATAGCCGTTAGTAATGTGCGCACATGAAGTTGCCATTATGGCGTCCAGGTGGAGCTGGTATTGGGTTCATTCTCTGTCGTTGGAGGTGCCCCGCACTATCTTTCCAGTATAAAGTGCGGAGGATCGAGATCTGACCCATGTGAGACGCGAAGCTGGTGGGGAATTTGAAGTCGTGACTATTTGCTGCTAGTTCAACTCCGAGAAGATCATCAGGATCAAGGTCTATCTTGAAAAGCCTGATGCTCGGAAAACCAGCCGTCATTCCCAGAACCTGATAGACAGCTGTGATACCTTTGAGATTGACTTAAGTTTGTAACTGACTACATTCACACATAGCTATACTATATGTGCACGATTCTAACTCCCTAAGGTATCTGGGAAAGTTTAGTATTGTTGTATTGGGTCGTGAAAATGTCAGCACACCCAGGAAGCCGCCACATCCCGAGAGTTTGGATACCTTGAAGACTCTCTCCTGATTCCTCATTTTCTCCCCTATCTGGAACAATAGTGAATTTAGCTTCGTGGTTGTAGGCCCAAGACATTGGTCCAAGAAATGCGGAAACACTGGGGCCCCAAATATCGTATCGTCGTACAGCCAGCGGCCCCATTGCTCCTCAAGCTTTCTGAGATCTTCAGAAAAAGTGTGAATGTGATCAAGTGGTATCATGTGCGTGTCTCAGGTCCCGTTGAGACTTGATATCACGGCACTCCAATCTTTTCTACAGCTCCTGCCATAACGGTTCGACACATGGTCGAAAGTCCCAGCTCCAGCAGACCTTAATCCAGGCCGAGATGGAAGATTTGTTGGCGAGGAAGCTCCCGAGTTGTTGAAATAGCCGGTAACAATCGGAAACGGGCTCACGTAGTGTATGCGACATGAGCTGTAGAGCATCTACTGCATGTTTTACCCAGTGATGAGAATAATATTCCAAGAACGGTAACCTCTCGGCCAATTCGAGTTTATCAGCTTCCGTGTCTGGTTTTCCACTCAGTGGTCCTGGCGGTACGTCATGAACCAGATACTATAAACATACCTGGGACATCCAGAGGGAACTCGATTTGAAATCGATTTGAAAAAGAATTTTCGTGTTGATAGCTTCATCCGAAAGCAGAAAACAGCGAAAGGATAGATGTGAGAACGAGACAGCAGAGCATGGTCCAATCTCGACCAATGCGCCAAAAAGTCTTTGTAGGGTCTCCCTCACGCTCACACAATGTGTAGTGATCGTCCCAGCTCTACCGATATCGCAATGTCGACCTCCTCGATTGTTGGTGGTCTTCTAGACAGCGCAAGTGCCTGGAAGATTCTATTTAACAAATCACGATCCTGCGGACATAGAACCTGGAATTGTTGGAGCATTCCGGAATAGAGCCAAGGTATCGTGGCGAGTCTATTAGGATCACAGATCTCCTTTCTCCTTTCGCTGAGACTCAGTAGCGAGCTTTGCAAATAATACATGACGAGACTCGCCCATAGGAAGCTCGAATTGGCGCATGAAGCGAGAGTGTCTGCCATAGGCTCAGCAAGTAAATCATCATCTAGTTGGCCAAGACTTTGCATGGTGCTGATCTCGCGAACCAGGAATGCATAGATGCCTAGCTGGTTGGTTCCGGGAAGCCAGTGACGTTGAATAAGATGCGTATATCCTGGAGAGACCCCGATCTGAGGCCGTCCCAAGAGGAGGCAATTGATCATCGTGTTAGCACAAGCAGAAGCAAGAAAGGACCATAGCCCTTCAAAATCATGACATTCATCAATTCCGTCGAACACAAAAGCCGCCGAAGGTAGCCTTGGTACAGCAAGTAGTAGAAACTCTGATAGCTCGTCTTCTGTGGCTATACGTCGACTGCCACTCTCTTGCATTCTCCACACGGACAAGAGGTCCATGACATCAGAAACACCCGCAGGGGATTCGATGACCTGGGCTGCTGCCGCTCGGAGAGCGTCACCGAAGCTTCGTTGACCAAGTTTCTGGGCGTTGAAATGGAAGAAAATGACCTTTGTATCTACTGAGTTGTTGTTCGTCATCTCTCCCGGAGGCACTATCGGTCTGAGGTCTTCAATTATGGCTGTCGATATAACAGTTTCCCCATAACCGGCAGATCCTATTTTCAAAGTCTTTAGTAGAGTTATAAGGTCAAATTGCAGGGCCTTTATCTTCGAGCAACAAAATTGGAACACGGTTGGATGGTGTTGCCCTTGTGCGGTCCTTGGCTTTACCTATGTCAGGCGAGCGCAAAGACTCTTATAGGCCGCAAAAGATTGGAACCAAGTACATGAGCCTGAGCTTCTAGATTTTTTGGCCTTGTCAAAGTCTGCATAGAAATCTGGAGGCAGGACCCATTTGACAGCGGAAGTACGATTGGTACCTTTGGTGATTAGCAGAATTTTATGTGACATGAAGCGATCGTGCTTTGTGTGCCTACCTTTACAGTCATCTCTTGCCTTTGTTAGATATCGCTTTCTTTTTTTTGTTATGGACGAAGTCTTCGCGCATCTCTAGGCGTTGAATGGCTTTCTTGGTAAACGCAGTCAAAAGTTTATAACTTCCTGCCCTGAGATCAACCGCAAACAGAATCTTGTGTTCATCAAGTCGTTTGCGTGCCTTGTCTTCCCCTCCCCCGTAAAGCAGAGTCATAAAAACGTTAAAGATTCCGCAGAGGCAGTATACTTTATCCTCTTCTTTAGTTGTCTCTCGATACTCTGCCCATGCGAAACGCTCCCGCACCGAAAAACCACGTAGTGGCTGGCCTCTAAGGGCATCCGTTGGCACACTTGTAATTTGAGTGATTTTGAGCTCCAGGGAACGCTTGTTATCCAATATATGACCCTCGGACGCAAAGAACTCAGCAGATCCAGCCTCTTGTAAACCATCTACTTCGTTGAAAGCTTTGCATCCAAATATTACTTGAATGCATCTTCCCGGTTTTCGAATCAAGTGAATATACATCTGGGAGATGAGAATAACACTTACTTACTCTACTATACCATTAGGAGGGAAATAATAATAAGAAGATCGAGTTATTAAGTATAGATAAAAATATTAATAAAAAGGTATTTCCCCTAGCTAATAGCTTAAAAATAAGTATATTTAAAAAAAGGTTATAAAAAGGTAAAGATTAGGGTAGGATTTAAACTAGGGTTATATAGCTTAGTATCTTAGGGCTTAGTAATTAGAGGCTTAGCGCGTAGAGTACTAATTACTAGTAGGTTCTAATTTAATTAACTATAGTTATAACTTTCTTTTATTAAAGTTAAAGCTAAGTATTATAGTATAGTAATACTATAATACCTTTTCTCTCTATCTTCTTAAATATTATAATATATAATATAACTATAGATTCTAGCTCTTTATTATATAAAAGTATACTATTTTTTTAGATAATATAAATAGCTAATAAGTATAGGAATACCTATAGTATTACTCTATATTACTATTAATCTCTAGGAGAATATAACTATAAAACCTTACTTAGCTATTTATTAAGGTACTAATAATAACCTTAAAACTAAAGTTATAAAGTAGCTACTATAAATCTAGAACTTTACTAATACCTACTATAAAGTAAAGTACTCTAACTATAAATCTAACTTAGGGATAGTATAGTATAATACTACCTACTAGCTTATACTATAAGTATAAGCTAGGTAAGTAGCCTTAATATTAGAAAAAACTATTCTAGTATATTTATTAGAATAGACTTAAATATATAATAATAGAATCTAAGCTACTTAGTAATAAATTCTTAAAATCCTATTACTATTTTATTAACTATAAATAACCCTCTATATCCTAGAGGAAGGAAGTAAGAATAAAGACTTTATAAATAAATTATTAAAAGAGGAAAGTATTATATAAATATAAGAGGTATTTAATATTATTATAGTATTAACTAATTTATACTAAGTAATCTACCCTAAGTAAGTTATAAAGTATAAAGTAGGTAGTATTAGTATAGATATAGTAGCTTAAATAAATAAAAAAGAAATAAAGGTATACTAGTTTTAAGGGTATTTAAGAGATAGGTATTATTAAAGGGTTAGCTATTATAATTACTTTAAGACCTAACTATAGATAGGTAAATAGTATCTCTTTAATTATAAATAGCTATAAAAAATATTATAAAAATTAATAACTATTATTTATAAAGTAAAGACGCTACCCTACTATACTATAAAAACTTAATATTAATTATTTTAGAAAGCTTAGTATAGTTTTATTTATTAATATAATATAGAGGTACTTGAATCCATCTATTAGTACTTGCTTTCGAAAAAACAATATCTTTTCAAAACCTTTACGGGAGGCTAATGTTCCTTCGAGAAAATGTTGAAAGGTGACTTCGTTGTCACTCCATGTGTGGGAGAGAATGGCGTAGGGTCCCGCTTGGGTGATTTACAAAAGCGCATGATATTGCGCGGAGACTGCTAGGCCAAATATACGTATATGAAATGGCAATAGGACGCAGTCATCCACGAGAGGGGTAAATAGAGTAACAAGAAGATTCGGAAATAGATGATCGCCGGCTGATGGAACAGTTTCGACCTGGAGCGAATCAGTCAGACAAGACGCACGGCTGCGCCTCGAAAGACTTGCGCCATGTGTACGAAAGGCGTGAGAGCCAATTAGAGAGGCTACGGGCCTGTACGGCGTTCTCGATGGCGAACACGAGGGCTCTCCAAAGCACGCAACCTGTACGGCTTAGTGACCGCCAGCATTATTACTACGCGCAGCCGCAATGCCCGCAAGGGTATGGATACCGACACCGTCTGGGTACGTATCCCGCACCGCGATATGGGATTGCGGAATGGGCTGCGCAGAGAATTAGAGGCACGGCTTCTCATGTTACTGAATGATACAAGGCTTGTCGGAGATGAGGTGAATAGTTGCACGTGAATTTGCAAACACTGGTTGAAGGGGGCTTACACTAGGTACGGACTCGCACGATAATTTAGAGACTGTATTGAGATGATTGAAATTGAGATCGAGATTAACTGTAGCTGGAGCGAGCCGCGGAGTCAGCCTTGTGCCGGTCCACGTGATTGGGAACAACGTGAACGCTGATATCCTCGCAAGTTACGTATGACGTTATGTATATTCCAACCCCACAGGCTGCTCACAGTTGTTGTGACAAGAGTGTGTTGAATAGTATCGCCTTTCTGCCTGGTGCATCGCGTTCAAGAGAAGTCGCTAGGGAAACATTTCTCCTTCGCCCACAACTTCTGATCGTGGGTCAACGCATGATCCATCAACTGCGTCTTGTTGGTGGAGACCATTTCCTTGCGGCAGTTTTGGCACTACACCGCCCCAACCGGACATGTCAGCAGTGTTCTGCCGCCCGTTGCTTTGGTAACTCGACAGCACGAGGCATGAGAACTTTTGGGATTAGATGCAATCATACAATAGAGGTTGGCTTGGGAGCCTTGACTGGGAGTCCGTTGGCTTTGACTGGTGCGCGGGTGCCAGCCTTCTCGGCTGCCTTGTGCTCGCGCTGGACCTACGGGTGCGGGGGTAAGCGGGACATTCTTCGCCTGCGCAGAGGCTAGAATAGAACGTCACATACCCTAGCTTTCTTGGAAATGGGCATGATGGCTGTTCAGATAGGCGTGTTCGTGGTGGGGATGTTGAGGTGCGTGCGGTGCTGGAGAGAAGATTTTCGAAGATAGCGCTAAGATCCGGGGCGTAGTAGCGCACCAATCAATGAAGTGGGGCCAGTATTCGCGCTAGGTGCCTACCCACCAGCGTCGACTTAAGCGCCTGGCGAGTAATAGTAAAAGAGTATTAGGAATTATAGTAAAATTACTAGATATTTAGTATAATAGTTATAAGTATATATATTATAGAACTAGAGATAATAACTCTAATATATAGATTAAAACTAATAATATTTATTAATTTTTTTTTTTTTTTTTTTTTTTTTTTAATATAAAGTTATTATTATAACTACTTAGTAATAAGGAAATATCTAGAGATACTATATAGTTCTATTAAATAGCTCTAAAAGATAATACTATTTATAATAAAAAAAAAAGAAGGATACCTATAATATTAGACTTAATTAACTAAGTATTAACCTATCTATATATATTATATAATATAGTAATATTATAATATTATAATATTATATAATACTAGTAGAATAGTATACTTCTTATTTATATTTATTAATTATATATAAAATAATAATACTAATAATAATAAAAAATAAAATTAATTAATAAACTTAAAAATAACTTTAGTATAAATATTTTATAATATTTTATTAAATATAGTTTTTTTTTACTATATATTTTTTCTATTATACTCTAATATTATATTATAATTATAGTAAAATTAAACTAGTAAAAAGAAAAAAATTATATATAATATATAATATATTAATAATAAAAATAAAACTAATAAGTATTTATATATAAATTTATAAAATAATTTATATTATAAATTATATAACTATAATTCTAAATAATAATATTTTAATAATATATTTTTAATACTTAGTAATCTATTATAAAAAAAATTAAAAGTTATAATAATTAAATAATAAATATATATAAATAGTTAAAAAATAAATAATAATTATAAAGAAATTATTATAAATAACTAAAAAATAATTAATAAATAGTTTATAAATTATTTACTACTATTTATATATTTTATTTATAATTACTATAAGGATAAATAAATTAATAAAATAAAAAAAAAAAAATATATATTATATTTTATTAATATATAAATAAAAAAAAACTAAAAAAATAATTAAAACTTATTTAGTATCTATATATAGGCTAATTAAAAAAGGTTTCTTTTAAGTTAGTTAATTATTTTACTAAATTAGTTAGTTATTTTTTTAAATTAGTTAATTATTTACTAAATTAGTTAGTTATTTTTTTAAATTAGCTAATTATCCCTTTAAGTTAGTAAATAAACTAGTTAAACTAAAGTATAAATAATTATATTTAAAAATAAAATATTATAATATATTTAATTAATATAATACTTTCTCTAATTATTTAATTTATTTTATTTAAAAAAAATTAAAATTAGATTTTTTTTTTTTTTTTATAATATACCTTATTATTAAGTCTATTTTAATAGTAAATCTAAAAGTTTATTTAAATTTTTTTAATTTTTTTATTTTTTTTATTATAATATTCTCTAGTTTTTTTCTATTTTTATTAGTAATTTATTTAGTTATTTTATTTAAAAACTCTAGTTTTTAGATATTTAGTTTATAAATTACTAAATTATATAAACTATTTAATTTATAGACTATTAAAATATATAGACTATTTAGTTTATAAATTATTAAAATATATTAAATATAATATTTTATAAGCTTTTAAAAGTTATAGTAAAATATAGTAAAGAAATTTAATAGAATACTAAAATACTATTAAATTCTATAAACTATTTAATTTATAAACTATTAAATTATATAAATAATTTAATTTATAAATTATTAAATTATTTATATTAATTTAAATACTAATAGAGTATTATAAGGGGTCTCCTACTATAGTATAAAAATTAACTAATAATATAGAATTAGAAAAATACTAGACCTAATAGGTTATTATAGAAAAAAAGCTTAATAGAAAAAAAAAAAAAAATATTTACTCTAATAATTTATTATAAAAGAAATAAGAAAAACTTTATATAATAAATTTTTATTAAAATAATTTTTTTTTTTTTTATATTTCTTTCTTTTTATACTATACTAATATAATAATTTTTAGTAAAGAATATAGAATTACTTTAAAAAAATATAAAAAAATTAAATAAATAATATTTAAAAAACTAATAGAATCTATTTAATAGACTTTTAAATAGTTATTAAATAGTTAAAAAGAAAATATAATAGACTAATAAATTTTTAAATAACTATTTAGTATTTAAAAAATAAAATAAAATAATAGACTTTTAAATAACTATTTAAAAAAATTAAATAATAGGCTAGTAAACCTTTAAGTAACTACTAGACCCTAAAAAAAAGTAGATATAATAAACCCTAAATAATTATACTCTAAGTAATAATTAAGTTAATAGAAAAATAAAAATATAAAATATTAATAATAGATTTTATTAAAATAAAAATTATAACTTAGTTACCTAAAGTCTAGATTACTAAATATTAAAAATACTAATAAAAGAAAAAAAGAAAAAAAAAAAAAAAAAACTAATTTTAATTTAAAAAGTATACTAGAAAATATAAATCTATATAACTTTTATTATATTCTAGTAAATCTATCTATCCCTATTAAAAGTAATATAAACTAGATAAATTAAAATATTAGTAATTACTCCTTAAATAAAATAGAAAAAAAAAATAGTTTATAAAAAAAAAAAAAAAATAGTATATTTTAAAAAAAAACTATAGTTTAGTTTATTTTTAATTTAAATAATAGTAATATACTAGGTTTTAGTAATATTAATATTACTATATTTATAAAGATAAAAAATTAGTTTAAAATTAGAAATTTTTAGAAAATAAAATTTTATATTCTATATATTAGAATATAGAAAAAGAGTATATAAATTAAATATACTTTTTTAATATTTTATAAGAATTATAGTTATAAAATTATTTATAGTAAAGGTATAAATAAGCTAGTAACTATACTAACCCTTATTAAATAAATTAATAATTATATTAATTCTAATTAAATAAATTAGTAATTATACTAATTCTAATTAAATAAATTAGTAATATATATTATATTTAATAGCTAAACTTAAATATATTTATTCTATTTTATAATATAGTTTATAATATCTAGAAATTAACTAAAAAAATACTAAAATTCTAATAAAATAGAAGAAATTACTAGATATTTTTACTAATAGTAATACTAATACTAATACTAGACTTAGACCCCCTTTAAATTTATTTATTATAAGTCTATACTCTAAGATATATTAGTAACTATTTATTTAAATTTTAGTTTTTAAATTAGTACTAATATTTCTATCCCTTATAACTCTCTCCTCTAGTTAAATAAATTATAAAAAGATAAAAATAATTATAAACTAGTATTTTTATTTATATTATTTATAGTAAATAATATAGAGACTATAGTAATTTTTAACTAACTTTAAATAAGTAATAAGGAATAAATAAATAAGTATATTAAATATAAATAATATATATTATAATAAATAAAATATAAAAATATAAAAACTACTAGTATTTTATTTAAAATATAGACTAGTACTATATAAGAATATATAAATATAAATAAAATTTCTAAGAAATTAAAAAATATATAAAAACTAATAGGGGTAAATAATAATAGAATTAATATTATAGTAAATTAGAATTATACTATTAAAAATAATAGTATATAATAATAGTCTATAGTAATTATTATTTAAAAACTAGTTATTATAATAGAGCCTCTAATTATAAATACTTATAGTATTAATAATATATTAATATCTATACTAATAAAAACTACTAATATTTTTATAAATATTTTAAATAGTATATAAATATCTAGCTAGTATAGTACCTTTTTAGTTTAGTTAAGTAATTAATATAAAATTTTTCTAGTCTAGAGTAATATATTACTATCTTAAATTAAATTTATATTTAAATAATTATTTAGAAATAATATTATATTATAGTTAATATAACTATTCTTTTACTATAATATATCTTTACTACTACCCCTATTATTTAATTATAGTATATTTTATTTATTATAACTATCTAGTAGTAGAAGTATATTTTAAATAATTATATAAAAAATACTAATTATTATATTATTTTTATTATTAATTTATTTTAATAATATATTAAGTCTAGTTATTATTTATATAGTATTACTAGTACTATTAATATCTAGAGTAAGTAATCTATCTATACTACCTATAGAGTAAATTACCTATAAATTTACTAAATAATTATAAAACTTCTAGAATTATATATATATAAGAAGTATATAGAGGTTAATAGACTTTATAAAAAATATTACTAGTATTTTAATATATACTCTATATATTTATTATTTAAAAATATTATATATTTACTTTATAGAATATATAATAGGGGAATACCTCTATCTAATATCCTTAATAATTCTAAGTTAATAAAGCCTACTATACTATCTAAAAATCTAAATCTAAAAACTATATTTAAGAATATAAATCTAATAGCTTTTTTTAAAAATATTAATATTCTAGATAAAAAACTATTATATAATTTATATTTATAGTAATACTATAGTAATAGTAAAAAAAAATATATTACTAAAACTAGATTTAATATAAATAATATATATTACTTTTCTAGTAGTCTAGTATTTATTTAAAATAATATTAACTAATATTCTTAAGTCTATTTTATTTTAAATCTAAATATAAATATATATTTTAGTTTTATTATATTTACTTATAATAATTAGAATAATTTAAAAATAAAAAATCTACTATTATATAAAATTTTATACTACTACTTTAATTTTATTATAAATAATACTAAATTACTACTAATTTTAATTTTTTTTCTAGAGCTTTATTTTAAAAGCTAGTATAAGTATAATATCTATTTAAATAAATAAAACTAATAATTCTAATTAAATACTATAATATTTTTAGTTATAGGTAAAATAGTAAATAACTTAATTCTAGTATTATACCTTTCTACTTTTAAGAATACTACTAGTAAAAAAGTAATAATAGTATTAATAAAAATATTTAAATAAAAAAAGAATATATAGAAGTAACTATTAATATATAAATTATAGTACTAGTATTTTAATCTATTATAGACTATTATACTTAACTAGATTACTAAAAATTCTAACTTAGATTATTTTTATAATACTATTCTATTTATATATATAAAAAATATAAAGCTAGTATATATAATAAATAACTTATTTACTATATATAAATACTAGAAGGATATTTAAATAGAAACTACCTATTTATAATTCTATAGCTAAAATTATATCTTTATAAATATTACTAAAATAATTATATTAAAGGATTATATATATCTATATAATATTATTCTAAATAAATTTAAAATAGAGATATATTTCTAGAAATAGTATTACCTAAATATATATATTTATATATATATAAAGTAGCTAGATAATAATAAATAAATAAAAAATAGTTTTTATATAATAATCTATTTATAGGCTATTATAAAAAATATAATAGACTAAATATTATTTACTATATTATATAAATAAAAGAATATAAATAAACTAGTATACTTATAGTTTTATATAAATATTAAAATATTATTTAATAATTCTAAGATATATATATTTAATAATATAGTAGTAGAGAATTTAATATTAGATTCTAGTTATATTTATTTACTATAATAGTAGAATAGAGAGGCTACCTTTTCTAAAAATATCTATAAAAGTATCTATTTCTATAGTAAAAACTATACTTTTTTTAACCTCTAAAATAACTAGTAGTAATTATATAGAATTTAAAAAAAGTATTAAATTTCTTTTATTATAATAAATAAAATTTATATATAGTAGAATAAATAGAATTTATATAATAATAATATTAATAATACTTATTTACTATTTCTCTATTATATTATTTCCTTATAGGTACTTTTTAACTTTTTTTATATATAAATTAATAAGTACTATTTTCTATTTAAGTATATATTTATATATACTATTTAAATATATTTACTTTTTAAAATTATAGTAATAGTAATTATATTATAAATACTCTAGTTTTACTATAATAGTAGTATACTCTATAAAAAGTTATTACTATATAAAAACTATTAGAAATAAAAATATAAATAGAATTTTATTTTAAAAAAAGGCTTTAGTATATAGAAAATACTAGAGAAATATAATATAGAATAGTTCTTATTTAAGTTTTATTAAATAACTAGGTAGCTAGTATAATTCTATAATAATAATATACTTATTAGAAATCTATTATTATATATTAAGTATAAATATAAATAGAGAGTTATTAAAAATCTATAAAATATATTTATTTAATTTAACTAGATAAAAGGTTAATATTAATAATATAATATTTTATAATACTCTTAACTATTATATAAATAGCTAGAGTACCTATATATCCTTAATTTAGAATAATTTAATACTAATATATAGTTATTAATACTAGTAATATATAAGAATTATTTAGAACTATTAGTAACTATATTTTAATAGAATAGTAATATAATATTTTATTATAAGAATATAAAATATATATTTTTTAAAATAAATATAATTACTCTATTATATATAGTTATAGGGAATAAAATATACTTTTCTATAATAAATAAATTACTAGACTTTCTTTTTCTCTAAAATAATAAATAAAAATATATAAAATAGAAAAATATACCCTATTATTTTATTTTATAAAAGAGTTTTAAATTAATAAAAAGCTAGCTAGACTACTAGTATATAGATAAATAATTAAATAAGTTTTTTTATTTTATTTATCTAATATATTAGATTCTATTCTATCTATTAAATAAATTACTAATTATATTTATAAAAAAAAGCTATTTAAAAAACTTATAAAATAGAATAATATAATTTTTAACTATTTTTATAGACTCTAGTATAGTCTATTTACTATTTAATAAATCGTCTAAAATAGTCTATAGTCTTATTTACTATATATATTAATAATCCAGTTAAACGGGTATATATAACTAGACTTAAAAGATAATAGTACTAATAAAAATATATAAATAGTAAAAACTATATATATATAATATAAATAAAATAGTAAAATACTAGATTATTAGCTAAATAAGTATAGATATAAAGGGGTTTTTATTAGTATAAAAATAAAAAATATCTTCTATACTAGTAATATAGAAAAAAATTAAAAATTTAAATTTAAATAAACTAGATAAAGTAATAGTAGTATATATATAAAAAAAAGATATTATAATTATTAAAAAATTATAAAAGAAATATAATTCTAAATAAATAATATATATAATACCCTTATAATATATTCTTAACTATTTTTAGTATATTAGTAATAGATATACTATAATTAAATAAATATTTAGTATAAGTAATAATATATTTATACTATCTATTAATAATAATTAAATATTTTTTAATAAGATTATAAGAGGCTATATTTAAGATTTAAATATATCTACTAAATTTAATTAGTAGAATAAATAAACTAGTATAGATTTAATTTTATTTTTATTTCTATTTTTATTATTTTTATTATTAATAACCTTCTTTATTTATATAAATAATATAGATATATTAATAGTATTAAGTTAAAATAGATTTACTAGTAAGGTCTATATAAGGATAATATTAAAAGTAAAAATTTATATAAAAATAATAGTATAAATATTTAATAATAAAACTAGTTATAAAGAATAATTTTACCTCTATATTATAATACTAAGTAAAAGAGATATATTAGAAGAAAAAAAAGAAATCTTCCTTAATAAAACTATATAGAATAGTCTAGATATTTATTAATATTTCTTACTATTATAGTAAAGAATAGCGCCTAGTAGAGTAGAAAAATCTTAATAAATAAGTAAATAAAATTAAAAAAACTATCTTTTCTATCTTTTTAATATTTAGTATTTAAAATCTAGATAATTAGAGAGTTATTAAACTTATTACTAATATAAAACTAATATATTTATTAGAATTTAGTACCCTTATAATAGATATATAGAGTAAGAAGATAAATAAAATAATAAATAAATTATAGATAGGATATATAATATATTAAATATTAGAATAAAAAAACTAGTAAATATATAAAATAATACTCTATATAATATAATCTATAATAATATATAATACTAGAAGCTATTATAGCTATTAAAAATATTAAATAAACTAGAAGTAATATATAATAAAATAGAATATAGTAAATATATACTAGTAACTAAATATAATAATTTTAATAATAAAAACTAGTATTATAAAAGAATAAAAAATAATTTAATAATATAAATATTTAGATATATTAAATTTAGTTTAAAAAGAGATATTTATAGTAAGTATAAAGTAAGTTTATAAGTAATATTATAGCTATTATAATTTAGATAATATAGAAGTTTTAGAATATAGAGAATATTTAAAAATAAATATAAAAAAACTAAATTATATAATTAAAAAAAAATAAGAATAGTATTAAAAAGCTAGTATTAATATTTAAATTCTTAAGTAATATTAGTAAACTATAGCCACTAGAATAGTATATAAAATAAGTATAAAATAATAGAAATAATATAATAAATATATTTATATAATAGAGTTATATTCTAGTAGAAATAAAAGTTAAATAATATAAATAATATAAAACTAAATTATTTTATTTCTTTTTTTATTTTTAGTTTTTTAAAATTTATATTTATATTCTATTTTTATTATTAGTATTTAGTAATTAGAATAGACTTTTATTATATATTTTTTTAGTTTATTATATACTCTATTTTATATACTTCTATATTCCTATATATATCTTTAGAGGTCTCTAATATTATATTTTTTCTATTATTTTAAATAGTTTAACTAGCCTACTAATATTAGTATTACCCTAAATTATATTTACCTATAATAATTATATTTACTACTTTACCTCCTCTATATAAAAGTCTAGGTTATATATAAAAACCTATTTATTATACCTCTTAATTATAATTATTATATACTAGTTAGTTATTAGATTATAAAATTACTCTAATATATTAATTATATTTAATATAACTAGACTAATAAAATTCTAGATTTATATTTTTTAAAAGTTAAAAAATATTATATTTTTATATTTAGATTATTTATCCTTTTTTTTCTTATCCTTATATATAAGTATCTGGCTAATAAACTTAATAAATATATTAGAATTCTTAATAATATATATTTATATCTAGTTTATTATATTATTATAGCTAGTATCTAGATTAAAATAAAGGTAGGGGGAAAGTATAATACTATACTTAATTTTAAAAATCTAAATAAAAGGTTAAAGTAGAAATAGTTACTATATAGTAGGTTTATTAAATAGAATATAAAATAGTATATATAGTAGACTTATAATATTTAGTATTAAAATTATAATAATATAGTATTAGTAATTATACTAGAATAGTAAAATATATAGTTTTAAAAGAGGTTTACTTTATAGAATATATATATTAAATAGAGAAAATAGTTAAAAAACGAGTAGTTTTAGCTATATATAAATAGAATATTTATAATATAAAGTTATAATAGATATATATTATATATAGAGCTATAGCCTATATTAATAAAAAATTTCTAGAAATAAAATATAAAAAATAATATAGTATAAAGAAAAAATATAGAATAAATAAATAATAGTATATAAATAAATATAGTATTATATAAATAAAAAATTAGAGTAAATAAAATATAATATTAGAAAATATAAAACTATATCTTTTTATTATAAAAATAGGGGAGAATTCTAATTACTAAGTATATTAGATTATAGAATATATATTATATATTCTATAAAAAGTAATATATATATAAAATAGTAATATTTAATATTTTATTAACTAATACCTTATATTCTATTAACTAATACTAATTATTCTATTAATTAATATTAATTATTTTACTTATTAACTAATACTAATTATTTTATTAACTAATACTTAATATTCTATTAACTAATATTAATTATCCTATTAACTAATACTTAATATCCTATTAACTAATATTAATTATTCTATTAACTAATATTTAATATTTTATTAACTAATACTAATTATTTTATTAAATAATACTTAATATTTTATTAACTAATATTAATTATTTTATTAACTAATACTAATTATTCTATTAACTAATATTTAATATTTTATTAATTAATACTAATTATTTTATTAACTAATATTAATTATTTTATTAACTAATATCTAGTATCTAGAAACTATAATAGAGGTAGTTATAAAAGTTTAACTTTTTTATAATTTCTTTTAGTATAATTTTTTATATATATCTAAACTTTTTTATTAACTTCTATTATAAGGTATATTCTCCTATATACTAATATTACTAAAACTTTTCTTTTTAATAATATAATATATTAACTATAAACCTTTTATTAAGTTATATTTTATTAAATTACTATTTAATAATTTCTTTAGTAATAATTTTTTAGAAGGTAGTTAATCTATTATATAAATAATATATATATTTTTAATTATTATAAAACTTTTAAATATCTCTTTATTATACTTTATAACTATATTTATTTAGAAGCTAAACTATATTATAATTATACCTCTTTTAATATATATATTTAAGATAGTATTTTAAAATAAAATTATAAATATTTTAATTCTAAACTTTATTTTTAGTATATACTATTTCTTTTCTATTTTTAATTATTTTCTAAATTCTTTCTATATAAATAAGTCTATATACTCTATAACTTCTTCCCCTTTTACTATATAATATAAAACTCTAAATAAGTATTTCTTTACTATAGTTATATAGCCTTTTTTTTATTTATAAAATAGTATTTTTTACTTCTATACTATTATTTCTACTATTTTAAATTCTATTTAAATTATTATCTATATTTATTATTATTTTATTTTTCTAATAATTTTAATAGTTTAGTTTTACTTTATTATTATATATAATAATATAAATCTTACTATATTCCTCTTTATAAAACTAAACTCTATATATATATTTCTTAAATACTATAATAGTATTAGCTAGTCTTATTTTTAATTTATATTATTTTTTTTATTTTTTCTAAATAATATATTTTTTTTTACTATAAGTTTACTTATTCTATTTTCTATATTAATAAAAAATCTCTTTTTTTTTTTATACTATACTCTCTATATTTATAGTATTATTTTCTAATTCTATAAATAGTTTACTATTCTAACTACTATAATTTTATTAATTATATTATCTATTATATCTATATCTACTTTTAGTAAATTCTAAATAAATTTTTTATATTTTTATTTTTTTTTACTTATTATAATATTTTTAGCTATTATAATAAATAAGTTTTATATATTTACTATTTCTTATATTATTATTTTTTTTAATTTCTATTTTAGTTTTTTATTTATCTTTTTTATACTAACTTTTTTTAATTATTTTTTTTTTTTTTTTTTTATATTTTAGTTCTTTTTTTTATTATTCTATTTTTTAGTATATCTTTTTTTAGTACTAACCCTACTAGTACTTTTATATATTTTTCTAATATTAGTTTTTCTATTTTCTACTATTTAACTCTTATACTTTTATATAATAAACTAGGTAATATTTTTTTTTAAAGTATATTAATATACTTATTATACTATATTCTCTAATATAGATACTATAAAAATATTACTAATAGAGTTATTTTTATTATATATTTTTTTATATATAGGGTTTCTAGAATATATAGTTTTATATATATACTATAATATATCTAGTAAATTACTCTTAATTAGTTTTTTTTTTTTATAAATATCTAATAGTATATATATTATTATTACTAGTATATTTATTATTTAATATTAGTAACTATATTATTTTTATTATATACTAATATATAATATTTTTCTAGTTTAATTTAGTAATTATTTAATTTTAGTCTAAACTATAGCTAAAATTAAATAATACTATATATTTCCTCTACCTTAATAGTTTACTAATTTTAATCTAAATTAGGGCTAAAATTAAAACTACCTTTCTTATTTATTATAGTCTAAGTAATATTTATTTATTTTAATAAAGTTTATAATTTTATATTCTATATATTATATTATTATACTTTTCTTTTTAATAAGGTATTTTTTTACTTTAGTAGAGAGTATTATAATACTACTATATTTAAATAAAAATATAAAATCTAAAAGTTAGTTAATAATTTATCTAATAATTATTTTTTTTTATAAAATTATAAAAATTTTATTATCTCTACTAAGGCTAAAATATTCTATTTTAGTCTACTAGTATATAGTAATAATTATTATTATAATATATATTATTTAATTATTACTAGAGTTACTATAAAATATAATATATTTATTTATTTATATAATAGTTATATAATTTATAGTTATTTTTATAATAATATAACTAAGTATTATTTCTAGTACTCTAACTATATTAGAATAATTATAAGTTAATAATTTTTTTTTTCTATTCTATCCCTATTTATCTATTTTAGTATAATCTACTAATTTAAAATATTTTCTACTAGTATTATAGAAATCTTATTTAAACTATATAGTATTTCTATATTTTTAATTAATTTATATTCTATTTTTTATTACTTTTAATTTATATTATTTCTAAATAAGTCTATTACTTTTACTATATAACTAAATTATAGTATAGTCTTTTTTCTAAAATTCTAGTTATAATATACTTTAGTATAAATATAATATATATAGAAATAATAATTATAATTTATATTTAATATATTTTTTATATTTATAAATTTATAAATAATATATACTAGATTTTTAAAAATCTTTACTAATATTATTATATAGTAAGTATATCTAGTATTTATTACTATATCTAAAATTAAATTTAAATTTAAATTCTTTTATCTATATATTATTATAAAGAGTATAGCTTATATATAGTAAAATATAATAATAAAAATCTTTTACTTTATATAAATTTAAATAATATAGAAGTATAAATATAATATTTCTATAATTTCTATTAAATTTTATTAAAACTCTATTTTTTATTATACTAATTTTTTTTAGAAAATCTTTTTTTTTTTTTTTTATACTTTATTTTCTAGGACTATATAACCTAAGATTCTTTATTTATAAAAATATTAATAACTAGTTTAGAAATAAATTATAATTTATTTAGATATAATAGAAATTTTCTCTACTATTAAAAAATACTATAATTATATATATTTAAATCTATATTATAGAGATTTACTATAAGGTAGGGTAACTTAATAAAATAGAGGGGATAAAAAGGCACGTTATACTTTACTAATATATAAATAAAGGGGAACTAAAAAAATAGTTAAGGTATACCTAGTATTTATATATAGGCTAACTAAAAAGGGTATTTAAATCTATTTAAAAAATATTATTATACTTTCTAGTTCTCTTTACTAGAATAAACTAGTTAGTTTACTTAGTTTAAATTTATTTTTATTACTCTAGTGGCCTTTCTTAATCTCTTCTTTTAAGGTAATAAATTTCGAGAGGTTTATAATTTTACTACTAATATATTAGTCTATATATATAGGCCTCCTTACTTTAAAACTCTAAGTAGAAAAATAATAGTTTATATATTTACTAAAGTAAAAAAATATCTAGACCTAAATTAAAAAAAAAAAATTTAGTTACTAAAATATACTAAGATCTTACACGATATCTAGACCCTAAAGTAAAAAAATTTAATAATAAGGAATTCTAAATTAAAAAAAATAATTTTAGTTACTAAAATATA
>MU001492.1:3017922-3034186 GCA_010093485.1 Karstenula rhodostoma CBS 690.94
CTACTATAATCTAGATTAAATTTATAGAATATTTAGTAGAATAATTCTAAAGTAAAAGAAAATTACTTTAGACTATTTTACTTCTATTTATATAAAACCTAAATAGGCTATATAATCTAATAATATATAATACTATTTAGAAGTATTTCTTAATAGTTTTTATAAACTAGATTAAAAAATATTATACTATTATTAGTCTTAATTAGAAATACTTTAGAGAAAATAAATAGATTCTAGTTAATATAATCTAGATTATTAAGCTTATTACTAAGGTTTCTATTATAATTTAACTAAAATAATTAGATTAAGTATATAATATATTATACTACTAGAATAGTTAAGTTATATTTTCTAATATATCTCTATTAATTAAATAATATTCTAGACCTCTAATAGTATAATAATTATTTAAGGGAAAAATAAATAATTTATTATATTTAAATATATATTTAAGTTTAATATTACTAGATTAGTATATTTACTAGATTTATCTAAAAAATAGGATATTAAGCCTATAATCTAATCTATAAATTATTTATATTTACTCTAGTTTATATCTATAATAATACTACTATATTATCTCTTCTATTAATATTATTATTTCTATATTTTATTATTATTATTATTATTATTATACTATTTATCTATAAACTCTATACTATATTTTTTTAAATCTATTTCTATATTCTAACTATATACTACCTTACTACTACTTTTCTAATTACTATATATAGTTAGTATCTATATTTATAAAATTAGTAGAAAAATTTATAAAAAAAAGTTAATAGAATTTATTTTATTTCTATTTCTAAGCTCTAATAAAAATATAAAATTAAAAGGTATTTATATTTATTTTATATATACTAGAAATAATATTTCTATTTTCTATAATAATACTATAATATCTCTATTATAATTCCTTATAAATTTAGCCTATTAACTAATTAACTTTTATATTAATTATTTTTTAATTTACTTATTAGATATATATCCCCTAGATATTAAGGTAAAGATACTAACTAAACTAAATATTATTTTAATTATATTCTATTTTATTTTCTAGTCTAATATATTTCTAAATATCTTTTATATATTCTTATTATAACTCTTATTAAATATCCTTTTAAGGTTCTTAATAAAGATAATTTTAAATAGTATTTTCTTTATAATATTTCTATAGTTCCTTTTATATACTCTAGTCCCTTACTCCTAATTATAAAACCTTTTTATTAATTTAATAAAATATTTATATAATTAATCTAGTATTTATTATTAGTATATAAACTTAGTAATACTATTTACCTATATCTTCTATATATTAAAAAACTAGAACTAAAAATTAAATACCTTATTATTTAATAAAATACCCTATTATTACCCTTTATTAGTACTATTTATTAGAGTACTAGGGGAAATATTCTAGTAGTAAAATAAAGCTAATATAAAATCTAATATTCTACTTTAAAATAAGGTATCCTTATTTACTAGAACTTTAAATAACTTTTTTTTATAGTAATATTATTATATCTATATAAGTCTAATTATTTATTACTTATAAAAGATATCTATAAATTTAATTACTATACCCCTATTAATAAACTTAATAATTATATTAATTTTAATACTAGACTATTTATAATAATAGAATCTATACTAATATTTCTTATTTAATTTACTATTAGATACCTTTATATACTTCTAATTTTATAAGTTTATAATAATATTAATTAGACTATAATTTAAATTATTAACTAGTACCTTATTTATAGCTAGTATACCCTTTTTAGTAATATACTTTCTCTTCCTCTATAATATTATAGAGTATCTCTTAACTATTTTAAATTATTATTTTTATTATTATTAGCTAAGCTTATCTCCTTTCTATCCCCTCTTTTTTTTAAATTACTTATTACTATTATTTTTCTATACCTATTTATTTTTTAGTCTAGCTATATTTTTATTCTATTAATTTAGATTTTAATATATTATATTAATTATCTTTTTTATCTTAACTTTAAAAATATTAGTAATTATTTAATATAGTATATTCTCTAGTATTAATATAATTAATATATTTATCTAGCTAAAACTATTCTTTTCTATAATATATATATATAAGTATATATTCTAGATTCTATTATATACTACTAGTATAATATTATATTTATTATTTAATTCTCTATTTACTATCTCTACTAGTTATAACTATAAAAGGTTAGTAAGGGTATAAAAAAAAACTATAATAGTAATTAAATTTAGAAAATAGTTATAGTTATAGTTAGGAGTATAAAAAAAAGGTAATAAAAAAGAAAAAATATAAGCTTCTAAAGAAAAAAAAAGACTAGTCTCTAAACTATATAGAATTACTAAGCTAATTTTAATTCTATAGTTAAATCTAAATCTCCCTTAATATAACTATCCTTTTAATCTAATTATAATTTCTAAAATATTTCCTATTAATTTTAAAATCTTTATTAATCCTTATTTTTTTTTATTATTATAAGTATTAACTATTCTATATTATATAAAACCTTATTTATATTAATATAAAATATAGTTTTATTATTTATATATACTATTATTATTATATCCTTCTATTAAATATTAAATTATACTTTAAATTTAAGATCTATAAGGATATATCTATTTAATAATATAAAAAAATATAGAAATTTATAAATAGTAAATATATATAGCTCTATTTATTATAGAATAATATAATTTAATTAATTATTTTATCTATTACTCCTTTTATAGTTATTAATAATATAGTATTATTAATATTAAGTTTTAAGTATAATATCTATAGAATAATATTTAGAGGGGAGATAGTAAATATAATTAAAAATATAAAGAACTACCTCTATATAATATATAAAATTAAAAGTTATAATTTTAATATAAATATTTATACTATTACTACTAATATATAGATAATCTATTATTAGACTATATTTTTATAATATCTCTAACTAAATAAATAAGAATTATAATATTTTAAAATATAATATTCTATACTTTAATCCTATATATCTCCCTTAGTAGTAAATATTAAGAATAAAAAGAAAGACTAGTTTATAAAAATAAATATAAAAATAAATATAAAGAAAAAAGGGGAAAATTAATATATACTATATACTATAGCTATTATTTATTATATTATAGTAGATTAGTTTATATTATAGATTAATTAAATATAAAAAAGACTAAATAAAAATATTATTTATTAGTATAGTAAAATACTATCTACTATTAAATATATTATAAACCCTTTTCTTAAATATATAAAATTTTATAAAGTTATTAATAATATAGAATAGAATATAATATAAAACTATATATATTTAATTATCTAGATATATTTAAGACTTACTCTTCTATAAAGTATTATAAAGAGTATATTTTAAATTTAATAAAATATAATTATATATAATACTTTCTACTAGACCTATATATAGGTTATATAGAAATATTTAAACTATATATTTATAATATTCTTTATATATTATTAAAACTTCTTAGACTATTATTATAATATAATACTATTTATATTTACCTTTTTTTACTAAGTATTTAAGGTAGGTCTAGACTATTTACTAATACTAAAGATATTAAAAATAGTAAAAAAAGTATAAAAGGGTATTTATATATATCTAATAAAAATAAATAATTCTATTACTATAACCCTAGCTATAGTTTATAATTACTAGATTCTAGCTTTTTTAAAATAAATATATTATAAGTTCTAGCTAGTATTTATATAGTAGACTATTAATAGGAGTAACTTTAATCTAGTTATTATAATAATAATTATATTTATTATTCTAGACCTATAAAAATTTAATTTTAAATAGATATATAATTTTATTATAGATATATCTATACTAAAGAAATACTACTATTTTATAGTATATTAGTATTTTTAGAAGATAATTATAATATAGCTAAAAGAGGGAGATAAAGAGGAGGAAAAGAAAAAAAAAAAAAAGAAAAAGAAAAAAAAAAAAAAAAAAAAAAAAAAAAAAAAAAAAAAAAAAAAAAAAGGAAAAAAAAAAAAAAAAAAAGGAAAATATAAAAGAGGATATAAAAGCTACTATAATAGTTTTAACTATAAATAATAAAATAAATAATACTAATTTAATAATAAAAAAGACTATATTATTTAGTAATATCTCTACTACTAATATAAAGGTACTAATTAATAAGGGAAATATTTTAACTATTTTATAAAACTATAACTAAAAGGCTAATTAGAAACTAAGAAACTTTATTTATATTTATTTTAATACTAAGTTCTATATCTCTATATTTTAGCTTATTACTATAGAATATTATTTTAATATTTTTTAATATAAAAATATAGTATAGAGTTTTATATAATAAAATAGTAATAATATTATTATTTATAGTATTAAAATATTATTTAAGAAGTATAAGGATATAGTATAGATATTAATTTAAAAAATAAAAATATTACTTATTAATATTACTAACTATAGTAATATTATATTTCTATTACTAATTTCCTAGAATAAAATACTATATAATCTAAATATCTAAAATAAAAATTACTTTCTTTTTAAACTAAATAACCTATTTCTTAATAAGTAGTAAAACTATATAGTTAAATAAATCTTTACTATTATTAATACTAGTAAAGTAAAAATAATATCTAGTAATTTAAATAATTATATTAGTATAAATAAGTATAATATAAAAATAAATATTCTTTTAATACCTATTATTTTTTTCTTCCCTAACTTACTTATTATAAATATAAGTTTTTTTTAATATTATTTTTCTATTTATTTATTTTACTAGTAGATAGTTTATATATCTAATAAAACTACTAAATATTATATATAAAAACTTATTTACTAATAGTATTAGTAATTTATTTCTATTTCTAGATTTTATTATAATTATATTTTATTATTATAAAAATTATAATAAAAATAAAACTATTTATATAATATATTATTATTTTTTATAATATATTAGCTTCTTTTTTATTTAGTATATATAGCTTATTTATTTATTCTACTAATTTATTACTATAATTATACCTATTAATAGTCTAGTAGTATTATACTATTATTATATATATAGTTACTACCTCTAGAATAATAAGGTAGGGTATAAATAAAAAAATAATTAGTAATTTACTATATTTTTTAACTATATAATATAATAGATTATAGGGCTAGATATTAATATATTAATATTCTAATATCTAATAATTATCTTTTAATATTAATAGAATAAGAAAATATCTCTACTCTATAATATAAAGGTATTAATAAAAGAATAAATAAAAATAACCTAAAAAAAAAAATATAAAAAAAACTATAAGATATAAATAAAATATATATTTACTATTATAGTAATAGTATATACTAAAAAAATATAGTATATTTTTATATAAATATTTAGTTATAGTTAATTTAATATCTATATATATATCTTCTATAAGTAGTATAACTATTTTAATTTTAATATAAATAACTTTAATATATAAGGAAATACTAGAAAGAAAAAGAAAAAAAATAGTAATAATAATATAAACTAGCTAGTAGAATATATTATTTTATATAGTTTAATAAATATATATAAACTATTTAATAATAATATTTTTAAGAACTAGATACTATAATTAGAAAGTAAGTAGATACTAGTTTTACTATTTAAGGGGGTTAGTATAGTAGCCTATATTATATCTACTAGTATTAATAAAATAAATAAATATCTATTATCTATTATTACTCTAGAAAATAATTATAAATAGACTATAATTATTATTCTATTTATTACTATATAGAATAATATTATAAATAAATATTATAAGCTAAAGATTTATATTAATATATTTAAAATAAAATAATTTTATAAATCTATATATATTATTATTACTATACCTAAATATATTAATATAAATATCTTTAAAAATTTTATATACTAGTAGTATATAAATAGTAAGCTAGAATATTTAATACTAAATAAATACTACTATATTCTATTCTCTAATTACTAGTATTATAAAAATCTACTTAATCTCTATATTCTAGACTAATTTAGTATATTAATACTTTTATTCTTAGTTATTATTCTATTTAACTAATAAGTATAAATATATAATATACTAGTATTTAATAAGTATATAGAAATTATATAGAAACCTATTATCTACTCTAATCTATTCTATTAAATTATTAAGCTAATAAAAAAATAGGCTATAATATTAATAATAATATTTTATATCTAGTATAAACTATAGTAGTACTATAAAATTATTATTTTTATTAATAATTATATAGTTTATAAGGACCTCTATACTAATATAAATAAGTATAAAAAATTATTTATATATTATAAAAAAATAATAATTAAAAAAAAAAAGGTAGTATAAAATATATTTAATAAGTATAAAAAAGGTATTATTTTTACTATAAATATATTTACTATTAGGGCTAACCTTATTAATATAAATATAGTTATTTATTTTAGAATATTTAATAATAATATTAATTAGAAATAGAAGTCTAGATAAATAGAATATAGTAGAAAACTAACTATTATTTATATTATATATAATAATAGTATATATATCTATATAAATAAGCTTAATAACTATATAAAATAGATTATAAATAAAATAATATTTCTAAATTCTAATAAACCTATCTATATTTATATTATATTTAACTAATATTTTAATAAGTAAATAAACTATATTATATATAAATCTAGAAAATTTCTATATAGCTTTTATACTCTCTTTATTCTAAATACCCTATTATATAGATTTAAAACTAATATACCTAATATATTTTTATTAGTCTAGGTATTAATACTAACCTTTTTTCTAATATATACCCTCTTATCTATATAAATTATAACTTTTTTATAAATTATATCCTCCTCTATATTAATATTTTTATTTATTTTTATTTTATTATTAGTATATATATATATAACCTCTATTACTACCTCTTTTACTCTAAATAAATATAATAGCCCGTTCTATAATAAATATATATAAAAATATTTTTTTCTCCTTTTTTTTTTATATTATAGTACTACTAATATAGTAAATAGGACCTAGTTCTTTTTCTTTAATACTTACCCCTATTAATATAAGGATAAAAGTAGTATATATAATTTAAAAATATAAAAATATATATAATAGAGTAATCTAATATATCTATAATATAAAAGAAATATTTAAATAAATTTATTATATAATTTATTACTAGTATATAGATTTCTACTCTATATATTTTATAATAGACTAATTCTTTAACTATATTAAAGAGTTCTATAAAGGCCTACTATAGAATAACTATATTTACTTACTATATAACTAAATAGATAATAAAGCCCTATTATATTATTACTATTTATATCTACTTCTATTATATTTATATAATTATTAATAAAATAAAAATAGTATATTTTTTAATAGATAAAATAACTATACTATATACTAATATTAATATATACTATAAAATTTCTAAATAGTATTCTAGATAGTATATAGTTTTATTAAAATACTATAGCTAGAATATATATTCTTAACTAGTTATAATAAATTAAAAATAATAAATTTTATTATATACTTTTTATAATTTATATCTCTATATTTCTATAGTTATATTAGTTAAATACTATTAGATCTACTATAGTTTTATAAAATCTATTTTCTACTAGACTTATAGTAATAGTTACTAGTAATAAAAGAGTAAAAATAGGTATATAAATTTAAAATAAAAAGAAATAAAAGTCTAACTTAACTAAAATTAAAACTAAATAGTAATATATTTTAAATTTATAATAATACTAAAATATTTATTTATAAATCCCTTTTTATATATAGTATATATTTCTATATATACTAGTAAAAGAAAATAATTTAAACTATTAAAAGTCTATTTATATAAAATACTATCTAGGTATAGAATTTTATATATAATTTTAAAACTAAGTAATATTTTATATAAAAGGTCTTTTATTAATAGAGGTATATTATCTCTATTACTAGGATTAGTATTTTTTTTTTATTAAAAAGTAATTAATTTTTAGTAGGTAATAGATAAGATTATATATATACTATTAAATACTTTAAATACTAGAGAAAAAAAACTAATAGTAAATTAGATTAAAATTATAAAAAACTTTTAATATTTTAGAATTCTTAATTAAATAGTAAGTAGGGAGTATAGATAGTATTTAATAAAAATAATATAAATTTTATATAGTATAATAGAGTATTTTATAGCTAAATCTAATAGTAGTTTTATTTAAAAAATAAATAACTTTTTTTTAGGGGTTTTTTTAATTAATAATAGTAGTAGTCTATATATTTTTTATTATTTATTAGAATATTTATATTCTTATTCTATATACTAAAATTATTTATAAACTAGTAGTTTTCTAATTAGTTTATTATAATAGATATTACTACTAGTTTAATAATATAATACTATTAATTAAAAATATAAATTCTTTTTATTTTAACTATAAATAAAATAAATATAATATAAAAATATATTAAGTTTTAGAAATAATAGAGCTTATATTAGACTTATAGTAATTATTTTAATAACTATAAAGTAATAAAAATATAGAAAAAAATAATATAAATTCTAAATCTAAATAACTATTTAAAATAGGTTTATAATATAGTATTTTCTTATATAATATATTATATATATATTAACTAGACTCTACTAGTATAATATATAAGTTAGTATAAATATATTTTTATTTTTACTATTTTTATTCTCCTTATTATATTTTAAATACTATAGCCCTTAATCTTTACTAAAATTCTAAATAAGTAATCCTTACTCTTCTAGTTTTAAAAATTAAAGGGATTAAAGATATTTCCTATTATAAAGTATTATAATTTTTTATTTTTACCTCTCCTTAGTTTATAAAATCTACTAATATTTAATAATATTTTTTATAATATTACTTTAGTCTATAGAGTTTATTAATACTTAACTAGATTTTTTATTAATTTACCTTAGTTTATAGAATCTACTATTATTTAACCCTATTATAATTTAATATAAATTTCTATTAATTTATTTTAGTATATAAAATTTATTATAATTTTATAAAATATTATATTTTATCTCTAGAATTAAAATCTTTAAATCTCTAGAAATTTATAGTATTTAATACTTATTATTCTATATAGGTCTCTATTACTTATATTACTCCTTTCTTAAATTTATTATCTAGAATATTTTAATATTATTATTTCTAACTATATTATTATTTCTAGTTATAGTCTTTAATCTAAACTACTTATATTTAAGTTATTATTAATCCTCCTTCTAGTACTTTTAATAAATAAATATATATTAAAATTATTTTAGATTTAAAATCTAGATTATTTTATTATTATATTTAATTAAGTTAATAGGCTCTAGAGTATACCTAATAATATATAAGTCCTTAAGAGATTCTATTAAAAATATTACTTTTATATTAAAAATAACTTATTTAAAAAGTAATAATAAAAATAGAAAATAGTAAATAGCTTTTTATTATTAGTATATTTAATATTATAGTAATTAATTTCCTTATTAGATTTACTCTTATTTAGGATTATTTAAGTTATATTAATTTATAGAGTCTATTAGAAATTAATTAATATAACTTTCTATTAGCTAGTTATTAAATAATATATTAGCCCTATAAGGAAACTAAACTTTATAATCCTTATAGTAAATTTAGGGCCTTTTTAAAAACTATATATATTATTTCTATTTAGTATAAACTACTACTAATTTATATTAATTTATAATAGTATTAATAATATTACTATTTATATTATAGAAAATAAGTATCTATTATACTAAGTATAAAAAAGTATTAGATATAAAGACTTTAGAATTCTTAATAATAATTTTAGTAAAATTAGTAGTTACTAGTAAGATTTTTAATTAATAATATATTTTATAAATTAAGGTAAACTAATAGAAAGTATTATATAATACTAGTAGATTTTATAGACTAAAGTAATTTTCTAAAATATATTATTAAATACTAGTAGATTTTATAAACTAAGAAAAAATAAAATATTTTTTAAATTCTTATACTAGTATATTCTATAAATCGAGATAAACTAATAGAAAATATTATTTATTACTAGTAGATTTTATAAATAGAGATAAGTTAATAGAAAATTTTATTATACTAATATTAAATAGATAATATAGATATTATAAATATTTATATAATATATTATTTCTAGATTTCTAAATAAATTTTCTATATAATTATTTAATTAATTACTAGTTATATTAATATCTTTTACTAGAATAAATAGAAAGTTATAAATAGGGTAGTTAAATAATAAATATAATTCTAGAGTAGATAGGTAAAAGTATAAGAAAATATATTAAATAAAAAAAAACTATTTATTTATAAAATTAAAATTTAAAGCTATTATATATATACTATATTCTCTAGTTAATAATTATCCTCCTTATAAGTAAAAACCTATAAAAGAGATAATCTAAACTAATAAATAACTAGAAAACTATTTAGTATACTCTATTTTATAGTTTACTATTATTAAATTTCTTTATTCTACTAGTAGATACTAGTATTATATAAATTAATATTTTTATTTATAATATTTTTAAATATTTTTATTAATTCTATTTAGTACTCTAGTTATATCTCTAAAAATAATATATTATTAATAAATATATATATATAATACTTTTCTTTTATTTAATCTTAATAATAAACTTTAGTAAAGAGTTACTTAAACTTTTAGATACTATAATTTAACTCCTAGAAAATAATATAATTAGTAGACTATAGATTTAACTCTATATTACCTATTTTTAATATTAATATTATAATTTAAGAATTATTAAATTTATCTTTTTAGAAAAAATCTAGAATAAAATTATACTTCTTCTTTATTACTATAGAAATATAAATATAAATATTATTTCTTTTAAACTCTTTAAATATAAGGGTATTAACTACTTTAGTAATATTTAATTATAAAGTTTTTATAATAACCTTATTAGACTTTCTATTTTAATACTTTATTTTTATAATTTTATATAAAAGTTTTTTTTCTATTAATTATTTTATATTATTCTTTATATTATATATCTCTAGTAGCTTTCTCTATATATTAGAATTATATAAAAAAGTTAAAAATTTAAGTAAATTATAGCTTTTAATAAACTCGCTAGATTTTTTTTATTTATTCTTTTTATTTTATTATTAATATACTAACTATATTATACTTACTATATTTATAATAATAATATAGTTATATATACTAGTTTACTTATTTTTTATAAACTTAATTCTAAATTTATTTTTATTATACTTTATATAATCTTTTTTATACTTATATTTAACCTTAGTATTTAGTATATTTTCCCCCTTTATAATCTAGTATCTTTTATCTTTATTTAGCCTTATAAAATTTTTTTATAAATTAACTTTATTTTTATATTAATAATAGGCTTACTATTATACTAAAGAATATTAAAAAACTATATAGTTATAAAAAGTAATATAATAAATATTATTATTTCTATAATTATTTTATAATAGTCTAATTACTATAGTTTATTATATTCTATACTTATATTACTAACTATTTTTATAATTAATTTTTCTAATATATTAAATATCTTTACTCTAAATATAAAATTTAGCTATTAAAAAATTTAATATATATTTTTTATACTTATTTACTTAGGCTAATAGAGTTCTAAAGTATAGAAAATATAATATTTAATCTAGTTAAAATAAATTAGTATACTAGATATATTCTATATAATTAGATAGATATTATATATAGTATAAAAGAAATTATAAGTAAAGTTAAAAATTATTTATTATTAAATACTATTTATACCCTTATAGAACTTATTCTATATTAAAGACTTAATTATAAAGAATTATATATTATATAAATAGACTTTTAAATAATTAGTATTTAGGGCTAGAATTCTATTATTAGGTTTTATCTTAACCCTTTTAATCTAGATTAATAAGCTAAACTTAACCTAAATATTTATAAAATAGTCTAGTATAGTTAGAATAATAAAATTAAAAACTATAACTAGTATATAGCTACTAGTAGATTTAATTTTTATAATTTTAATTTTTATAGATTCTAAAATAATATTTAACTATACTATTCTATATTAAATTTTAAATATATTTATTTATATATAATTCTCCTTTAGAATAATTCTATATAAGTAAAGCTATTTTTAAATATAATACTAAATATATATATTAATCTTTTTAATATTAAAAAAACTATACTAGTTTTATTTATTAAATACTTATATACCCTTTATATTTAACTTAAAAATAAATCTAAGTTTAGAATAGCTCTTAAAAAACTAACTATTTTTAAAAAGTATTTAAATATTATATTTAAAACTATTAAGAGTATTATATAGAGTAATAATTAATATATTATTAATTTTAAAAATTTTATTTAAATATATAGTTTTATAGTTATATAGTATATACTAGTAGATAATTAGTAATAAGTCTTATAAGGGGTAAATAGATTTATTAAATATATTTAGTATTAAATACTATAAAAAATCCCTATAGATCTAATACTATATAACTATAGTATAGTTAACCTTATAGTACTTTATAATAACTATTTTAAATATAAATTTAATAGTTTTATTTATATCTAGTTTATTATTATAGATACTATTACCTATTATTATATATTCTAACTAGAAAATCTCTATAATAAAGAAAATTTAATAGAATTTAATTCTAATACTTTTTATTAGTCTAAAGTATTTAAAGGAGATACTATTAGTTTATTTTAGTTTATTTCTATTAAATTAATAAAGTATTTATAATCTTTATTATACTATTTTTAAATAAATCCTTATATATTTTTTAACTAGTATAAACTCCTTAAATATTTAAAAAACTAGAAATATACTATTATAATTATTATAATTATTATTCTTAAATTTAATTATTTTATTTTTATTAATACTATTATATAGTACTATCTAGCCCTTATAATTACTATTAGAATTTTTAAATAAATACTCCTTATTTTTTATATTATAGACTAAGTAGAAGTTTTTTTTTTTATAATATAAAGTATACTAGACTAGAGGGGTATTACTATTAATCTCGAACTTACTATTAATTAAAATAGCCTTTTCCTTACTTAAGTTAAAATTCTAGATATCTAGTTCTCTAAAGTTAATATTTTTTTTAAATCTAAAAAATCTATAACTATTATAGAAATTATAAATAAACTAGATTAAATTATAATTATTAAAAAGGTTTTTATTCTAGTTATTTTTCTTAGTATTAGTTATAACTATATTAAAATTACTATAAATATATAAAAAAGAAAAGTACTTATTATTACTAATTAAAAATTTATTAATAATATTATTAATAGGATTTTTATTATTTATATTATCTAGATTATTATATATTTTATTAGAGTTACTACTATTATTACCTATAAGGTTACTAGATAATATAGTAATAATACCTATATATATAATATTTTTAACTACTTAGCTATAAATAGGACTAGAACTATATTATAATATATTAGTATTACTATTTAGACTAACCTAATTCTTATTAAAAATATAGCTATTTAAATTTTAATTATTTATACTATCTAAAATAATATATATTTTATTAAAGTTATTACTATTATTATCTATAAGATTATTAAATAATATAATAAAACTATTTATAAATATATTATTTATAACTAAGCTATTTTTTATATAATAAGTAAAAAACTCTATTTTATTTATTCTATAGTTTTTAGTAATTAGATAACTAGTTTTTAAATTTACTTAATAGTATTTATAAAATAAAAATAATAGTATATTTCTATTCTACTTTATTTTTACTTTTATTACTATACTAATTTTATTACTTTCTAGTAACTTTAGAAATAGAATAGTAAATATAGTAGTTTTACTAAAATTAAAATCTAAAAACTTTTAAATTATAATATTAAAAGTTATATAAGTTTAAATAGAAATATTTTTTTTTTTTATTTTTTATATATAAATATAATAATCTTATATAGTTTTAAATAGTATATTAGCTTTTTTTACTAATAATACCTACTATACCCTATTAGTATTACTAATCTAAAATATATTAATAATATTAAATTTAATTAATTTATTTAATATTTTATATTATATAAAGTTAAGTATAAGCTTAGTTTACTATAGTTAAATATAAGATAAAGAGTATATTTTAGTCTAAATAAAAATTTTATATAAACTATAATATATATTATTAATTAATTTATTAATTAATTTTTTAATTAAAATTACTATTTATTTAGATTTATTCTTCTAGACTAATACTTATATAATAGATAACTCTTACTTAATAAATAATTTAGACTTAATAAATAATTTAAACTTAACTATTAAAGTAGTCTTCTTTACTATAAATTTAGACTTATTATATTAGTTTAATATTATATAAAAAATATATATTTTTTATATATTATTAAAAATTTTTTAAATATTTAATATAGAGATTTTCTATAATATTAGAATAGTATAAGTATTTTAAAAAGAGAACTTATAACTTTTATATTATATATTAGTAGAGTTTATTATAAAGTAATACTCCCTTAACTATTCTTTAATACCCTTAAACTAGTTAGTAGTAAGGCTAAATATAGTTTTATAATTAATATCCTTAAATTTTATAAATTTAGAATAAATAGTAAATTAGGTCTAGTTAAATAGTATTATAGATAATATTATAGAAACTTAGTATATTTTAACTTTATAAGACTAAAAAGAATAGTTAATAATAAATAATAGATTATAAAATTAGATTTATTAGTATATTTTTATATTAATTAGTATAGATAATTAAAAAAATAAATAATTTAATATAGTATTAGTACTAAGTCGCGTTATATTCTCTATTACTAGAATAAAAATAAATAGTAAAAAAATATTTAAAAATAAAATAATTAAAGAAATAAAGTTATTTTACTATAGATTAATATTTAAAGTATAGTAGTTAAATTATAAATTAATTTTTTATAAATCTATACTAGTTTATACTAATAAATAAAGTATAGGAATTTTTATATTATATTAAATTATTATAGTAAGCTTTTTATTACCTTAGTAAAGAAGATATAAATATATACTTAATAGTAAAAAATAGGATAAAATAATATTAATTAGTCTAAATATATAGTATAATAAGCCGATTTTATTTAAAACTATATAAGCCTATATTAATAGGTAGAGTATAGAATCTTTATATTATATTAAGCTATTATATTAAACTATTATATTAAAATTACTATTATATAGAGGAAGGAAATTAGTAAATATATATTTAAGAATAGGGAATTAATTATATTTAAATAAATTATATTACTCTATATTAAAATATAGAATATATATTTTATATAGAGTATATTAATATAATATAAAAAAAAAATATAAAGAGAACTATTTAAAAATATAAAATTATATATTTAAATATAACTAACTAGTTAATACTATAATATAAAGTAAGAGTAGAAAATATATTAAAAATATTTTTTTAAATCTAAATAGTTAGTATATAATAGATAATATTAATTCGAGATATTATACTAGATTACTCTATTATAAAATAGAAGAGAGTAAAGAAAAATTATAGAAACTATTTTAGGCCTAGCCAGTTAATATATAATAGAGAGTATTAATTATAAATAATTTACTAAATTACTAAATAATATAACTAAAAGTCGAGCTATTAAAATAATATAATTACTAAAAAGAATATATTTATATTAGTTATATAATTAGGGTATTTATAGTTTCTATTTATTTATATTAACTATAAACTTTTTATTTATAATTAAAATATTTAAATAGTTTTCTTTTTCTTTTATTCTTTTTTTTAATTCTATAAATAGTCTTTTTAATTTTAATATCTTTTTTTTACTTTTAGATTTTATATTAGACTAGTATAGTAAGTTTTTATAATTATACTCTATAAATATATATCTATCTATTTTATAAATTACTAAAGATATATTTTTTATATATAAAAATACTCTAATAAACTATTAACTACTATATAATTATTACTAAGTATATTAGATTATAGAATATATACTATATATTCTATAAAAAGTAATATATATATAAAGTAGTAATACCTAATATCCTATTAACTAATATCTAGTATTCTATTAACTAATACTAATTATTCT
>MU001492.1:3045311-3068426 GCA_010093485.1 Karstenula rhodostoma CBS 690.94
CTATTTATATAAAACCTAAGTAGGCTATATAATCTAATAGAATTTAATATTATTTAGTAGTATTTATTAATAGCTATCGTAATCTAGGTTAAATTTATAGGGTATTTAGTAGGGTAACTCTAAAGTAAAAGAAAATTACTTTAGACTATTTCGCTCCTATTTATATAAAATCTAAGTAGACTATATAATTTAATAGTATATAATATTATCTAGTAGTATTTATTAATAGCTACTATAATCTAGGTTAAATTTATAGGGTATTTAGTAGAGTAACCCTAAAGTAAAAGAAAATTACTTTAGACTATTTTACTTCTATTTACGTGAAACCTAAGTAGGCTATATAATCTAATAGTATATAATACTATCTAGGAGTATTTCTTAATAGCTCCTATAAACTAGGTTAAAAAATATTATACTACTATTAGCCTTAATTAGGAGCGCTTTAGGGAAAATAAATAGATTCTAGTTAATATAACCTAGATTATTAAGCTTATTACTAAGATCCCTATTATAACCTAACTAAGATAATTAAATTAAGTATATAGTATATTATACTACTAGAATAGTTAAGCTATATTTTCTAATATACCTCTACTAGCTAAGTAATACCCTAGACCTCTAATAGTATAATAGTTACCTAAGGGGAAGATAGGTAATCTACTATATTTAAATATATATCTAAGTTTAGTATTACTAGATTAGTATATTTACTAGATTTATTTAAAAAATAGGATATTAAGCCTATAATCTAACCCGTAAATTATTTATATCTACTCTAGTCTATACCTATAATAATACTACTATATTATCTCCCCTATTAATATTATTATTTCTATATCTTATTATTATTACTATTATTATTATACTACTTATCTATAAACCCTATACTATATCCTTTTAAATCTACTTCTATACCCTAACTATATATTACCTTACTATTACTTTTCTAGCTACTATATATAGTTAGTATTTATACTTATAAGATTAGTAGAAAAATTTATAGAAAGAAATTAATAGGGTTTATTTTATTCCTATCTCTAAGCTCTAATAAGAATATAAAACTAGAAGGTATTTATATTTATTCTATATATACTAGAAATAATACCTTTATCCTTTATAATAATACTATAATATCTCTATTATAATCCCTTATAAGCTTGGCTTATTAACTAATTAACTTCTATATTAATTACTTCTTAATCTACTTATTAGGTATATATCCCCTAGGTATTAAGGTAAAAATACTAACTAAACTAAATATTATTTTAATTATATTCTACCTTACTTTCTAGTCTAATATATCTCTAAATATTCTCTATATATTCTTATTATAACTCTTATTAGATATCCTTCTAAGGTCCTTAGTAAAGGTAATCTTAAATAGTACCTCCTTTATAATATTTCTATAGTTCCTCCTATATACTCTAGTCCCTTACTCCTAACTATAAAATCTTTCTACTAATCTAATAAAGTACTTATATAACTAATCTAGTATTTACTATTAGTATATAAACTTAGTAATACTATTTATTTATATCTTTTATATATTAAAGAACTAGAATTAAAAATTAAATACCTTATTATCTAATAGAATACCCTACTATTACTCTTTATTAGTACTATCTATTAGAGTACTAGGGGATATATTCTAGTAGCGGGATAAAGCTAATATAGAATTTAATATTCTATTTTAAAATAAGGTACCCTTATTTACTAGAACTTTAAATAATTTTCTTTTATAGCGATATTATTGCGCCTATATAAGCCTAATTATCTATTACTTATAAAAGGTATCTATAGATCTAACTATTATACCCCTACTAATAAATTTAGTAACTATATTAATCCTAATACTAGGCTATTTATAGTAATAGGACCTATATTAATATTTCTTATTTAATTTACTATTAGGTATCTCTATATACTCCTAGTCCTATAAGTTTATAATAGTATTAATTAGACTATAATTTAAATTATTAACTAGTATTTTATTTATAGCTAGTATACCCTTTTTAGTAATATATTTTCTCTTCCTCTATAGTATTATAGAGTATTTCTTAACTACCTTAAGTTATTATTTTTATTATTATTAGCTAAGCTTATTTTCTTTTTATCCTTCCTTCTTCTTAAATTACTTACTACTATTACCTTCCTATACCTACCTACCTCCTAGCCTAGCTATATCTTTATTCTATTAATCTAGATTTTAATATATTATATTAACTATCTTTCTTATCTTAGCTTTAGAAATATTAGTAATTATCTAATATAGTACGTCCTCTAGTGTTTATATAACTAATATACTTATCTAGCTAAAGTTACCCTCCCCTATAGTATATATATATAAGTATATATTCTAGATTCTATTATATACTACTAGTATAATATTATATTTATTACTTAGCTCCCTATCTACTACCTCTACTAGCTATAGCTATAAGAGGCTAGTAAGGGTATAGAGAGAAGCTATAGTAATAGTTAGGTTTAGAAAATAGTTATAGTTATAGTTAGGAGTATAAAAAAAAAGGTAGTAAAGGAGGAAAAGTATAAGCTTCTAGAGAAAAGAAAAGGCCAGCCCCTAAACTATATAGAATTACTAAGCTAATTTTAATTCTATAGCTAAATCTAAATCTCCCTTAATATAATTACCCCCCTAACCTAATTATAATCCCTAGAATATTTTTTATTAACTTTAGAATTTTTATTAATCCTTATCTTTCTCTATTATTATAAGTATTAACTATTCTATACTATATAAAACCTTATCTATATTAATATAGAATATAGCCTTATTATTTATATATACTACTACTATTATATCCTCCTATTAGATATTAAATTATACTTTAAGTCTAAGACCTATAAGGATATATCTATTTAGTAATATAAAAAGGTATAGAAACTTATAGATAGTAAATATATATAGCTCTACTTATTATAAAATAATATAATTTAGTTAATTATTTTATCTACTACTCCTTTTATAACTATTAGTAGTATAGTATTACTAATACTAGGTCTTAAGTATAATACCTATAGAATAATATTTAGGGAAAAGATAGTAAATATAATTAAGAATATAAAAAACTACCTCTATATAATATATAGGGTTAGAAGTTATAATTTTAGTATAAATACTTATACTACTACTATTAATATATAGATAATCTACTATTAAACTATATTCTTATAATATTTCTAACTAAATAGATAAGAATTATAGTACTTTAAAATATAGTACTCTATACCTTAACCCTATATATCTCCCTTAGTAGTAAATACTAAGAATAAAGAGGAAGGCTAGTTTATAAAAATAGATATAAAGGTAAATATAAAGAAGAAAGAAGAAAACTAATATATATTATATACTATAGCTACTACTTATTATACTATAATAGATTGGTTTATATTATAGATTAATTAAGTATAAGAGAAACTAGATAAGAATATTATTTATTAGTATAGTAAGATACTATCTATTACTAAGTATATTATAAACCCCTTTCTTAAATATATAAAATTCTATAAAGTTATTAGTAATATAAAGTAAAATATAGTATAAAACTATATATATCTAGTTATCTAGATATATCTAAAACTCGCTCTTCTATAGAATACTATAAAGAGTATATTTTAGATTTAGTAGAATATAGTTATATATAGTACCTCCTACTAGACCTATATATAGGTTATATAGGAATACCCGAACTATATACCTATAATACCCCTTATATACTACTAAAACTTTTTAGACTATTATTATAATATAATACTATTTATATTTACCTTCTTTTATTAAGTATTTAAGGTAGGTCTAGACTACCTATTAATACTAAAGGTATTAGAAATAATAGAAAAAGTATAGGAGGGTATTTATATATACCTAATAAAAGTAGATAGCCCTATTACTATAACCCTAGCTATAGCCTATAATTACTAGACCCTAGCTTTTTTAAAATAGGTATACTATAAGTTCTAGCTAGTACTTATATAGTAGACTACTAGTAGGAGTAACTTTAATCTAGCTATTATAATAGTAATTATATTTATTATCCTAAACCTATAAAAGTCTAGCTTTAAGTAGATATATAATTTTATTATAGATATATCTATACTAAAGAAATACTACTATTTTATAGTATATTAGTATTTTTAGAAGATAATTATAACACGGCTAAAAGAGGGAGATAAAGAGGAGGAAAAGGAAAATAAAAAAAAGAAAGAGGAAAATAAAAAGAAAAAAAAGGAAGATAAAAAGGAGGAAAAGGAAAATAAAAAGGAGGATATAGAAGCTACTATAATAACCCTAGCTATAGATAATAAAGTAAATAATATTAGTTTAATAGTAAAAAAGGCTATACTATTTAGTAATACCTTTACTACTAATATAAAAATACTAGTTAATAAGGAAAATATTCTAATTACCTTATAGAACTATAGCTAAAAGGTTAACTAGAAGCTAAGGAATTTTACTTATACCTATCTTAGTATTAAGTCCTATACCCCTATATTCTAGCTTATTACTATAGAGTATTACCTTAGTACCTTCTAGTATAGGGATATAGTATAGAGCTTTATATAGTAGAATAGTAATAATATTATTATCTATAGTATTAAGATATTATTTAAGGAGTATAAAAATATAGTATAAATATTAGTTTAAAAGGTAGAGATATTACTTATTAATATTACTAGCTATAGTAATATCGCGTCCCTACTACTAATCCCCTAGAATAAGATACTATATAACCTAAATATTTAAAATAAGGATTACTCCTCTTTTAAACTAAATAGTCTACCTTTTAATAAGTAGTAAGACTATATAGTTAAATAGGCCTTTACTATTATTAATACTAATAAAGTAAAAATAATATCTAGTAATCTAGATAACTATATTAGTATAGATAAGTATAGTATAAAGATAGGTATCTTTTTAATATCTATTATCTTTCTTTCTCCCCTAACTTACTTATTATAGATATAAGTTTTTTTTAATACTATCTTTTTATTTATCTATTTTACTAGTAGGTAGCCTATATATTTAATAGAACTACTAAATATTATATATAAAAACTTATCTACTAATAATACTAGTAACCTATTTCTATTTCTAGGCCTTATTATAATTATACCCCACTACTATAAGGGTTATAATAAAGATAAAACTATTTATATAGTATATTATTACCTTTTATAATATATTAGCTCCCTTTTTATCTAGTATATATAGCTTATCTACCTATTCTATTAGCTTATTACTATAATTATACCTATTAATAGTCTAGTAGTATTATATTATTATTATATATATAGCTACTACCTTTAGAGTAATAAGGTAGGGTATAGGTAGAAGAATAGTTAGTAATTTACTATACTCCTTAACTATATAATATAATAGATTATAGGGCTAGATATTAATATATTAATACTCTAGTATCTAATAATTACCTTTTAATATTAGTAGAATAAGGAGGTATTTCTACCCTATAGTATAAAGGTACTAATAGAAGAATAGGTAAAGATAGTCTAAAAAGAGGAGTATAAAAAAGACTATAAGATATAAATAAAGTATATATTTACTACTATAATAGTAGTATATACTAAAGAGATATAGTATATCTTTATATAAATATTTAACTATAGTTAATTTAATATCTATATATATATCTCCTATAAGTAGTATAACTATCTTAACTTTAACACGAGTAACTTTAATATATAAGGGAATACTAGAGAGAAAGAAAAAAAAAATAGTAATAGTAATAGTATAGACTGGCTAGTAGAATATATTACTTTATATGGCTTAGTAAATATATATAAGCTATTTAGTAATAATACTTCTAAGGACTAGATACTATAGTTAGAGAGTAAGTAAGTACTAGCCTTACTATTTAAGGAGGTTAGTATAGTAGCCTATATTATATCTACTAGTACTAGTAAAATAAATAGATATCTATTACCTACTACTACTCTAGAAAGTAACTATAGATAGATTATAGTTATTACCCTACTTATTACTATATAAAATAATATTATAAATAAGTATTATAAGTTAAAAATCTATATTAGTATATTTAGAATAAAGTAATTTTATAAATTTATATATATTATCGTTACTATATCTAAATATATTAATATAGATACCTTTAAAGACTTTATATACTAGTAGTATATAAATAGTAAGCTAGAGTATTTAGTACTAGATAAATACTACTATATTCTATTCCCTAACTACTAATATTATAAAGATTTACTTAACCTCTATATTCTAGACTAATTTAATATACTAATATTCCTACTCTTAGTTACTATCCTATTTAACTAGTAAGTATAGGTATATAGTATACTAGTGCTTAATAAGTATATAGAGGTTATATAAAAGTCTACTATTTACTCTAATCTATTCTATTAAGCTATTAAGCTAATAGAAAAATAGGTTATAATATTAATAATAGTATCCTATATCTAGTATAAGCTATAGTAATACTATAAGATTATTATCTTTATTAGTAGTTATATAGCCTATAAGGACCTCTATACTAATATAAATAAATATAAAAAATTATTTATATATTATAGAAAAATAATAGCTAAGGAGAAGAAGATAGTATAGAATATATTTAATAAGTATAAGGAAGGTATTATCTTTACTATAAGTATATTTACTACTAGGGCTAACCTTATTAATATAGATATAGTTATTTATTTTAGGGTACCTAATAATAGTATTAACTAGAAATAGGAGTCTAGATAGGTAGAATATAATAGAAAGCTAGCTATTACCTATATTATATATAGTAATAGTATATATACCTATATAGGTAAGTTTAATAGCTATATAAAATAGATTATAAACGAGATAATACTCCTAGATTCTAATAGATCTACCTATATCTATATTATATTTAACTAATATTTTAATAGATAAATAAACTATATTATATATAAACTTAAGGAGTCTTTATATAATTTCTATACTTCCTTTATTCTAAATACTCTATTATATAGGTTTAGGGCTAATATACCTAATATATCCTTATTAGTCTAGATATTAATACTAACCTTTCTTCTAATATATACCCCCTTACCTATATAAGCTATAACTCCTTTATAAGTTATACCCTCCTTTATATTAATACTTTTATTTACTCCTATTCTACTATTAGTATACGTATATATAACCTCTATTACTACCTTTTCTACTCTAAATAGATATAATAGCCTACTCTATAATAAGTATATATAAGAATTATTTTTTCTTCTCTCCTCTTTATATTATAGCGCTACTAATATAGTAAATAAAACCTAATTCTCCTTCCCTAATACTTACCCCTACTAATATAAGGATAAAAGTAGTATATATAATTTAAAAATATAAGGATATATATAATAGAGTAATCTAATATATCTATAATATAAAAGAAATATTTAGATAGATTTATTATATAGTTTATTATTAGTATATAGATTTCTACTCTATATATTTTATAGTAGACTAATTTTTTAACTATATTAAAGGGTTCTATAGAGGCCTATTATAGGGTAACTATACCTACTTACTATATAACTAGATAGATAATAAAGCCCTACTATACTATTATTATCTATACCTACTTTTATTATATTTATATAATTACTAGTAAGATAAAGATAGTGTATTTCTTAATAGATAAAATAACTATACTATATACTAATATTAATATATACTATAGGACCTCTAGATAGTACTCTAGATAATATATAGCCCTACTAAGACACTATAGCTAGAATATATATCCCTAACTAGTTATAATAGGTTAAAGATAGTAGATTTTATTATATACTTTTTATAATTTATATCTCTATATTTCTATAGTTATATTAGTTAGATACTATTAAACCTACTATAGTTTTATAAAATTTACTTTCTACTAGACTTATAGTAATAGTTACTAGTAGTAAAAAAGTAAAGATAGATATATAAGTTTAAAATAGAAAAGAATAGAGGTCTAACTTAATTAAGGTTAAAGCTAGGTAATAGTATATTTTAAATCTATAGTAATACTAAAATATCTACCTATAAACCCCCTTTTATATATAGTATATATTTTTATATATACTAGTAAAAGAAAATAATTTAAGCTATTAAAAGCCTATTTATATAAAATACTACTTAGGTATAGAATTCTATATATAACCTTAGGACTAAGTAATACCCTATATAAAAGACCTTTTATTAGTAAAAGTATACTACCTCTATTACTAGAGTTAGTATCTCTTCCTTATTAAAGAGTAGTTAACCTTTAGTAGATAATAGATAAGGTTGCGTGTATACTATTAAGTACTTTAAGTACTAAAGAAAAAAGCTAATAGTAAGTTAGATTAAAATTATAAAAGACTCTTAATACTTTAGAATTTTTAATTAAGTAGTAAGTAAGGAGTATAGATAGTATTTAATAGAGATAATATAAATTTTATATAGTATAATAGAGTATTTTATAACTAAGTCTAATAGTAGTTTTACCTAAGAAATAGATAACTCTTTTTTAGGGGTTTTTTTAATTAGTAGTAGTAGTAGTCTATATACTTTTTATTATTTATTAAAATATTTATACTTTTACTCTATATATTAAAGTTATTTATAAACTAGTAGTTTTCTAGTTAGCTTATTATAATAGATATTACTACTAGTTTAATAATATAATACTATTAATTAAAGATATAAACCCTTTTTATTTTAACTATAGATAGAGTAGATATAATATAAGAATATACTAAGTTTTAGAAGTAATAGAGCTTATATTAGGCTTATAGTAATTATTTTAATAACTATAGAGTAATAAAAATATAGAAAAAAATAATATAAATTCTAAATCTAAATAATTACTTAAAATAAATTTATAATATAGTATTCCCTTATATAATATATTATATATATATTAACTAGACTCTACTAGTATAGTATATAAGCTAGTATAGATATATTTTTATTTTTACTATTCTTACTCTCCTTATTATATCTTAAATACTATAGCCCTTAATCTTTACTAAGATTCTAAATAAGTAATCCTTACTCCCCTAGTTTTAAAAATTAAAGGGATTAAAAGTATTTCCTATTATAAAGTATTATAACTTTCTATTTTTACCTCCCCTTAGTTTATAAAATCTACTAGTATTTAATAGTACTATTTATAATATTACTTTAGTTTATAGAGTTTATTAGTATTTAACTAGACTTTCTATTAGCTTACTTTAGTTTATAGAGTCTACTATTATTTAACCCTATTATAATTTAGTATAAATTTCTATTAACTTATTTTAGTATATAGAATTTACTATAATTTTATAGAATACTATATTTCGCCTCTAGAATTAAAACCTTTAAGTTTCTAGAGATTTATAGTGTCTAGTATTTATTATTTTATATAGGCCTCTATTACTTATATTACTCCTTTCTTAAATTTATTATCTAGAGTACTTTAATATTATTATCCCTAACTATATTATTATCTCTAGCTATAGTTTCTAATCTAGACTACTTATACTTAAGTTATTATTAATCTTTCTTCTAGTACTTCTAATAAGCGAATATATACTAAAGTTATTTTAAACTTAAAGTCTAGATTACTTTATTATTATATTTAATTAAGTTAATAGGCTCTAGAGTATACCTAATAATATATAAGTCCTTAAGAGACTTTATTAAAGATATTATTTCTATATTAAAAATAATTTATTTAAGAAATAATAGTAAAAGTAGAAGATAATAAATAGTTTTCTATTATTAGTATACTTAGTATTATAGTAATTAATTTCCTTATTAGGTTTACCCTTATTTAGGGTTATTTAAGTTATATTAATTTATAGAGTCTACTAGAAATTAATTAATATAACTTTCTATTAGCTAGTTATTAAGTAATATATTGGCCCTATAAGGAAACTAAGCTCTATAACCCTTATAGTAGATTTAGAGCCTCTTTAAGAGTTATATATATCGCCCCTATTTAGTATAAACTACTACTAATTTATATTAATTTATAATAGTATTAATAGTATTACCATTTATATTATAGGAAGTAAGTATCTATTATACTAAGTATAAGAAAGTATTAAATATAAAGGCTTTAGAATTTTTAATAATAATTTTAGTAAAGTTAATAGTTACTAGTAAGGTCTTTAGTTAATAGTATACTTTATAAACTAAGGTAAGCTAATAAAAAGTATTATATAATACTAGTAAACTCTATAGACTAAAGTAACCTTCTAAAATATACTATTAAATACTAGTAAATTCTATAAACTAAGGGAAAGTAAAATATTTTTTAAATCCTTATACTAGTATACTCTATAAATCGAGATAAACTAATAGAAAGTACTATTAACTACTAGTAGATTCTATAAATAGAAATAAGTTAATAAAAAATTCTATTATACTAATACTAAGTAAATAACGTCTATATAATATATTATTTCTAGATTTCTAAATAAGTTCTCTATATAGCTATTTAATTAATTACTAATTATATTAATATTTTTTACTAGGATAGATAGAAAGTTATAGATAGGGTAGTTAAGTAATAGATATAATTCTAGAGTAGGTAGGTAAAAGTATAAGGGAATATATTAGGTAAAAAAAAACTATCTATTTATAAAGTTAAAATTTAAAGCCATTATATATATACTATATTCTCTAGTTAATAGTTACCCTCCTTATAAGTAAAAACCTATAAGAGAGATAATCTAGACTAATAAGTAACTAGAAAACTATCTAGTATATTCTATTCTATAGTTTATTATTATTAAATCTCTTTATTTTACTAATAGGTACTAATATTATATAGATTAATATCTCTACTTATAATATCTTTAAATACCTTTATTAATTCTATCTAGTAGTCTAGTTACGCCTCTAAGGATAATATATTATTAATAAATATATATATATAATACTCCTCTTCTATTTAACCTTAATAATAAACCCTAGTAAAGAGCTACTTAAACTTTTAGATACTATAATTTAGCTTCTAAAGAACGATATAATTAGTAGATTATAAATTTAACCCTATATTACCTATTTCTAATATTAATATTATAATCTAAGGATTATTAGATTTATCTTTTTAGAAAAAATCTAGGGTAAGGCTATACTCCTTCTCTATTACTATAAAGGTATAGGTATAAATATTATTTCTTCTAAACTCTTTAGATATAAGGGTATTAACTACTTTAGTAATATTTAGCTATAAAGTTTCTATAATAACCTTATTAGACTTTCTATTCTAGTACTTTATCTTTATAATTTTATATAGAAGTTTTTTTTCTACTAATTATTTTATATTATTCTTTATATTATATATCTCTAATAACTTTCTTTATATATTAGAGTTATATAGAAAAGCTAGGAATTTAAGTAGGTTATAGTTTTTAGTAAACTTACTAGATTTCCCTTATTTATCCTTTTTATTCTATTACTAATATACTAACTATACTATACTTATTATATTTATAATAGTAATATAGTTATATATACTAGTTTATTTACCTTTTATAGACTTAATTCTAAACTTATCCTTACTATACTTTATATAATCCTCCTTATACTTATACTTAACTTTAGTATTTAGTATATTTTCCTCCTTTATAATCTAGTACCTCTTATCTTTATTTAGCCTTATAGTAATTTTTTTATAGACTAACTTTATCTTTATATTAATAATAGGCTTACTATTATACTAAAGGATATTAAGAAACTATATAGTTATAAAGAATAGTATAGTAAATACTACTATCTCTATAATTACTTTATAATAGTCTAACTACTATAATTTATTATACTCTATATTTATATTATTAACTATTTTTATAATTAATTTCCCTAATATATTAAGTATTTTTACCCTAGATATAGAATCTAACTATTAGAGAACTTAGTATATATCTTTTATACTTATTTACTTAGGCTAATAGAGCCCTAAAGTATAGAAGATATAATATCTAATCTAGTTAGAATAAGTTAGTATACTAGATATACCCTATATAATTAAGTAGGTACTATATATAGTATAAAAGGAATCGCGAGTAAAATTAAAAATTATTTATTATTAAATACTATTTATATCCTTATAGAATTTATCCTATACTAAAGACTTAACTATAAGAAGTTATATATTATATAAATAGGCCTTTAAGTAATTAATATTTAGGGCTAGGGTTCTACTATTAGGTTTTATCTTAACCCCCTTAACCTAGGTTAATAAGCTAAACTTAACCTAGATATTTCTAAAATAGTCTAGTATAGTTAGAATAATAAGATTAAAAGCTATAACTAGTATATAATTATTAGTAAATCTAATCTTTATAATCTTAGTCTTTATAGATTCTAAAATAATATTTAACTATACTACTCTATATTAAATCTTAGATATATTTATTTATATATAATTCTCCTTTAGAATAGTCCTATATAGATAAAGTTATTTTTAAGTATAATATTAAGTATATATACTAACCTCCTTAGTACTAAAAGAACTATACTAGTTTTACTTATTAAACGCTCGCGTACCCTTTATACCTAACTTAAAAGTAAATCTAAGTCTAGGATAGTTTTTAAGGAACTAGCTATCCTTAAGAAATATTTAAATATTATACTTAAAGCTATTAAAAGTACTATATAGAGTAATAATTAGTATACTATTAATTTTAAAAGTTTTATTTAAGTATATAGTTTTATAGTTATATAGTATATACTAGTAGATAATTAGTAATAAGTTTTATAAGGGGTAAATAAATTTATTAGATATATTTAGTACTAGATACTATAAAAAATTCCTATAGGTCTAGTACTATATAACTATAGTATAGTTAATCTTATAATACTTTATAATAACTATTTTAAGTATAAACTTAATAATTTTATTTATACCTAGCTTATTACTATAGATATTACTATTTACTATTATATACTCTAACTAGAAGGTCTCTATAATAAAAAAAACTTAGTAGGGTTTAATCCTAATACTTTCTACTAGTCTAAAGTACTTAAAGGGGATATTATTAATCTACCTTAATTTATTTCTACTAAGCTAAGGGAGTATCTCTAATCCTTATTATATTACTTTTAGATAAATCCTTATATACTTCTTAGTTAGTATAAGCTTCTTAGGTATTTAAAAAACTAGAAGTATACTATTATAATTATTATAATTATTATTTTTAAATTTAATTATTTTATCTTTATTAATACTATTATATAGTACTACCTAGCCCTTATAATTACTATTAGAGTTTTTAAATAAATACTCCTTATCTTTTATATTATAGATTAAGTAGGAGTATTTTTTCTTATAATATAAGGTATACTAGACTAGAGGGGTATTACTATTAATCTTAGACTTACTATTAATTAAAATAGCCTTTTCCTTACTTAAGCCGAGGTTCTAGGTACCTAGTTCTCTAAAGTCGATATTTTCTTTAAATCTAAGAAATCTATAATTATTATAGAAATTATAAGTAAACTAAATTAAACTATAATTACTAGAAAGGTTCTTATCCTAATTATCTTCCTTAGTATTAATTATAACTATATTAAGATTACTATAAGTATATAAGAGAAAAAGGTACTTACTATTACTAGTTAAAGGCTTACTAATAATACTATTAGTAGGGTTCTTATTATTTATATTATCTAGATTATTATATATCTTACTAGAGTTACTACTATTATTATCTATAAGGTTACTAGATAATATAGTAATAATATCTATATATATAATATCTTTAACTACTTAGCTATAAGTAGGACTAGAACTATACTATAATATATTAATAACCTAACCCTTACTAAAAGTATAACTATTTAAGTTTTAATTATTTATATTATTTAAAATAATATATATTCTATTAGAGTTACTACTATTATTATTTATAAGGTTATTAGATAATATAGTAAGGCTATCTATAGGTATACTATTTATAACTAAACTATTCTCTATATAATAAATAAAAGACTCTATTTTACCTATTCTATAGTTTTTAGTACTAGTTTTTAAGTTTACCTAATAGTATTTATAAGATAGAGGTAATAGTATATTTCTATTCTACTTTACTTTTACTTTTATTACTATACTAATTTTATTATTCTCTAGTAACTCTAGGAATAGAATAGTAAATATAATAGTTTTACTAAAACTAAGGTCTAAAAGCTCTTAAATTATAATATTAAAAGTTATATAAGTTTAGATAGGAATATACTTCTTCTTTACCTCTTATATATAAACGCGATAATTCTATATAGTTTTAAATAATATATTAGCTTTTTTTACTAATAGTACCTACTATACCCTATTAGTGTTATTAATTTAAAATATATTAATAATATTAAGTTTAGTTGGCTTATCTAATATCTTATATTATATAAAGTTAAGTATAAGCTTAGTTTACTATAGTTAGATATAAGATAAAGGGTATATTTTAGTCTAAATAAAAATTCTATATAAACTATAATATATATTATTAATTAGCTTATTAATTAATTTTTTAATTAAGGCTATTACTTACTCGGGTTTATTCTTCTAGACTAATACTTATATAATAGATAATTCTTATTTAATAGATAATTTAGACTTAATAGATAATTCGGGCTTAATAAATAATTTAGGCTTAATAGATAATTTAGGCTTAATAGATAATTTAGGCTTAATAGATAATTCGGGCTTAATAGATAATTTAGGCTTAACTATTAGAGTAGTTTCCTTTACTATAAACTTAGGCTTACTATACTAGTTTAGTATTATATAAAGGGTATATACTTTCTATATATTATTAGGGATATTTTAAATATTTAACACGGGGATCTTCTATAGTACTAGAATAGTATAAGTATTTTAAAAAGAGGATTTATAGCCTTTATATTATATATTAGTAGGGTTTATTATAGAGTAATACTCCCTTAGCTATTCTTTAATACCCTTAAACTAGCTAGTAGTAAGGCCGAATATAATTTTATAATTAGTATCCTTAAGCTCTATAGATTTAAAGTAAGTAGTAAACTAGGTCTAGTTAAGTAGTATTATAAATAGTATTATAGAAGTTTAGTATATAATAGCTATATAAGGCTAGAGAGGATAGTTAGTAATAAATAGTAGATTATAAGGTTAGGTCTATTAGTATATTTTTATATTAGTTAGTATAGATAATTAAAAAAGTAAATAATTTAATATAGTATTAGTACTAGGTTATATTATATTCTCTATTACTAGGGTAAAAGTAAATAGTAAAGAAATACTTAAGAGTAGAATAATTAAAAGAGTAAAGTTACCTTACTATAGATTAATATTTAGAGTATAGTAATTAAATTACGAGCTAATTTCTTATAAATCTATACTAGTTTATATTAATAGATAAAGTATAGGGATTTTTATATTATATCGAGTTATTATAGTAAGCTCTCTATTACCTTAGTAAAGGAGATATAAATATATACTTAATAGTAGAAAATAGGGTAAAGTAATATTAATTAGTCTAAATATATAGTATAATAAACTAATTTTACCTAAAATTATATAAGCCTATATTAAATAGGTAGAGTATAGGATTTTTATATTATACTAAACTATTATATTAAGTTATTATATTAAAATTACTATTATATAAAGGAAGAGAATTAGTAAATATATACTTAAGAATAGGGAATTAGTTATATTTAGGTAGATTATATTACTCTATATTAAGATATAGAGTATATATTTTATATAGAATATAATATTAATATAATATAAGAAGAAAGTATAAAGGGGACTATTTAGAGATATAGAACTATATATCTAAATATAACTAACTAGTTAATACTATAATATAGAGTAAGAGTAGAAGATATATTAAAAGTATCTTTTTAGATCTAGATAGTTAGTATATAATAAATAGTATTAATCTAAAATATTATACCGGGTTACTCTATTATAGAGCGGGAGAGTAAAGAGAAATTATAGAAACTATTTTAAACCTAGCTAGTTAGTATATAATAGAGAGTATTAATTATAAATAATATACTAGATTACTAAGTAGTATAACTAGGAGTTAAGCTATTAAAGTAATATAGCTATTAAAGAGGGTATACCTATACTAATTATATAACTAGAATATTTATAGTCCCTACTTATTTATATTAAATATAAATTTTCTATCTATAACTAAAATATTTAGGTAGTCTCCTCTCTCTTTTACTCCTCCTTTTAATCTTATAAATAGCCCCTTTAATTTTAATACTTTTTTCTTACTTTTAGGTTTTATACTAGACTAGTATAGCGAGCCTTTATAATTATACTTTATAAATATATATCTACCTATTCTATAAATTACTAAAGGTATACTCTCTATATATAAAAGTACTCTAATAAGCTACTAACTACTATATAACTATTACTACTATAAATAGTCTAGTAGTATATTTTATTACTTATAATATTAATTACCTATTATTTAAAAGAAAGTTCTCTAAGGATATTACTATATTTATAATCTACCTAGAAAAAAAGAAGAATACTACTAATAATACTAATAATAAGACTAAGAATAAAGTTAATAATAAAAATAATAATACTTCTAGCCTCTATATAGGTAATATTTTTATAAAGAAAGAATCTATTAGTAGGAAGAATTTACTACTTCTCTATAATAAGTATAAATAATCTAGCTATTTTTAAGCTTAGTACCCTAACTAAATATATAACTAGTATAAGTAATCTAGCTACTTTTAAATTAAATACCCTAGCTATCTCTATAACTAGTATAAATAATCTAGCTATTTTTAAGCTAAATATTCTAGCCATTTCTATAACTAGTATAAGTAATCTAACTATTTTTAAACTAAATATTCTAATTAAATATACTATAAGTATAGTAATCTAGATTATCTAGTATTAGACTATTAATTACCTAATAAGTATATAGCCTATAGTAAAGAAGAATATAAGTATAAAAAGTATCTAAATAAATATTTTTACTATTTAGGTACTAACTATATAGTTAATATATACTACACGATTTAATATATAGCTACTCCTATTAAAATATTTATTATTAAGAATACTTCTACTAAAATATCTATTACTATAGATATATCTATTAAAGTACTAACTAATCTAGATATTATAAAGAATATTAGACCCCCTTTTAGTATATTTAAGGTACTAGAGGTTAGCTAGTTAGAAGTTATAATATTTATAATAGTATAGTCTAAATATATCTTATTTATATATCTATACTTAGTAACTTTATACTTAAGTAAGAATATAGAAGGCTATTAGGTTTATAAAAAAGCTATTCTTTAAATATTTACCTTTAACCTTTTATAGAATATTAAAATTTATAAGCTTTTACTTAATCTATTTTCTAATAACTCCTTACTTTTAGAGGAAAATAAGTATAACCTTAAGTAACTTAGTACTTTAGACTATAATAAATTCTATAAGTTAGTTTATAAAAAAAATACTACCTCTAGCCTCTATTATATTACTTAGCTAGTAGAATTATATAAAAATAATAATAGTAAAATAATAGACTACTTTACTTTTAGTCTATTATTTAATAATAAATAAGGCCTATTTATATCTTATATATATATACTTCGAGATATAATACTAAAGTATTATTAGGTAAATATCTACTTCTATATTACTATTACCTTATAGTTTAAAGATACTATAATTAAAGCTAATATATTAATAAATAATTATTATATATATAATACCTTAGCTAACTAGTTCCTATATAAGAAAATTAATATCTAATTTAAAATAAAGTTACCCCCTAATATATACCCTTAATATAAAATTAAGGCTTATAAATAGTTTAATTACTATAATAAGCTTTTAGTTATATACTTCTTTAATATTATTATAAAATTTAAGGTAATACTAGATATAGTATTTATACTAATATATATATATCTAGTTAAAATTAGTAAAAACTCTAATTAATACCTCTACTTTATACTTATAGTTATAGATAAGTATCTAAACCTTTATATTAATAATAAATTTAATATTTAGTTTCTTAGTAAAAATATAAGCGAGAGTAATATATAGTATAAAAATATTATACCCCTAAATAATTTTAGTAGGGGTCTAGAGTACTATATATAGGTTTAATAACCTTATAATTATAAGTCTAGATTTAATCTAGTATCTAAATTCTTAGCCAATTATATTATAAAGACTAGAGATTATAAAAATATTAATAAGCTATAGACTATACTAGACTATTATCTAGAAATCCAGATCTATATTTAGACTAAGGAATTAAAGAACTAGATTAAATATAAAATTAATACCCTATAAAAGCTATTCTAAAAAAAGAAGAAGTTATAGTATCTACTTAATATACTCTTAAATAATAATATACTTAGCCTCTCTATATATAACTACTTTAGTTTATATATTAAAAAGTATAGGTAAAAGATTATAGATACTATTATTAACTAAGCTACCTATATTATTAGACTAAAGGATAAGTAGCTAATATATTTTACCTTTTTAAAAAATTTATAAGGTATAGTTAACCTTATATAAGGTACTAGTAGTATAGATAAATCTAGACTAATTAAGGCTACTATATATTACTATTATAAGATATCTATAGAAGGTTATAATATAGAATAGTTTTAGATTATCTTATCTATTAATATATAGCTAGATAAACTAGCTATATAGATATATAGCTACTTTATAGTATAATATAAAAAATATTATATAGACTACCTTAATACTAATATTCTATACCCTATTATAGTTTACTAGTATATATAAATAATAGAAAAAAAGATCTAGTAGAAAAATATACTTATTAAATATAAGGATATTAATACTTATCTAGAGTATATACTTAGCCTCGATAATTCTACTATTACTACTAATAATAATATTACTAGTAAACCTAATATAGAGGAACTATTAATTAACTATATACTATATATATTATTAGTAAAAAAGAATAGTACCCTTAATAATATATAACTAAAGAAAGGCTATATATTTAAAGGATAGTAAATACTATATCTTACTAGTATCCCTATAATAAATAGACTCTACTATTCTATTACTAATCTAAACTTAAAAAAGTATAAATTATTTTATAACTTACTTAATAAATATAGTAAAGGCTATAAATTCGGGTTTAAGAATATAGAAATACTTAATATAGCTATAAATTATATAGTAGCCTATTTAGTTAAGGTTATCTATATTATTTTTATAATACTATATACTCTATTAGAGTATTATATATATATAAAATTATAGGTCTATACTATACTCTAGAATAAGGCTAGTAAAATTATTAAGTATTAAGCACTTTACCCCTATATTTAGTTATAACTAGGTACCTATTATATTCTCTTTAGAGATATTTACTAACTATCTTCTATTATAGAATTGGCTAAAGTTATTAAAAACCCCTATTTCTAGGAATAGACTAGTATTTTACTATTTACGTGCCTTTTACTTAGTAGTCTTCCCTAGCTCTAGTTAGACCTATAATACTAGTATATAGAGGATATTACTAATTTAGTAAATATAGTCTAGCTAGGTAAATAGCTATATATTAATTCTAGTATTAATAACTAATTTAATATCCCCCTTATCTATAAGTTTTTTAAAAAGAAATTTAATATAAAAAAGATAATTTATTTTATCTAGACTATAAATAAGATTAATATAAATCTAATTATTAAGTTAAGGTTTAATATACCCTTTACTAAATATAGTCTTAGTCTCCTAATCTAGCTTTTTAATTAGGGTTTTAAGGGTAAGGATATTCTTATTATTATACCTTATATAGTATAATATTTAGCCTATATTATAGATATCTATATAGTTACTATATACCTATTAAATAAGGTAAAGAATACTAATAAGTTTAAAAGTATCTTTAAGGGTATAATAAAGGTAATAATTATTACTATTAATAGTATTTAGAATTTAGAGAAGAATATTATATTATTTAATAGTATTATTACTAGTACCTTTAGTTTTATATTTAATATAAACTATATACTATTAGCTCTTACTTATCTTTATAGTAGTATAATTATTATTAGGGATAATATTATCTATTAGCTAGTATTAAATAAAAATAAATACTACTAGAAAATTATATACTATTAGATAGTATATTATTACTATAAATAGAAATACTTTATAAACCTAGAGGATAATAAGGTTAAAAAGTAGTAGGCTAAGATTAAATTTCTAGTTAAGCTAAATAAAATACTTACTAACCTCTATACCTTCTAGACTATAACTTAGAATCCCTATAATTTAGAAGATAATAATATCTAGGAAGGCCCCGTTCTAGATATCTTTAAAGAGCTAAATAATAATAATAGTAGTAGTAAAAATAGTAATAAAGATAGTAGTAATAATAATAATAATAGCTAGAATAATAGTAATAATAGTAAAGGTAATAATAGTAATAATAGTAGTATTTAAAATAGTAGTATCTAGAATAATAGTAGTAATAATAAAAGTAGTAGTAATAAAAATAGTAGTAGTAATAATAATATTACTAAAAGTAATAATAATATTACTAGGGGTAATAGTTTCTAGAATAGTAATTAGTAGTAAATAAAAGGGTAATAATACTAATAGTAATAGTAAAACTAATAATAATAATAAGGCTAATAGTAGTAATAAAACTCTAATAGTAATAGTAAGGCTAGTTATAGTTATAAAAGTAGAGGTAAGGATTATATTTATAATAACCCTAATAATAGTTACTATACTCTAAATAATTTTACTAAAACTATTAGTATTATAATATTTTATAGTTTATAATAGGTAATAATATAAAGTAAATAATTTAATTAAAATAATAAAAACTTACCTCTATAATTAATTACTAGTTTATTATTTAAGGTATAATTATATAAAAAAATAGAGGTAGGAATTAGTATATAATACTACTATCCCTATAGAAATATTATTTAAGATTATTAATAAAGCTTAACTCCTCTAATATAAAAGACTCCCTATTAGAAAGTTTCTATTTAAGATTCTAGTATTATTAAATTTTATACTAGATAAAGGTAGAGTTAGTTTCTAATACTAGTATTACTTATTAGCTTATATAATTATAATTAATTATGGGGCCTACTATAGGGTAGGAACTTAACTTTCTATAAATTAAAATAAATTTATATAAATTTAGCTTTATATAAATATACCTACTCTTTTCTTATTTAGTAAAAATTTTATTATATATAAACCTATATAATTTTATATAAATATTACTTTATATAAACTTCTATAAACTTATATAAACTTAACTTAATATAAATTTACCTAATTTAATATAAGCTAGTATAATTTTAATTTTATATAAACTTCTATAAACTTCTATAAACTTATATAGACTTAACTTAATATAAATTTACCTAATTTAATATAAGCTAGTATAATTTTAATCTTATATAAACTTTTATAAACTTTTATAAACTTATATAGACTTAATTTAATATAAATTTACTTTATTTAATATAAGCTAGTATAATTCTAACCTTTTTAAAACCTCTATAATTTATTATAAACTCTATTTTATAAAAACTTATATAAATTTAAATAAACTTAAATAAATTTAACTCTATATAAATTTATCTAATTCTTTAAAAGCTATATATATTATTTTTATATAATAAAATTATTACTACTTTCTATTATTATTTATATAGTATATTATAAAAGAATAGTTATAAAAATAAAAACTACTAAAAAACTAAAATATAAATACTAACTATTAAAATTTTAACTAGTTTTTAATATTTTTATTTATAATAATTTATTATATACTAGAAATAGATAGTAAGAAAATATATTATATTATATATTATTTTAGATAGTAGAACTATATACTAAATTTACTAGAAAAAAAAAGTACCTTATATAAAATTATAAAAGAAATAAAAGAATATAATTAAATTATTTTATTAAAATTTTACTATAATCTAGTAAAATATATAATAAATTAACTATAATAAACTAAATTTATCTTTTATTTATTTATATAATAGTATACTATTTACTTTACTTATTTAATTATAGATTAAAATAAACTAATAATTATCTATATTAGTTTTTATTTATATATAATTATTTATATAATCTAGTTATAATTTATATACTTAGTTTTTTATATTTTAATCTAAGTCTAATACTATATCTCTAAAAACTATATTTATATTAAAATTAATAATTTAGTATTTATATTATTATTACTTTAATTATATTATTAGTAAAGAGTTCTATACTATTTATATTATAATTAGTAATTCTAGTAAATAAAATACTATTTATATTTAAAATATAATAATAAAATTTTATTTATATAATTTTAATAATTATTATAAAGATATAAAATATTTTATAACTATATTTTTATATAACTAGTTACTATAATAGATATAAAATTAATTTTATAAAAACTTTACTTTATATAAATTTATTTAATTTCCTTAAAAATAATTTAAACTTAATTTTATAGAATCTACTATACTCTAGTATATAATTAATTTATATAAACTTTATTACCCTTAACTTTATATTAGTTTATATAATTTAGAAATAGGCTAGTTTAATTAAAACTTTTTTTAACTCTATTTACTTTACTATAAGCTTAACTCTATATAAATTTACCTAGTTTATTTTAAAATAATATAAATCTAATTTTATTACTAGTTTTATAAATTTAACTATATTTATATAAAGAAATAGAAGTTCTATTTTATATAAACTTAAGTTTATAAAAATTTCTATAAATATAGTTAAAGTAATATAAACTTACTATTATAAAACCTTTTATAGACTTATTTAAAATAATATAAACTTAATTTTATAAAAACTTCTATAAATATAGTTAAAGTAATATAAACTTAATTTTATAAAAACTTCTATAAATATAGTTAAAATAATATAAACTTAACTTTATATAAATCTTTATAAACTTTACTTTATATAAACTTTTATAAACTTTATTTTATATAAAGTTAAATAAACTTTTATAAACTTTACTTACTATAAACTTATATAATTTAATAATAATTTCTATAAACTTATATAAACTAATATAAACTATTATAAACTTTACTTA
>MU001492.1:3069351-3083553 GCA_010093485.1 Karstenula rhodostoma CBS 690.94
TATCCTATTAACTAATACTAATTATCCTATTAATTAATACCTAGTATCTAGAAACTATAATAGGGGTAATTATAAAAGTTTATAATTTTTCTATAGCCCCCCTTAGTATAATCCTTTATATATATTTAAACTTTCCTATTAACCCCTATTATAAGGTATATTCTTCTATATACTAATATTACTAAAACTTTCCTCTTTAATAGTATAATATATTAGCTATAGACCTCTTACTAAGTTATATCTTACTAAGTTACTATCTAATAGTTTCTCTAGTAATAATTTTTTAGGAAGTAGTTTATCTATTATATAGGTAATATATATATCCTTAATTACTATAGAACCCTTAAATACCTTTTTATTATACTTTATAACTATATCTATTTAGAAGCTAAACTATACTATAGTTATACCTCTTTTAATATATATATTTAAGATAGTATTCTAAGGTAAAATTATAAATATTCTAATTCTAAACTTTATCCTTAGTATATACTACCTCTTTCCTACCTCTAGCTATTTTCTAAACTCTTTTTATATAGATAGGTCTATATACTCTATAGCTTCTTCCCCTTCTACTATATAATATAAAACTCTAAATAAGTATTCCTTTACTATAATTATATAGCCTCTTCCTTATCTACTAGATAGTACTTTTTACTCCTATACTATTATTTCTATTACTTTAAATTCTATCTAAATTATTACCTATATCTATTACTACCTTATCTCTCTAATAATCCTAATAGTCTAGCCCTACTTTACTATTATATATAGTAATATAAACCTTACTATATCCCCCCCTATAAAACTAGACTCTATATATATACCTTTTAAATATTATAATAGTACTAGCTAGTTTTATCTTTAATTTATATTACTTTCTCTATTTCCTCTAAATAATATACCTTTCCCTACTATAAGTTTATTTACTCTATTTTCTATATTAGTAAAGAACCTCTTTCCCTTCTTATACTATACTCTCTATACCTATAGTACTATTTTCTAATCCTATAAATAGTCTACTACTCTAACTACTATAGCCCTACTAATTATACTACCTATTATATCTATACCTACTTCTAGTAAACCCTAAGTAAACTTCCTATACCTCTACTCCTCTTTACTTATTATAATATTTTTAGCTATTATAGTAAATAAGTCTTATATACTTACTACCTTTTATATTATTATCTCTTCTAATTTTTACTTTAGTCTTTTATTTATCTCTTTTATACTAGCTTCCCTTAGCTACTTCTTCCTTCTTTTTTTTATACCTTAGTTCTCCTCTTTATTATTCTATCTTTTAGTATACCTCTTCTTAGTACTAATCCTACTAGTACTTTTATATACTTCCCTAATATTAGTCTTCTTATTCTCTACTATCTAACTCTTATACTCTTATATAATAAACTAGGTAATATTTTTCTTTAAAGTATATTAATATACCTATTATACTATATCCTCTAGTATAGGTACTATAAAGATATTATTAGTAGAGCTATTCTTATTATATACTTCTCTATATATAGGGCCCCTAGAATATATAGCTTTATATATATACTATAGTATATCTAGTAAATTACTCTTAATTAGTTCCTTTTCTTTATAAATACCTAATAGTATATATACTATTATTACTAGTATATTTATTATCTAATATTAGTAGCTATATTACCCTTATTATATACTAATATATAATATTTTTCTAGTCTAGCTTAGTAGCTATCTAATTTTAGCCTAGACTATAACTAAAATTAAATAGCGCTATATATTCCCTCTACCTTAGTAGCCTACTAATTTTAACCTAGATTAGGGCTAAAATTAAGGCCACCTCCCCTATCTACTATAGCCTAAGTAATATTTATTTATTTTAATAAAGCTTATAACTTTATATTTTATATATTATATTACTATACTTTTCTTTCTAGTAAGGTATTCTCTTATTTTAGTAGAGAGTACTATAATACTACTATACCTAAATAAAGATATAAAATCTAAGAGTTAGTTAATAACCTATTTAATAACTATCCTCTTTTATAGAACTATAAGAACTTTGTTATCCCTACTAAGGCTAAAATACCCTATCCTAGTCTATTAGTATATAGTAATAGCTATTACTATAATATATATAGCTTAATTATTACTAGAGCTACTATAAAGTATAATATATTTACCTACCTATATAATAATTATACAATTTATAGCTATTTCTATAATAGTATAACTAAGTACTATCTCTAGTACTCTAACTATATTAAAATAGTTATAAGCTAATAGTTCTTTCCTTCTATTCTACCCCTATTTACCTACCTTAATATAATCTACTAATTTAAGGTACCTTCTATTAATATTATAGGAACCCTACCTAAGTTATATAGTACCCCTATATCCCTAATTAATTTATATTTTAATTCTTATTACTCTTAATCTATATTATCCCTAGCTAAGCCTATTACTTCTACTATATAACCGAATTATAGTATAGCCTCTTCTCTAAAGTCCTAGCTATAATATACTTTAGTATAGGTATAGTATATATAGGAATAATAGCTATAATCTATATTTAGTATACCTTCTATATCTATAAACCTATAGATAGTATATACTAGATTCTTAGAGATCTTTACTAGTATTACTATATAGTAAGCGTGCCTAGCGTTTATTACTATATTTAAAGCTAAATTTAAATCTAAGCTTTTTTATCTATATACTACTATAAAGAGTATAGCTTATATATAGTAAAATATAATAATAAAAACCTCCTACTTTATATAAATCTAAGTAATATAGGAGTATAAATATAATATTCCTATAGTCCCTATTAAATCTTACTAAAACTCTACTCTTTACTATACTAATCCTCTCTAGAAGATCTTCCTTTTCTTCTTTTATACTTTATCTTTTAGGACTATATAACCTAAAACCCTTTATTTATAAAAATATTAGTAACTAGCTTAGAAGTAGATTATAACCTACCTAGATATAATAGAAGTTCCCCCTACTATTAAAAAATACTATAACTATATATATTTAAACCTATTTAAAGAATATTATTATACTTTCTAACTCTCCTTACTAGAATAAACTAGCTAGTCTATTTAGTTTAAACTCGTCCTTATTACCCTAGTAGCCTTCCTTAGTCTCTCCCCCTAAGGTAATAGATTTTAAGAGACTTATAACTTTACTACTAATATATTAGCCCTTAAAAAGATATATAAATTTACTAGTCTATAGTATCTCTAAAATATATTTCTCTATATAGTACCTATAGAGGTTCTAGGTTATTCTAATTCTAATTTACTAGTTTTTTAAAAGGAGACTAGCTTTTTTATTACTAAGTTAAATAATTATAAGGTAGAGAATTAGAATAGAGAGCTATATAATATATTTAAGATATAGGTATATAATTATCTTACTATAGAGTACCCTACCTCTATAAATTAGTTTATTAATATAGTATATTTTCTTAGTACCTTTTAGTATAGGGAGAACTTAGATACCTTTATCTACTAGAATAGGAATAGTATAATTATTTATAGAATTAGAATAGACTTTACTTTATTCTCTTCTATAGTAAGTAACCTATTTAAGGAGGTATTTACCCTCCTCTACTAGCTAGTATTTATATAGATATAGGTAGGGCTACCCTCTATCCTATAGGATATACTAAGAGAAGATCTAAAAAATATAACCCCTAGCTTTAGTATCTTTAATATAAATAACCTATAATTTAAATATAGTACTAGTTTTATTATTTAATAGCTTTTATAGTTATTTAATATAAAGGGCTCTAAAGGTTATCTACTTACTAGTATTAAAGACTATATCTAGGTATAGTAGTATTATAACCTTATCTAAAAATTCCTTAGTATACTCTTAGATCTTATATATTTTATAAGTGGCCAGTCTGGCTATAGTACTAAGGTATTAAGCTTATAACTTAAAAATAGTTATATAACTAGTATCTAGAATATATTCCTCTATAATAGCCTTATTACTATTATTCCTTAATATTATAAGGGCTATAATAGAGATAAGTCTATAAAGACTATCTACTATTTTCTTTCTTATAAAGTAGGTAGCCTTTTAGTCTAGTATATCTAGCTTATTTATCCTTTCTACCTTACTATATAGGGATAAATTAATAAGGAGATATATAACTATTACTATAATTAAGTCTAGAGCTATCTACTTTAGCTAGACCTACTTAGTAAATAATAAACTACCTCTTAGGCTCTTAGTTATATTATAAGGTAGGTAATACTTTATTAGATAAAAAAAAAGATTAATATTAGTATAATATACTATCTCCTTATTACCTTTAGTAGAAAGCTTTTTACTACCAATCGCCTGCTATAGGAACTATTAAAGGAGGAGGTTAATAAAATAATAGATAAAGTAGAGATAAAAGCCTATAAAATATAAGCTAGCTATTTACTAGAAATAGCCTATATAGTTTATACTCTAGATATCTTAAGGATTTTTACTTATAAGTTTAATAATTTAGAGGTATATTTTAAGATATCTACTAAGTAGTATAAGGCTCTAGGGTTTCTTCTAACCTAAGAGGAAGAGGCCCTCTAGAAAGCTAAAAAAGCTATCTATCCTAATTATCTAGGTATTAATATAGTATAACTATTATAAGAGAATCTTAAAAAGTTAGCCTAGTTTAGAGAATAATAAGAGTAAGCTCTCTATATAATTTTAATAGGGGAGAGTATAGTTATCTATATTATAGGTACTAGGTTTAGTAAAAGTCTTCTTTTCCTCCTTTTTACCTACTTTCTAGACTATAGTTAAACTATTATTATTATTCTACTAGTAGTACTCTACTCTAACCTTCTTTATTATTATTCTAAATTATGGATTAGAGCTACTATATAGTAGTAAGGAGTATATAATAAGTAAATATCTATTATCCTAGTAACCCTTAAAAGTATTTTAAAGGATTCCTTCTAGACCTATATTACTAGGTAGAAAGTATTAGGAGTATTAGAGAGGATTATAGTAGATAAGTTCCACTATATTATTCTTCTAGATATAGCCTATTACCCTTACCTTTATAATCTCTATATACTTACTAAGTACTATATCCCTCTTATACTTCTTTCTATAACCCTACTACCTACTAAATAGAGCTAAGCCTTTTAACTTCTTAAACTTTCTATTAATATTATAACCTTTAGGGAGTCTACTATTTAGCCCGAAATCCGGTATAAGGTTTATACCTTATATATAATAAGTATAAACCCTATAATAGCTATAATAGAATATATTAAAGAAATTCTCTAATTATATAAAAAGGTCTTTATTTATATTAACCTTACTATAACTATAGATATACTGGCTCTATAGCTTAACTATTCTAAATACTATAAAAAGATAAAAAAGAAAGAATAATTTATAAGCCTAGTATAATTCTAGGCCTTAGAGATAGGTACTATAGTAGCTATAAGTACCCTTATAGAAGGCCTAGACGTGCTAGATATATATATAATACTATATTTTATACTACTAGTAAATTTCTATAGCCTTATCTAGGTAGGTAGATAGATTAGTTAGAATAGTAAACCTAGCCTTACTAGACTAGTACTAGTAGATACCATCTCTAATATATATTTTAATAAGGCTAGTAATATAGTAAAGATACCTATTCTTACCTATATATAACTCTAGTCTCTAAATAAAGTCTATTATTATATTATTATTAATAGCTTCCTAGATAGTAATACCTTAAGGATAATATATACCCCTTTTAAGTAACCTTATAATATTTATATACTAAGATTCTACCCTCCTATATAAACCGGCTCTATTTAGATACTATAAATTCCCTAACTAAAAAAATAGCTATTAGTAGTACTAATACTAATACTAATATACTAGGGCCTATTACCCTTATATACTCTAATACCCTATAGCTATACTTATAGGGATATAATAATACCTATAAAATAATTCTCTTTCTAAGGTAAGTTTATATCTATATAGCCCTAGTATACTACCCTAATTTATAAATAGTAAGCTCTCTATTATATATACCTTTTACCTCTACTAAATAAAGGAGAGAACTCGACTTCTTTATATAGAATACTAATAATACTGGTAAACTATATACTAAGTTATTCTATAATAAATTACCTACTTATATAGCCTACTAGAGGCTATACTATATTACCTACTTTATTAAAGGAGACCCGTTTAAATATAGATAGAATTAGTATACTAGTACTAATAATAGCCAAGCTAAGTATATTAGAGATACTATTATAACCTATTAGTATATTATAGATAATAAATAGGTAAAGAGTAACTACTAGTTCTATCTAATACCTACTAACTACTATCTAGAATAGATATTTCTAGGAATAAGTAAAGTAAGGACTATTCTAGCCTAATAAGGTCTCTATATTAATAAATATATAATTTATAATACTTAGGCCATCCTTTAAGATAAATATAAAGCTGCGCGCTCTAAATAAATTAATAAAATTAAGGAAATAGAGAGAGATAAATAGAATATAAACTTACTATATAATTTTAGAATATACTTTATAAAGATAGTCGATTTTAGAGATAACTATAAAGTAGAGAGGATTATTTTAAAACTAAACTAGATTATAAAAATATACCTTATATTAGGATAGTATAACTAACTACTCCTATTATATACCTAAGATAGAGACTAGAATATAAGAGGACTAGGTATATAATAGGAAGGATAGTAATATTATATATCTATACCTTACTAAGCTAATAACTAGATAATATATAAGGGATACTCCTATAGGGGGATATAGATAAGTTAATACCCTATTTAATCCTAGGTAAAGTATAATTATCTCTTATTTAGATTTCTTATCTAGATAACGCGCTAGTTATATAATATAGACTTAGTGCAGGTAAGTAAATAGAGTACTTAAATAAAATATATACTACTTAAACTCTCTATTCTTTTTATTTCCTATTCTTATCTACTCTATTTTTTAATACCCTCTTATTACCTCTACTATAGCTTCTATTCCTATTACCCTTAGCTACTATAGTACCTCTAGTATTATAAGTATAGTAACTAGCTAGATTTAACTAGGAGAGATACTAGATATACTAAACTTTCCTAAGGATCCCTAAATAATATAGTCCTAGCCAATAGGCCACCTTTAACTAAATAAGTAATAAGCTAGAAACTTTCCTATAAACCCCTATAGTAACTACTAACTTAATATAGATTAGAACCTATTATAATAGAAATTAGTTTACTAATATTATTTAGTATATAGTTTCCCTTTCTCTTTATTATCTCTTTTTTTTTATCTATAGAATTATACTAGTTTAATATATTTACTATATTTACTACTACTATACTCCTATACTAGTATAGGGGGGGATATTAAAAAGTTTCCTATATACCTCTATATACCTATAACTACTATACTCTTATACTAGTTTAAGGGGGATATTAAAAAGTTTTTTATATACCCCTATATACCTATAACTACTATACTCTTATACCGGTCTAAGGGGGGATATTAAAAAGTTTTCTAAGTATCCCCTATATACCTATAATATATTATCTAATATAGAGATCTCCTCTCCTAGTATTCTAGATTTAGAAAAATATATTAATAAATTTGGTTTCCTAAACTAGTATAACCTAGACTCTAACTAGCCTCCCTTACCTTAACTAGACTTAAGCGAAGCCGGCCTTATTATACCTAACCTAGCTATAAAGTAAAAGTATACTAGATTACTAAGTCTATATATTTCTACTTCTATAGTATAAGTTAGATATATAAATACTTTCTAAAACTTTCCTAACTACCCCCCTAATAACTAACTACTAGATAATATACCTATTACTTTCTCTAAAGACGAAGTATTTAATAATAGTAATAGTAGAAATATAAAGGATATAATAGCTAATAAAATAAAAGTAACCTTAATTTATATAAATAGAACCCTATATATATTAGACTTAGTACCTTTTTTAAAGTAGATTACTAGTTCTAGGGATTTTACTAATAAGATACTTATTATATCTCCTAATACTTTTATTTAAATATATATTACGAACCCGCTTATTACTTTGGCCTATAAAGAAATTATATAGTATATTAAACTTAGTAAGTAGTTACTAAGCCTAGATAGAGTAGTTAAAAAGGGTATCTTAAAGATAGATAAGGTCCTATTACTTACTATTCTACCTAAAGTATAGTAGTTCTAGAGTCTAGTATTCTATTAGATCTATTTTATAAAAAAGGTAGAGTATATTCTTACCTAATCTATATAATTATTCTTTAACTAAGTAAAGATTAAGGGAGAAGATATAACCCTTACGTACCTATAAATTAGTTATAAAATTATCCTATAACTAAACTAACCCCTTAATAAAGTATATACCCTAAAGAATCTAGTAATATTAACCTAAAAGGGATATATAAAAGCCCTTACTATATAGATATAATTTAGTACTATTAGGGTATAGAATAAAAAGATAAATATATAAGCTACCTAAAAGGTAGCCAATAATATTAGCTTTTAAGGTGTACCTTCTTACCTGGCCACGAAATGGTTAAAGGTTAGTAACCTAATTCCTAAGCTAGAGGAAAATATACTTATATATAATAATACTATCCCTAGTATAATAGAGCTATAATATATTTAAGGGATATTAAATAAGGAAGTCTTTATATCTTTCCTGGCTAATATTAAAAAATAGGATATTCGTGCTTTATAGAATCTAGCTACTAAGGCCTGGCTAGAGAAGTTTATATATTTATACCTAATAATAGTTTATATAATAAATATAAATACTATAAAGTACTAGTTATATAGAGCCTCTATTAATATATTCTAGAAGTATATAAAGTACTATCTACACGATATTAAAACTATTATAGACCCTAATTATATTAAGAATTTAATTATCTATATAGCTAATAATCTTTATTAGAAGTACTTAAAGATTACTTTATTAGCTTTCTAGCCTATAGTAGAGGATAGTATATTAGTATTCTATATACTAAAAGTAGTTACTAAAGAGGAAGTAGAAATAGTTTATAGGGATATTAAGAATACTATAATAGAGGACGATTATAATATATTATAAAGGAGTAAATAAGGTAAGGTAGCTAATATAGTATCTCTTTCTACTAAGTAAACTAATAACTATAGTATAGAAATTTTTAAGATAGGTAGTAATAATAGTGTATTCGCTCTAATATACCTTAAAAAGGCCTATACCTCTATATATATTACTAATATAAAGTATAAGTTAATATTATATATAATACTTTTTTTTAAATAGTAGTAGGTAGTTACTATAAAATAGGTAACTAATATACTAGCTAGTATTAATAAAGTAGTACCTATTAAAGGCGGGATTATTACTAATATAATTAGATTAGGTAAAACTATTTAAGTAGGGGTAATTATACTTAAAATACGTCTCTAGTAGGTTTATAGGAAACTTTCCTATAAACTCTCTAGCCATACTCTATTCTACTCTACTAACTTATTATAAGTTATACTAGATTATAAATACTATCTTAACCTAAAGTTTACTAATATTTATAAAAAGTAACCTACCTAGCCTACTATAAACTCGAATTATAAGTAGTCTAGAGATAAATCTAGGCCCTTTTTTTATTTTATCTTGGCTAGACTTTACTATTAGATAGTAACTAAGCTTATATAAATATTAATTTACTTTACCGTTTTTATAATCTCCCTTAATAAGTTATTAGCTATATTTAGTTTTAAAGTAGTTACTAGTTTCCCTAATACTAATTCGAGTATTTAAAACTATAAGAATTCTTATAACTAGTATATTATCTTTATAGCCTCCTATAATTATATAGCTAAGTTTACTAGTTTCTATACTTTCTAGTTCTATATTAAGGAGAATATTAAATTATTTACTAAGAAAAATGGCTTTAAGCTAGATAAGTTTAACTTCTAGAACTATAAAATATAGTCTAATTCCCTACTAACTAAACCCCTAAATAAGTATATCTATACTTTTAATTATAAGTTTAGGCTAGTATTTTATAATAAGGTATAAGACTTTTTATAGAATTAAAGCTCTATATAAAGAACTATTTTATAATTATATCTATATAGATTATTTCTATTATTAGGTTATTCTATATCTAGGGATATAAAAGATATTAGAAACTATTTAAAACTACTAGAGGACCTAAACCTCCTTAATAAGTTTACTAAGCGGGAGGACGAATATTATAAGGAGTTAGCTAAGACTGGCTATATTATAGGATTCTACCTAGGTTATAATAACCCCTACCTACTTAATAAGGAGGATCCTAAGTAAGTTCCCCTATAGGGAGGTTAGGAAACTTTCCTATATTCCCCCCTAATATATATTAATAATATATAACGCGTACTTTAGGTTTCTATATAGTAATTAGGTAGAGTTTATAATAAATACCCTAAGCCCTACTTATAATAAATAGATTACTTAAGATAAGCTTATATAACTAACTATAGTATATTTTATATTTAAATATAACTTTAATAGTACTATTATTCCTAAATCTAGAAATACTATTAGCTAGTTTATTCTACTAAAGTACTATTATACTATTAAGTAAGTATTTACACTATTAAATAAGTATACCTATAATAACTAGTTTATATACTAGTCTAAGTATATATTTATAATATATAAAAGCTCTAGTAGTTAAAATATTTCTATAATTAATACTTATACTTAAAAGACTATCTAGATTATTAAGTTTTACCCTTTCCTTAGGTACCTATATATTAAGGTTAATATAGAGAAGTAACCTAAGGACTCTATATATAAATATAGTAATAATTACCTTAACCTAAAGTATAATCTAGACTATAAATTCTAGTTCTATAACTAGTCCCTCCTCTTTAAAGAGTATAATATACTCCCTAAGGGTAGTCTAAAAGGATATAGTAATTATATTTAGTAGTTATTTAAAAAGGTATTAGATATAGGTTATAATACTATCCCTACTAATATTAACTAGAATAAGCTTAATAATATCTAGCTTATCTATAAGTTTTTTAAGTACTTACTAAAAATATAAGTAATTATAGCCCTTATTATAGACTAAACTCTAGTTTATAATAAGAAAATTATTTTATAGTTTTTTATATCCCTAATTTAGGAGCTTATTTAAGAGATTCTCGAATTATTAGAGTATATACTATTTTTAGTTTACTCCTCTAATAGCGTAGCCTAGTATAACTAGGTTTAATCTCTTTAAAATAGTATTAAGACTAAGATTTATATCCTCCTTATATCCTTTTAGGTATTTAGTACTAGCTATAACCTCTAGAATAATAGTTATATTAGTACTCTTATAGATTTTTCCTTAAACTAAAATATAGAGGACTAGACTCTTAAATATTAATATTAAAGTAGCTAATATCTAAGTATATACTTCTTTTATATTACTATCTAAGAAATATATAGTATCTAGTAATATAGATAAGTTAATTTACTTAGGAGTACTCTAGAAACTTTTCTATATACCCCCTATATAATAACTATCCTTACTAACTTTTCTAGTAAAAACCTACTTACTTTACTAGTATTAGTATCTACTTTCTTTAACTATACTATCGAGGAAAATAGTATTAAGGAGTTTACTAAAATCTTTAATATTCTAGAGGATATTATTACTTAGGTATATAAGAATATACTAGATACCTTTATTAGAAGGCCTAAGTATAATATAGTCTTTAATAATATAGACTATAAGTATTTCTTTATATTTAGTAAATATACTATAAAGTTTATTAAGGAGGAGCGTAAAAACTATAAGTACCCTTCTAAGTAGTAGCCTACTCTAGTCCCGTTTTCTATTATAATATATACTCTTATAGCCTCTACTTTTACTAGAACTATTACTAGAATATCTAGTTTTCTAGATAACTTTACTAAGGATATTATTAAATTAGGGTAGCTAGAGTTAAATATATATAAAGTAGTTTAAATAGAGAAATATAGTTTTAACTTAGATAATATCTTCTATACTAAGTCTATACCTAAGAAGAAGAAGAAACCTAATATAGCCTACTTTATAGACTATACTCTAAAGGTAAGCAATATACTATTTAGAATATAGGTAGAACTTAATAAGTATACTAAAGATATTAAAATAGATTTATAAAATATTTATCTAACTATTATTCCTATATAATATAATAGTCTCTAGATATTTAATAATACTTATATAGAAATACTTAAGACTGCCTAAGAAGCTAATATAAAGTAAAGTTCTAATAAGTAAGTATTAGATATTAAGGAGTACCTAGATAAGTATAGTATATAGGATATACTTAATTATATAAAATAATATCTAATATATTATCTATCTCTTAGTAATTTCCTACCTCTAAATATATAAAAACGCGATTAGGTTATAAAATAGATTAAGGCCTATAAGGGTCTAAAGGATATAGACTATTTAACTATAGTACTAAAGAAGTCTAGTAAAGATAATAGAAAAAGGAAGTAGTAAGTAGTATTATATAGTTATAGTATAATAAAGATTAAAGTAGAGGATAGAGATTAAAGTAGGATTATAGTCTAGAACTATAGAATAATAGTAATAGAGATTAAAGTAGGGTTATAGTCTAGAACTATATAATAATAATTAGTATAGATAGTTTTAATTTATAGATATATTTTACTATTTACTTATATTTTTTTATTATAGTATTAAGAATCTACTATAGTGGCCTTTACTATAACCTTTATTTTAGGTAGTATAACCTAGTAATATCTTATATACTATTATATAGGTAGATCTACTAAAATATTTATTTATAATTTAGTAATTACTTTATAACTCCTTTCTTCCCTCTTTCTCTTCTCTCCCCTTTCTCTCCTCTCTACTACTTTCTCTAAACTACCTTTTTACCTACTATTCTATAATATAAGTATATAATATATTTTAACTCTTCTATAGGTTATTTAATTCTAATAAGTACTCTACTAACTAATTTATAAGAGAGACTTATAATTACTAATAATAGAATAATACCTATACTATTATTAATATAATTTATAAAGTATAAGAGGCTTTTCTTTTTAATAGTATATACTACCTATCTCTCCTAGATAACTAGATAGAGTTTAGTATTTCTAGAGATATAATAGAGGATTAAAAAGTAGCCTTTTATACTACTAAACTCTAGTCTAGCTAATTAGGGGCGTTTATAGTCTTAATACCCCTAGACCTACCTATATAGATATGGCGCTAAGTAGTACTATTTATAGAAAAAAAATATAGTATTACTTTACTCTTTAATAATATAGATATTAAAGTTAACTAGGACGAGTTTATCTACCTCTATAATTATAAGGAAGATAGTCTTAAGTAGGTAATACTATAAAAGGAGTATAATAAGTGTATTATAAGTATTATAATAAATATAGTCTAAGTAGCTAAGGATATATATCTTACTAATCTAGTAAACTAGTTTATATAGTTAGAATTAGGTAATCTAGATAAGGAGTAGATATAGGCGCTTAAGGAATATATACTTAAAAAGGGAGAAAGGGAGTAGCTATTTAGGTATTCTAGTAATTTACTATTTATAATAAATAAGCTTAGTAACTACTTTTATAATAATATTAGTAATAACTTTAATATATATAAGTATTTTAGAGTATATACTATAGAGGACCTAGATACCTTTATAGGTAATAGGTAGGCTAGGTATAGCTAGAAGGCTTATAGTAAACTTTCCTATAAACCCCCTATCTAACCCTAAGTATAATATAATAATATAATATATAGTATTAGTATTTAGTATATAGATAGTATTAGTATTTAGTATATAGATAGTATTGGTATTTAGAGTATATATAGGTATAATTAGTATATAGTATTAGTATTTAGATTATAAATTAGTAGGGGGTAATTATTCTAGTAGAAGTAGAGAAGATTATATATAGGTATTAAATAGTATAAACCTATTAACTATATTCCATATTATTATAATACCCTGTATAGCTCGAAGCAGTCACTGGTAAGGAGATATAGGGCGCGAGGGTCGCCGGAGGTGACCCGCAGCGCCCGTGGACCCACCGGCGGGATATCCCAGGGTTAGGGTTAGGGTTAGGGTTAGGGTTAGGGTTAGGGTTAGGGTTAGGGTTAGGGTTAGGGTTAGGGTTAGGGTTAGGGTTAGGGTTAGGGT
>MU001493.1:0-14282 GCA_010093485.1 Karstenula rhodostoma CBS 690.94
ACCCTAACCCTAACCCTAACCCTAACCCTAACCCTAACCCTAACCCTAACCCTAACCCTAACCCTAACCCTAACCCTAACCCTAACCCTAACCCTGGGATATCCCGCCGGTGGGTCCACGGGCGCTGCGGGTCACCTCCGGCGACCCTCGCGCCCTACATCTCCTTACCAGTGACTGCTTCGAGCTACACAGGGTATTATAATAATATGGAATATAGTTAATAGGTTTATACTATTTAATACCTATATATAATCTTCTCTACTTCTACTAGAATAATTGCCCCCTACTAATTTATAATTTAAATACTAATACTATATACTAACTATACCTATATATACTCTAAATACTAATACTATCTATATACTAATACTATATATTATATTATTATATTATATTTAGGGTTAGGTAGGGAGTTTATAGGAAAGTTTACTATAAGCCCCCTAACTATATCTAGCCTACCTATTATCTATAAAGGTATCTAGGTCCTTTATAGTATACGCTCTAAAATACTTATATATATTAAAGTTATTATTAGTATTATTATAAGGGTGGTCGCTAAGCTCGTTTATTATAAATAGTAGATTACTAGGGTATCTAGATAGCTATTTCCTTTCTCCCTTTTTAAGTATATATTCCTTAAGCGCCTATATCTACTCCTTATCTAGATTATTTAATTCTAACTACACAAACTAGTTTACTAGATTAGTAAGGTATATATTTTTGGCTACTTAAACTATATCTATTATAATATCTATAATATACTTATTATACTCCTTCTATAATATTACCTACTTAAGACTATCTTTCTTATAATTATAGAGGTAGATAAACTTATCCTAGTTAGCTTTAATATCTATATTATTAAAGAGTAAAGTAATATTATACTTTTTCTCTATAGGTAGTACTACTCGGTGCCATATCTATATAGGTAGGTCTAGAGGTATTAAAATTATAAATATTCCTAATTAGCTAGACTAGGGTTTAGTAGTATAGAAGGCTACTTCTTAATTCTCTATTATATCCCTAAGAACGCTAAACTCTATCTAGTTATCTAGGAGAAATAGGTAGTATATACTATTAAAAAGGGAAGCCTCTTATATTTTATAAATTATACTAATAATAGTATAGGTATTATTCTACTATTAGTAATTATAAGTCTCCCTTATAGGTTAGTTAGTAAAGTACTTATTAGAATTAAATAACCTATAGAAGAGTTAAAATATATTATATACTTATATTATAGAATAGTAGGTAAGAAGGTAGTTTAGAGAAGATAGTAGAGAGGGGAGAGAGGGGAAAAGGGAGAGAAAAGAGGAAGGAGAGAGAAGAGAAAGAGGAAAAAAAAAAGAGAGAGGGGTTATAAAGTAATTACTAAACTATAAATAGATATCTTAGTAGATCTACCTATATAATAGTATATAAGATATTACTAGATTATACTATCTAAGGTAAAGATTATAGTAAAGGCTACTATAATAGATTCTTAATACTATAGTAAAAAAATATAAGTAAATAATAGAATATATCTATAAATTAGAACTATCTATACTAACTATTATTATATAGTTCTAGACTATAACCCTACTTTAATCTCTATTACTATTATTTTATAGTTCTAGACTATAACTCTACTTTAATCTCTATCCCCTACTTTAATTTCTATCCCCTACTTTAGTTTCTATCCTCTACTTTAGTCTCTATCCCCTACTTTAATCTTTACTACTTACTACTTCCTCTTTCTATTACCTCTACTAGACTTTTTTAGTATTATAGTTAAATAGTCTATATCCTTTAGACCCTTATAGGCCTTAATCTACTTTATAACCTAACTATATTCTTATATATTTAGAGGTATAAGATTACTAGGAGGTAGATAATATATTAGATATTACTTTATATAATTAAGTATATTCTATATACTATACTTATCTAGGTACTCCTTAATATCTAATACTTACTTATTAGAACTCTACTCTATATTAGCTTCTTAGATAGCCTTAAGCACTTTTATATAGATATTATTAAATATTTAGAAACTATTATATTATATAGGAATAATAGTTAGATAAGTATTTTATAAATCTATTCTAGTATTTTTAGTATACTTATCGAGCTCTACCTATATTCTAAATAGTATATTACTTACCTTTAGAGTATAGTCTATAAGGTAGGCTATACTAGGTTTCTTTTTCTTCTTAGGTATAGACTTAATATAGAAAATATTATCTAGATTAAAACTATATTCCTCTATTTAGACTACTTTATATATATCTAACTCTAGCTACCCTAATTTAATAATATCCTTAGTAAAGTTATCTAGAAAACTAGATATTCTAGTAATAGTCCTAATAGAAGTAGAGGCTATAAGAGTATATATTATAATAGAAAACAAGACTAGGGTAGGCTATTACTTAGAAGGGTACTTATAGTTCTTATACTCCTCCTTAATAAACTTTATAGTATATTTACTAAAGATAAAAAGATACTTATAGTTAGTATTATTAAGGGCTATATTATACTTAGGCCTCCTAATAAAGGTATCTAGTATATTCTTATATACCTAAGTAATAATATCCTCTAGAATATTAAAGATTTTAGTAAACTCCTTAATACTATTTTCCTTAATAGTATAGTTAAAGAAAGTAGATACTAATACTAATAAAATAAGTAGGTTTTTACTAGAAAAGTTAGTAAGGATAGTTATTATATAGGGGGTATATAGGAAAGTTTCTAGAGTACCCTTAAGTAAATTAACTTATCTATATTACTAGATACTATATATTCCTTAGATAGTAATATAGAAGAAGTATATATTTAGATATTAGTTATCTTAATATTAATATCTAAGAGCCTAGTCCTCTATATTTTAGTTTAAGGGGAAATTTATAAGAGCGCTAATATAACTATTATTCTAGAGGTTATAACTAGTACTAAATACCTAAAAGAATATAAGGAGGATATAAATCTTAGTTTTAGTACTATTCTAGAGAAATTAAATCTAGTTACACTAGGCCACGCTATTAAAGGAGTAAACTAAAAATAGTATATATTCTAATAGTTTAAGAATCTCTTAGATAAGCTTTTAAATTAAAGGTATAAAAAACTATAGAATAATCTTTTTATTATAAACTAGAGTCTAGTCTATAATAAGGGCTATAATTACTTATATTTTTAGTAAGTACTTAAGGAACTTATAGGTAAGCTAGATATTATTAAGCTTATCCTAGTTAATATTAGTAGAGATAGTATTATAACCTATATCTAGTGCCTTTTTAAATAACTACTAAATATAATCGCTATATTCTTTTAAACTACCCTTAGGGAGTACATTATACTCTTTAAAGAGGGGGGACTAGTTATAAAACTAGAATTTATAGTTTAGATTATATTTTAGGTCGAGCTAATTATTGCTATATCTATATATAGAGTCCTTAGATTACTTCTCTATATTAACCTTAATATATAGGTACCTAAGAAAAGGATAAAACTTAATAATCTAGATAGTCTTCTAAGTATAGATATTAACTATAGGAATATTTTAACTATTAGAGCTCTTATATATTATAAATATATACTTAGACTAGTATATAAACTAGTTATTATAGATATACTTATCTAATAGTGTAAATACTTACTTAATAGTATAATAGTACTTTAGTAGAATAGACTAGCCAATAGTATTTCTAGATTTAGAAATAATAACGCTATTAAAGTCGTGTCTAAGTATAAAATATACTATAGTTAGTTATATAAGCTTACTTTAAGCAATTTATTTATTATAAGTAGGGCTTAGGGTATTTATTATAAACTCTACCTAGTTACTATATAGAAATCTAAAGTACGCGCTATATATTATTAGTATATATTAGAGGAGGATATAGAAAAGTTTCCTAACCTTCCTATAAAGGAACTTACTTAGGATTCTCCTTATTAAGTAGGTAGGGGTTATTATAATCTAGGTAGAACCCTATAATATAGCCGATTTTAGCTAACTCCTTATAGTATTTATCCTCCTACTTAGTAAACTTATTAAAGAGGTTTAGGTTCTCTAGTAGTTTTAAGTAGTTCCTAATATCTTCTATACCCCTAGACGTAGAATAGCCTAATAATAGAAATAATCTATATAGGTATAACTATAAAATAGTCCTCTATATAGAGCTCTAATTCTATAGAAAGTCTTATACCTTATTATAAAATACTAGCCTAAACTTATAATTAAAAGTATAGATATACTTACTTAGGGGTTTAGTTAGTAGGGAATTAGACTATATTTTATAATCCTAAAAGTTAAACTTATCTAGCTTAAAGCCATTTTCCTTAGTAAATAATTTAACGTTCTCCTTAATATAGGACTAGAAAGTATAGGGGCCGGTAAACTTAGCTATATAATTATAGAAGACTATAAAGATAGTATACTAGTTATAAGAATCTTTATAGTTCTAAATACTTAAATTAGTATTAGGGAAACTAGTAACTACTTTAAAACTAGATATAGCTAATAACTTATTAGGGGAGATTATAAAAATAGTAAAGTAAATTAATATTTATATAAGCTTAATTACTATCTAATAGTAAAGTCTAGCCAAGGTAAGATAAAGAAAAGGCCTAGATTTATCTCTAGACTACTTATAATTCGAGTTTATAGTAGGCTAGGCAGGTTACTTTTTATAGATATTAGTAAGCTTTAGGTCGAGATAATATTTATAATCTAGTATAATCTATAATAAGTTAGTAGGGTAGAATAGGGTATAGCTAGGGGGTTTATAGGAAAGTTTTCTATAAATCTACTAGAGATATACCTTAAATATAATTACCCCTACTTAAATAGTTTTACCTAATTCGATTATATTAGTAATAATTCTACCTTTAATAGATACTACTTTATTAATACTAGCCAGTATATTAGCTACCTATTTTATAATAACTACCTACTACTATTTAAGAGAGAGTATTATATATAATATTAACTTATACCTTATATTAGTAATATATATAGAGGCGTAGGCCTCCTTAAGGTATATTAGGGTAAATATACTATTATTACTACCTATTTTAAAAATTTCTATACTATAGTTATTAGCTTACTTAGTAGGAAGAGATACTATATTAGTTACCTTACTCTATTTACTTCTTTATAGTATATTATAGTTATCCTCTACTACAGTATTCTTAATATCCCTATAAACTATTTCTACTTCCTCTTTAATAACCACTTCTAGTATATAGAATACTAATATACTATCCTCTACTATAGGCTAGGAAGCTAGTAGAGTAATCTTTAAGTACTTCTAATAAAGATTATTGGCCACGCGAATAATTAGATTCTTAGTATAATTAGGGTCTATAATAGTCTTAATATTATATAGATAGTACTTTATATACTTCTAGAGTATATTAATAGAGGCTCTATATAACTAGTATTTTATAGTATCTATATTTATTATATAAACTATTATTAGGTATAAATATATAGACTTCTCTAGTTAGGCCTTAGTAGCTAGGTTCTATAAAGTATAAGTATCCTATTTTTTAATATTAGCTAGAAAAGATATAAAGACTTCCTTATTTAATATCTCTTAGATATATTATAGCTCTACTATACTAGGAATAGTATTATTATATATAAGTATATCCTCCTCTGGCTTAGAAATTAGGTTACTAACCTTTAACTATTTTATAGCTAGGTAAGAAGGTATACCTTAAGAGCTAATATTATTAGCTACCTTTTAGGTAGCTTATATATTTATTTTCCTATTTTATACCCTAATAGTACTAGACTATATCTATATGGCGAGGGCTTTTATATATCCCTTTTAGATTAATACTACTAGATTTTTTAGGGCGTATACTTTATTAAGGGGTTGGTTTAGCTATAGGATAATCTTATAATTAATCTATAGATATATAAGGATTATATCTTCTCCCTTAATCTTTATTTAGTTAAAGAATAATTATATAGGTTAGATAAGGATATACTCTACCTTCTTTATAAAGTAGGCCTAATAGAATACTAAACTCTAGAACTACTATACTTTAAATAGGATAGTAAGTAATAGGATCTTATCTATTTTTAAGATACCCTCTTTAACTACTCTATCTAGGCTTAGTAACTACTTACTAAGTTTAATATATTATATAATTTCTTTATAGGCCGAAGTAATAAGCGGGTTTATAATATATATTTAAATAAAGGTATTAGAAGATATAGTAAGTATTTTATTAGTAAAATCCCTAGGACTAGTAATCTACCTTAAAAAAGGTACTAAGTTTAATATATATAGGGTTCTATTTATATAGACTAAAGTTACTTCTATTTTATTAACTACTATATCCTCTATATCTCTACTATTACTATTATTAGATATTTTATTTTTAAAGAAAGTAATAGGTATATTATCTAGTAATTAGTTATTAGGGGGGTAGTTAGAAAAGTTTTAGAAAGTATTTATATATCTAACTTATACTATAGAAGTAGGAGTATATAGGCTTAGTAACTTAGTATACTTCTACTTTATAGCTAGGTTAGATATAGTAAGGCCGGCTTTACTTAAGTCTAGTTAAGGTAAGGGAGGCTAGTTAGGGTCTAGGTTATACTAGTTTAGGAAACCGAATTTATTAATATATTTCTCTAAATCTAGGATACTAGAAAAGGAGATATCTATATTAGATAATATATTATAGGTATATAGGGGGTACTTAGAAAACTTTTTAATATCCCCCCTTAGACTAGTATAAGAGTATAGTAATTATAGGTATATAGGGGTATATAGGAAACTTTTTAATATCCCCCCTTAGACTAGTATAAGAGTATAGTAGTTATAGGTATATAAGGGTATATAGGAAACTTTTTAATATCCCCTTCTATACTAGTATAGGAATATAGTAGTAGTAAATATAGTAAGTATATTAAACTAGTATAGTTTTATAGGTAGAAAAGGAGAGATAATAAAAAGAAAGGGAGACTATATACTAAATAATATTAGTAAATTAATTCCTATTATAATAGGTTCTAATCTATACTAAGTTAGTAGTTACTATAGAGGTTTATAGGAAAGTTTCTGGCTTATTACTTATTTAGTTAAAGGTGGCCTATTAGCTAGGGCTATATTATTTAGAAATCCTTAGGAAAGTTTAGCGTGTCTAGTATCTCTTCTAGTTAAATCCAGCTAGTTACTATACTTATAATACTAAAGGTACTATAGTGGCTAAGGGTAATAGGAATAGGAGCTATAGTAGAGGTAGTAAGAGGGTATTAAAAAATAGAGTAGGTAAGAATAGGAAGTAGAAAGGATAAAGAGTTTAAGTAGTATATATTTTATTTAAGTACTCTATTTATTTACCTGCGCCAAGCCTATATTACGTGACTAGCACGTTACCTAGGTAAGAGACCTAAATAAGAGATAATTATACTTTACCTAGAATTAGGTAGGGTATTAACTTATCTATATCTCTCTATAGGAGCGTCCCTTATATATCGCCTAGTTATTAATTTAGTAAGGTATAAATATATAATATTACTATCCTTCCTACTATATATCTAGTCCTTCTATATTCTAGTCTCTATCTTAGATATATAGTAGGAGTAGTTAGTTATACTATTCTAATATAAGGTATATTTTTATAATCTAGTTTAGTCCTAAAATAATCCTCCCTACTTTATAGTTATCTCTAAAATTAACTACTTTTATAAAGTATATTCTAAAGTTATATAGTAAGTTTATATCCTATTTATCTCTCTCTATTTCCTTAATTTTATTAATCTATTTAGAGTGCGCAGTTTTATATTTATCCTAAAGGATAGTCTAAGTATTATAAATTATATATTTATTAATATAAAGACCTTATTAGACTAGAGTAGTCCTTACTTTACTTATTTCTAGAAATATCTACTCTAGATAGTAGTTAGTAGGTATTAGATAGAACTAGTAGTTACCCTTTACCTATTTATTATCTATAGTATACTAATAGGTTATAATAGTATCCCTAATATACTTAGCTTAGCTACTATTAGTACTAGTATACTAATCCTATCTATATTTAAACAGGTCTCCTTTAATAAAGTAGGTAATATAGTGTAGCCTCTAGTAGGCTATATAAGTAGGTAATTTATTATAGAATAATTTAGTATATAGCTTATTAGTATTATTAGTATTCTATATAAAGAAGTCGAGTTCTCTTCTTTATTTAGTAGAGGTAAAAGGTATATATAATAGGGAGCTTACTATTTATAAATTAGGGTAGTGTACTAGGGCTATATAGGTATAAACTTACCTTAGAAAGAGGGTTATTTTATAGGTATTATTATATCCCTATAAGTATAGTTATAGGGTATTAGAGTATATAAGGGTAATAGGCCCTAATATATTAGTATTAGTATTAGTACTACTAATAGCTATCTCTTTAACTAGAGAGTTTATAGTACCTAAATAGAGCCGGTTTATATAGGAGGGTAGAATCTTAGTATATAAATATTATAAGATTACTTAGAAGGGGTATATATTATCCTTAAGGTATTACTATCTAGGAAGCTATTAATAATAATATAATAGTAGACTTTATTTAGAGACTAGAGTTATATATAGGTAAGAATAAGTATCTTTACTATATTGCTGGCCTTATTAAAATATATATTAGGGATAGCGTCTACTAGTACTAGCCTAGTAAGACTAGGTTTACCGTTCTAACTAATCCGTCTACCTACCTAAATAAGGCCATAGAAGTTTACTAGTAGTATAAAATATAGTATTATATATATATCTAGTATATCTAGGCCTTCTATAAGAATACTTATAGCTACTATAATACCTATTTCTAAGGCCTAAAATTATACTAGGCTTATAAATTATTCTTTCTTCTTTATCTTTCTATAGTACTTAGGATAGTTAAGCTATAGAGCCAGTATATCTATAGTTATAGTAAGGTTAATATAAATAAAAACCTTTTTATATAATTAGAGAACCTTTTTAATATATTTTACTATAGCTATTATAGGGTCTATACTTATTATATATAAGGTATAGACCTTATACTAAATTTCAGGCTAAATAGTAGACTCCCTAAAGGTTATAATATTAATAGGAAGCCTAAAAAGTTAAAAGGCTTAGCTCTATTTAGTAGATAGTAGGGTTATAAAGAGGAGTATAAAAGGGATATAGTATTTAGTAAGTATATAGAGATTATAAAGGTAAGGGTAATAGGCTATATCTAGGAGGATAATATAGTAGAACTTATCTATTATAATTCTCTCTAATACTTCTAATACTTTCTACCTAATAATATAGGCCTAAAAGGAATCCTTTAAGATATTTTTAAGAATTACTAGAATAATAGATACTTACTTATTATATACTCCTTACTACTATATAGTAGCTCTAATCTATAATTTAGAATAATAATAAAAAAAATTAGAGTAGAGTACTACTAGTAGGATAATAATAATAGTCTAACTATAGTCTAGAAAGTAGATAGAAAGGAGAAAAAGGAGACTTTTACTAGACCTAGTACCTATAATATAGATAACTATACTCTCCCCTATTAAAATTATATAGAGAGCTTACTCTTATTATCCTCTAAACTAGGCTAACTTTCTAAAATTCTCTTATAATAGTTATACTATATTAATACCTAGATAATTAGGATAGATAGCTTTCTTAGCTTCCTAGAAGGCCTCTTCCTCTTAGATTAAAAGGAACCCTAGGGCCTTATACTACTTAGTAGATATCTTAAAATATACCTCTAAATTATTAAACTTATAAGTAAAAATTCTTAAAATATCTAGAGTATAGACTATATAGGCTATTTCTAGTAAATAGTTAGCTTATATTTTATAGGCTTTTACCTCTACTTTATCTATTATCTTATTAACCTCCTCCTTTAATAGTTCCTATAGCAGGCAATTAGTAGTAGAAAGCTTTCTACTAAAGGTAATAAGGAGATAGTATATTATATTAATATTAATCTCTTTTTCTATCTAATAAAGTATTACCTGCCTTATAATATAACTAAGAGCCTAAAAGGTAGTTTATTACTTACTAAGTAGGTCTGGCTAAAATAGGTAGCTCTAGGCTTAATTATAGTAATAGTTATATATCTCCTTATTAATTTATCCCTATATAGTAAGGTAGAAAGGACGAATAAGCTAGATATACTAAACTAAAAGGCTACCTACTTTATAAGAAAAAAAGTAGTAGATAGTTTTTATAGACTTATCTCTATTATAGCCCTTATAGTATTAAGGAATAATAGTAATAAGGCTATTATAGAGGAATATATTCTAGATACTAATTATATAACTATTTTTAAGTTATAAACTTAATACCTTAGTACTATAACTAGACTGGCCACTTATAAAGTATATAAGATCTAAGAGTATACTAAGAAATTCTTAGATAAGGTTATAGTACTACTATACCTAGATATAGTCTTTAATACTAATAAGTAAATAACCTTTAGAGCCCTTTATATTAAATAACTATAAAAGCTATTAGATAATAAAACTAATACTATACTTAAGTTATAGATTATCTATATTAAAGATACTAAAGCCAGGGGTTATATTTTTTAAATCTTCTCTTAATATATTCTATAGGATAGAGGGTAGCCCTACCTATATCTATATAAATACTAGCTAGTAGAGAAGGGTAAATACCTTCTTAAATAGGTTACTTACTATAGAAGAGAATAAAGTAAGGTCTATTCTAATTCTATAAATAGTTATATTATCCCTATTCTAGTAAATAAAAATATCTAAGTTCTCCCTATACTAAAAGGTACTAAGAAAGCGTGCTATATTAATAAACTAATTTATAGAGGTAGGGTACTCTATAGTAAGGTAGTTATATACTTATATTTTAAATATATTATATAGCTCTCTATTCTAATCCTCTACCTCGTAGTTATCTAATTTAATAATAAGAAAGCTAGCCTCCTCTTAGAAAACTAGTAAATTAGAATTAGAATAATCTAGAACCTCTATAGGTACTATATAGAGAAGTATATCTTAGAGATACTATAGACTAGTAAACCTATATATCTTTTTAAGGGCTAATATATTAGTAGTAAAGTTATAAGCCTCTTAAAATCTATTATCTTAGGGGGAGAGACTAAGGAAGACTATTAGGGTAATAAGGACGAGTTTAAACTAAATAGACTAGCTAGTTTATTCTAGTAAGGAGAGCTAGAAAGTATAATAATATCCTTTAAATAGGTTTAAATATATATAGTTATAGTACTCTTTAATAGTAGGGGAAACTTCTATTATATCTAGATAGGTTATAACCTACTTCTAAGCTAGTTACTAATATTTTTATAGATAAAGGGTCTTAGGTTGTATAGCCCTAGAAGATAAAGTATAAAAGAAGAAAAGGAAGATTTTCTAGAGAGGGTTAGTATAGTAAAGAGTAGAGTCTTAGTAAAATTTAATAGGGACTATAGGAATATTATATTTATACTCCTATATTACTTAGATTTATATAAAGTAGGAGGTTTTTATTACTATATTTTACTATATATAAGCTATACTCTTTATAGTAGTATATAGGTAAAAGAGCTTAGGTTTAAGTTTGGCTTTAGATATAGTAATAAACACTAGGTATACTTACTATATAGTAATACTAGTAAAGACCTCTAAAAATCTAGTATATACTATTTATAGATTTATAGATATAAAAGATATACTAGGTATAAATTATAACTATTATTCCTATATATATTATACCTATACTAAAGTATATTATAGCTAGGACTTTAGGAAAGAGGCTATATTATAATTTAGTTATATAGTAGGAGTAACAGGCTTAGCTAGAGATAATATAGATTAAGAGTAATAAAAATTAGAATATAAATTAATTAGGGATATAGGGATACTATATAGCTTAGGTAGGGTTTCTATAATACTAGTAGAAGGTACCTTAAATTAGTAGGTTATACTAAGGTAGGTAAATAGGGGTAGGATAGAAGGAAAGAACTATTAGCTTATAACTATCCTAATATAGTTAGAGTACTAGAAATGGCGCTTAGTTATACTATTATAGGAATGGCTATAGATCGCGTAACTATTATATAGGTAGGTAAATATATTATACTTTATAGTAGCTCTAGTAATAATTAAGCTATATATATTATAGTAATAGCTATTACTATATACTAGTAGACTAGAATAGGGTATCTTAGTCTTAGTAGAGATAATAAAATCCTTATAGTTTTATAGAAGAGGATAGTTATTAGATAGGTTATTAACTAACTCTTAGATTTTATATCTTTATTTAGATATAGTGGTATTATAGTACTCTCTACTAAAGTAAAAGAATACCTTATTAAAAAGGAGAGTATAGTAATATAATATATAGAATATAAAGTTATAAGTTTTATTAAAATAAATAAATATTACTTAGGCTATAGTAGATAGAGGAGGTAGCCTTAATTTTAGCCCTAATCTAGGTTAAAATTAGTAGGCTACTAAGGTAGAGGGAATATATAGCGCTATTTAATTTTAGCTATAGTCTAGACTAAAATTAGATAGCTACTAAGCTAAACTAGAAAAATATTATATATTAGTATATAATAAAGGTAATATAGCTACTAGTATTAGATAATAAATATATTAGTAATAATAGTATATATACTATTAGGTATTCGCGAAGAAAAGGAACTAATTAAGAGTAATTTACTAGATATACTATAGTATATATATAAAGCTATATATTCTAGAGGCCCTATATATAGGGAAGTGTATAATAAGAATAGCTCTACTAGTAATATTTTTATAGTACCTACACTAGAGGATATAGTATAATAAATATATTAATATATTTTAAAGAAAAATATTACCTAGTTTATTGTATAAGAGTATAAGAGTTAAATAGTAGAGGATAAAAAGACTAATATTAGAAAAGTATATAAAAGTACTAGTAGGGTTAGTATTAAGAAGAGGCGTACTAAGAGATAGAATAATAAAAAGAAAGACTAAGGTATAAAAAAAAAAAGGAAGGAGTAACTAAAAAAAGCTAGTATAAGAGATATAAATAAGAGACTAAAATAGAAGTTAAAAGAGATAATAATATAAAAGGTAGTAAGTATATAAGACTTATCTACTATAATAACTAAAAATATTATAATAAGTAAAGAGGAGTAGAGGTATAGAAAGTTTATCTAGAGTTTACTAGAAGTAGGTATAGATATAATAGGCGGTATAATTAATAGGGCTATAGTAATTAAAATAGTAAACTATTTATAGGATTAGAAAATAATACTATAGGTATAGAGAGTATAGTATAAGGAGGGAAAGAGGTTCTTTACTAATATAGGAAATAAAGTAAGTAAACTTATAGTAGGGGAAGATATATTATTTAGAGGAAATAGAGAAAGTAATATAAATTAAAGATAAAACTAGCTAGTATTATTATAGTATTTAAGAGATATATATATAAAGTCTAGTCTTATAGGGGGGGATATAGTAAGGTTTATATTACTATATATAATAGTAAAGTAGGGCCAGGCTATTAGGATTATTAGAGAGATAAGGTAGCGATAGATATAGGTAGTAATTTAGATAAAATTTAAAGTAGTAGAAATAATAGTATAGGAGCGAAAAGTACTATCTAGTAGGTAAAGAAGAGGCTATATAACTATAGTAAAGGAATACTTATTTAGAGTTTTATATTATATAGTAGAAGGGGAAGAAGCTATAGAGTATATAGACCTATCTATATAGAAAGAGTTTAGAAAATAGTTAGAGGTAGGAAAGAGGTAGTATATACTAAGGGTAAAATTTAGAATTAAAATATTTATAATCTTACCTTAGAATACTATCTTAAATATATATATTAAAAAAGGTATAACTATAGTATAGTTTAGCTTCTAAATAGATATAGTTATAAAGTATAATAAGGAGGTATTTAAGAGTTCTATAGTAATTAAGGATATATATATTACCTATATAATAGATAGACTACCTCCTAAAAAATTATTACTAGAGGAACTATTAGATAGTAACTTAGTAAAATATAACTTAGTAAGAGGTCTATAGCTAGTATATTATACTATTAAAGAGGAAAGTTTTAGTAATATTAGTATATAGGAGAATATACCTTATAATAGGGGTTAATAGGAAAGTTTAGATATATATAAAGGATCGTGCTAAGGGAGACTATAGGAAAGTTATAAATTTTTATAACTACCCCTATTATAGTTTCTAGATACTAGGTATTAGTTAATAAGATAATTAGTATTAGTTAATAGGATACTAGGTATTAGTTAATAGGATAATTAGTATTAGTTAATAG